>OZ024723.1:6005000-6593985 GCA_964016875.1 Fallopia convolvulus
GCATTATTTCGTGTGTGTTATTGAGGGCAAGAATCTTGGAGGATAAAATCCACAAGATCTTGTTAGTTGCCAAAAAATTTGAAAACAATATCTTTGGAAGAGCAAAGACAAAATAAGGAAATCTTTATCCAATAAAAAATATCATTTAAAGATCTCAAAAGATCTTCTGAGATACACAAGCCAAAATAAGGCAAGTATCTCACATATTTTCGGCATTTCCCTCTTTTTAATATTGCAATCTTTTCTTGCCTTGACTTGCATATCTTCCTTATTTGCATATCTTGGTTGTTTCCTTTATTGTTACAACACAATCTCTCCCTCCCTCTTAGGCTGAGATCCTTTCTTTTTTCTCTCCTTCTATTACGTGCCAAGGCTTAGCCAAAGCCGACGCCTCTCTCTCTCTCTCTTTTCTTACTTGCTTGTTTGTTTGTCTTGCATGTTCTGCTCTTGTGTTGTTCCGTTCTTGTGTAAGTCGAGATCTTAAGCCTCCCTTACCTTTACAAGTACCTTTTTTCCGTGCAAATTAAGGGTACTTAGGCGGTAAGTCTTACAAAGTCTCTAAGCTTTGTTTGTTTGTTGTTTTAGAACTCTTGACTTGTGCATGTCTATGATTGAGTCAGGTGATGCTAGCATGGAGTCCGGAGAGCAACAAAACAACAACACCCAACAACAACAACACAACAACCAACAACAGTCATCGGCGAATCAACCGAGACTTCTCGTCACGCTTGGCGCTTTGCAACAGGGCGTCGATATCGTGCCACCCAGCCTCGGTACCGTGCCTCCAGGACTCGGTACCGTGCCACCCGGCCTCAGTATCATGCCTGCCACAAGCTTCGCGGCATAGGAAGCGCGATTTGCCGCCATAAAGTGCATCCTTATGCGCCTCGTGGACCAGCAAACACCACCTATAGTGACTATCAACACGCAGCCCTCGAATCCGAGCATACGCCACTCGGCGTCTTGGTACATAAGGCGTCGGTGCAGGAAAAGGCCAAAGGTCTGATGGTTGACCCATCTAGCCAACATGGGATCCAAAGGTCGGAATCCAAGAAAGAAAGTCGGCCGACTCATCAGACCCAAGATGTACAGGATGTTCATGATGTTCATTCCGATGAGGAACATGACTCCGAGGAGTGGCGACGTCAATAGGCGAAAAAGAAGAAAAAGGCAGTCACCCCGATGCCTAAGAAAAAAAGAACAAAGACCGAGAAGACTTCGATGTCGATGACTATCGGGGTCATCAAAGTCCAATAACTCCACATTCGAAATCTGAGGACTCTATGACGGAGTACGAGGAAGATTCCAAGGAGGAATTTGACCACCCTACAGTCCATGATTCAGAGGAATGGATAGATCGGGATCGGCATTGGATTTCGAGACCCAAGTTGTCCGAGAACCTCGCGGAGTATGATCGGCTAGAACGCCGTGACAACCGCAACCGAAACCGAGAGGACAGGCGGAGCCCTCGGCGCGATGGAGACGATGAGCCCATCGACGATGGCGACGGTCCTGGCCAAGGCAACCGACGCCGTCATCCACCTCCTCTGCGTGCCAATCGGCGCACCGATAACGATCGTCCGGCCCATGTGTCACATCGAGACATCAAGGTAAAGTTTGAGGTTTTTTACGGTAATTACAATCCTGATGAATTTATTTCTTGGTTTTAGGGTACCGAACACGTCCTCAAGCATTGCCATTACGAGGAGTACGAGAAAGTCGAGGTGGTGACCGTTCATTTCAAGGGGAGCGCTCGTATGTGGTGGAATCGATTCGAAGCAGATTGGGCCCGAAAGGGTAAAGCCGCCATTACCAAGTGGCACCAACTTGTTTTCATAATTAAGCGGAAATTCATACCCCCCGACTACAAGGAGAAAGTCCGGATTTTGATCCAAGATGTACGTCAAGGATCCATGACTCCGGAGGAGTTTTTGCCTACTTGGAAGATCTATTCTTCAAAGTTGGCATAAGCGCTTCACCGGGGGCGATGTGGTCTCGTTTTGTGGCAGGAATCCACCAATGGATCTGAGATTGTTTTGTTGTATTGCCGATCAAGGACTTGGGACGATTAATACACACGGACATGGAGTTGTACACGCAGTTTAAGAGGTCGAAATCGTCCACTTATCAAATATATGGCTCTAATTCTAGTCCTTCCGTTTATGGTACTAAATCGATGACAAGGCCCTTTGGTTGGACAATGTAGGTACCAACGGAACGGACTCCAAGGGCCCTTCGGTTGGACAAAACCGTGACAAGGCCGCCCCTTCCTCATAAACACGCACTCGATGTCTCGAGTGCTATCAATTTGGTGACCAAGGCCACTTGAAGCAGGATTGTCCAAACAAAAAGCGCGTGTTGTTTTCGGCTCAATCCGCGACGTATGAAAGCATTGACGAGGCTGAGTCGGAGGAAGAGGACGTGATGCCGATTGATGACGGCGCGTATTGCGCGCCATTGGACATCACCGCCGGCGTCGACAAGCTCTTGCTCGTGACACGCCTAGTGCTTAGCGTCAAGGAAGCCGTGCCAACCAATCAACAGGAAAATATTTTCCGTACTCGGTGCTTGTTGCAAAACGTTTCCTTGAGAGTTATTATTGATTCAGGAAGTTGCGGGAACTTTTTGTCAAGGAAGGTTGTCACCCATTTCAACTTGCAAGAATTGGAGCATTCGAGGCCATACAACCTTGCTTGGATCTCTAACGAGGGCGATCATTGGGTCACCAAACAGGTACGTCTTTCCTTTTCTATTGGCATCTATTCTGATTTTTTTTTGTTTGATGTCACTGACATGGACGACACACATGTTCTTCTTGGCCGTCCATGGCAATTTGACTGTCACGTGATTTATGATGGTCGGTTGAACACTTACATGTTCAATTACCATGGTAAACGCGTGACCATCTTACCTATGTCTCCGAGTGAAGTGTTACAGGATGAAGCCGAAGGGAAACAAGCCAAGGCTCGTGAGACAGCTCCAGTCGCGCCTACGCACAATGGTGTCCTCGGTACCGAGTCTTCCACCTCGGTACCGACCTCTTCCACATCGGTACCGACAACTTCCACCTCGGTACCGAGCTCATCCAACGGCATTTCTAGTGTAAAGGGTATTGATTCTGGCCCCCAAGAGAATCGAGGCAAGTTCAAGGCCGAGCCTCGAATGTCGAGTGCCCAACAAGCCGAGCGTCACAACGCTCCATCCTCGGTACCGACCGCCGCTGAGTCGGTACCAACCCGTTCCAGCAGCGCACCTGGGCCCAACCTTCATCACTAGCATGGATCTGTGGGCCAGCATAATGGCGCCAATGGCAAATCCGGAGCACCAAAGACGCTGAGCCACCATTACTCGGCACGTTCCAAGACCGTTTGCTTCTTTGTCGGCGCCACGACGTCGTCAAATCCATCGAGGGGAGTTTTTCTTGCTTTCTTTTGTGTCCTTTGCTTAATATTACAATTGATAAGACACGTGAGCGACCCCCCTCTATTTCTTCTCTTTTACAGGAGTATGCAAACATTATGCATGTCGAGCTCCCCGACAGGTTGCCACCTATTCGGGGGATCGAGCATCGCATAGATCTCATTCCCGGATTTTCATTGCCAAACCGGGCTGCATATAGGGCGTCTCCTAAGGAGACTCAAGAGCTACAACGCCAAGTCCAATCTCTTTTGGACAAGGGCTATGTTCGAGAGTCCCTTAGCCCGTGTGTTGTTCCGATTATCTTGGTGTCGAAGAAGGATGGTTCTTGGAGGATGTGCGTGGACTGTCGTGCCATCAATCAATTACCATCAAGTACCGTCACCTGATTCCCCGCCTGGACAGCATGCTAGATGAGTTACATAGTGCCGTGTTGTTCTCCAAGATTGATTTGCGAAGCGGCTACCATCAAATTCAGATTCAAGAGGGGGACGAGTGGAAGACGGCCTTTAAGACCAAACACGGTCTTTATGAGTGGTTGGTGATGCCTTTTGGCCTCACTAACGCTCCTTCTACTTTCATGGGTTTAATGAAATTTGTTTTGCGTAAATTTTTGGGACGTTTCGTCGTCGTGTATTTTGACGACATTTGAGCATATAGTAGAACCTTGGACTCTCACACGGGGCACCTTAGGCAGGTGTTAGATTGCCTCCGCGAACATTCTTTGCATGTAAACCTCGACAAATGTATGTTTTGCTCGGATACGACGAATTTTCTTAGCTTCTCCGTATCCAAGGATGGCCTACGAGTGGATTCTGACAAAATTCGGGCCATCCATGAGTGGCCAACTCCCACGACCCCCACTATGGTGCGTTCCTTTTTGGGGCTCGCCGGGTTTTATAGGCGATTGTTCAAGGACTTCATTTCTATCACCGAGCCACTTCACTCTTTGACAAAGAATGCAACCACATTAATGTGGATGCCACATCCGAGGCCGCTTTTGAGGCCTTAAAGGATGCTTTGTGCCGCGCCTTGGTCTTGCAATTGCCGGACTTTTCAAAACAGTTCGAGATCAAGTACGACACTTCCGATTATGGTATTGGCGGCGTACTCCTTCAAGAGGAAAGGCATGTCGCTTACTTTAGTGAAAAGCTAGCAGGAGCTACGTTAAACTATCCGACCTATGATAAAGAGCTCTACGCTCTTATTCGGGTCCTCAAGACGTGGCAACACTATCTATGGCCAAGCAAGTTCGTAATTCATACGAATCACGCGGCCTTGGCTTATCTCAAGAGTCAAACGACTCTAAATAGGCGTCACGCACGCTGGGTTGTGTTTATGGAGACGTTTCCTTACGTCATCATATAAAAAGGGGAAAGAGAACGTCGTCGTCGACGATCTCTCTCGCAGGTATATTCTTTTAACTCAACTTCATTCTAATATGCTCGGGTTTTCGTTGATTAAGGAACTGTATCCCTCAGATTCGTACTTTTCATCGATCATCAAAGAACTCGAGCACTCTCATATCCATGAGTCTTATTTTTTGGATAACGGGTATCTATACAACGCTGGGAAGCTTTGCATCCCGGCCTCTTTGTTGCATAGCCAAAACATTGGCAGCACTACGCGAGCATTTAATCTTGCCACACATGGCACGAGATGTAAACAAGTACTGTTAGGGTTGTGTTCCATGTCATACTGCCAAATCTCGGTCTCAACCGAATGGCCTTTACATGCCTCTGTCGATACTGGATGCCCCGTGGGAAGATCTTTCCATGGATTTTATCACGGACATCCCAACGTCGAGGCGTGGCAAAGATTCCATCTTCGTAGTCGTGGACCGGTTCTCCAAGATGGCCCACTTTATTGCATGTAAGGGAACTAATGATGCGGTGGAAATCACTAATTTATTTTTAGAACATGTTGTAAAGATCCATGGTATTCCTAAAACTATTGTTAGTGATAGGGATACCAAATTCTATAGCCATTTCTGGAGAACGCTTTGGGGGATGTTAGGGACACGACTCCTATTTTCAACTGCTTATCACCCCCAGATCGATGGTCAGACTAAGGTGACCAATCGGACCTTGGGCACTCTTCTTCGGACGATGCTCAAGGCAAACCCACGTCGGTGGGAGGACTTACTTTGCCATGTTGAGTTTGCATATAACAAGTCCTTTCACTCTGCGACGAAGATGACGCCTTTCGAGGTGGTCTACGGGCGTAACCCATGCACGCGTATGGTTTTGATGCCGCTACCATATAAGCTCGATGAGCACGTCGACGCAGCCAACCGCGCCGACCATGTCTGCCGCCTACACGAGCGCACTAAGGCGCAATTGCTAAAGCACTCGGATCAATACGCCGCTCAACACAACAAGGGGCGATGCACATTGATCTTCCAGCCCGAATATTTGGTGGGGCTTCACTTGATGAAGGACCGTTTTCCACACCCTCAAAAGACGAAGTTGCACCCTCGAGGAGATGGACCCTTCAAGGTCCTTCGACGTATCAACAACAACTCCTACATCCTCGACCTCCAAGGTAAGTACAACATTCACGCTTCCTTTAATGTCTCGGATCTCTCTCCTTACGTAGATCCCGAGTATTGTGATGAGGAAACGGGGACGTTTCCCAGCCAAGGGGGAGGGTGATGTGACCCCCTCACTGACGACAAGCCAAGAAGAGGAAGATTTTTACATTCACTCCGATGGACCCATTACTCGAGCCCGCCGTACCATAGCTTGAGCCACGGCGTCCCTCGTCGCGCGAATATACGCAAGCCATGACGCATCCACTGGCGCGCCCCTCTTCAAGTGCCTCACTGTCATCGGAGCCAGCGCTGACACCTCGCACCATGGTGTCAAGGACCTCACGTCCGGTACCAAGCCACCCTCGATCGGTACCGTTCCAGCCATGCTCGGTACCAAGTACTATACCTCGGTACCGACCCCCATGTCCACATCGGGCCAACCCGGTGTCGCGACATGAGGATCGCGTGCACCATGCACCATGACCCGTTGTTCCACGCCTAGCGTGTCGAGACAGCCTTGGCTGCACTGCGTGCCTTGGCCATGTAGCGCCACGCCTTACGCTGGCGCGCCGACGCCTTGTCACAACCTTATCGCGACACTCGCGACATGGCCACAATGACCATTTACGTTTCTTTCCGTTTTTAGTATCATTTCCATTCCGAATATTATTATGTATGTCATTTCTATTATTGTTTGGTAATTTTTGGCTTGGGCCACGTTGAGCCGCTTCCAAGCGCACCCCTTGTGCCCCCACGCCCTTAGGGTTTCTTGCTAGTGTGCCTCCTCTATATAAAGAGGCACGCCCCTTTGTATTTCCTCACTCTTTGATTAAACTACCATTATGTTGTCGAGTTTTCTCCAGATTGTTTCTTAAAGGCGTCACAACTATTCTTTTCCCAACCTCAGATTCTCTTGGCTTCTGTCGAACGAAGCCCCCTTCTCATTCCTTTCACTTCTCACTTAAACCTCTTCTAGACATTCATTTGTCTCAAATCTATTGGTTCAATTGTGAGATGACCATTTACGAGTCGAAGCAAAGATCCGCTCGTGAATCCTCCCCGGGGTTCACATCACTTCCCATCTGTTGAGTCTTTAGGCTTTTTAGAAGGGAAGGGAAGAGTCTTCACCGGTCTCGGAACCAAAACGGGGTCGAGAGGTGGTGCCATTGAGTCGACAAGGGGTTCCATCGGTGTTGTAGAAGGGTCGGTAACGAGCCTAGGACTAAGGGAGGGGTTCGGTGGTGAAGACTTACCTTATTTGGGGTCGTTAACGACTTGTGTGTGATTGGTACCGAGTGTTTGAGGCTCGGTATCGACCCTGGTGAGTCTGTTAGCGATCCGAACTGGAGCATCTTCTTCATTATCGGGCTCTTTCTCCTTGGCTTCAGCACGATCCGATAGTGGCTTTCCACTCCTTAGGTGTAAAACTGCTATTTTTCCTCTCGGGTTCTCTTCGGGGCGGCCCGGGAGTTGACCTTGAGGTCTCGGAATTTGTGCAGCAAGGTTACCTAATTGGGAATTCACATTCTTTCTCCAGGTTTCTATTTCGCCCAATTGTACCTGTACACCCTTTAGGTCAAAACGACTCCATCGATCTTGTTGTGAACTCCGTAAATAACCTCTTGGAACCCTTGTACCCACGAAGGTGGCTCTTGATAACCTGGTGGTCTGTAGGGTTGTGGGCTTTATATCCGGTGGAGGGGTGTAGGGTTTTGACTTTGATTGGAGTTTCCGCAAGTGGGACAGTTGTTCGGCCTGTCATGGTTATTAGGTGGGTTTCTGTATTGACCTCTCATGTAATTCACTTCAGCATAGGCCTCAGCAGCTCTAACCTGCTCAATGTTAGTGCAAGCAGAAGTACTATGGGCATGAGAGCCACACTCAAGACATTGTTGAGAGGTTTTCAGAAAACTTACTTGTTTCTTCAACCGGTTGATCTCATCTTGCAAGAATTGATTTTTGACATCTAGATCAACTTCATCTTTATTTTGAGTGTAGAGTCTCCTTTGAGGCTGGGGCGACGGCTGGGTCCCATACATGGCATCATAATTGGTCAACTTGTCTAGTAATGCCCATGCCTCGTCGGGTTCCATCTATATGAAACCACAAGCGGTGTGCATGTTAATGCGGTTCTTCATCTCAACATTGATCCCCTGAAAGAAGATCTCTTGAAGAACGTATTGTGGTTGTCCATGGGTGGGGCATTGCCTAAGCATCTCATTGAATCTCTCCCATGTCTCCACAAGAGTCTCATTAGGTAGATGGTGGTAAGAGGGGATGCGTTTCCTTAACTCGTAGTTTTGGCTGGAGGGAAGAACTTAGTCATGAATAAATCATGCAAAGCTCTCGACGTCCTAACCCATATAGGAGGTAGGCTCTCTAACCAACTCATGGCCTTTCCTGCAAGGGACCACTTAAAAGCCTTTAGTTGAACATATTCTAGAGAAACATCATCAGCAACAATATTGTCACATAAATCAACAAAGTTTATAATATGCTCAATCGGGCACTTAGTGGGTTTCCCTTCAAATTGAGCCCTCTTAATCAAGGATATGAATTGAGATTTGATCTCGAAGGCTTTCTCTATATTTGGAAGCACGATTGATGATTCTGGCACCCTCAGTTCTAGGTGCATGTATTGCTTGGCACTCTTAGGGATATCACTCAATTGCTCTTGTAACTGATTCCGTTGCTCTCTTTCTTGATCTCTCTCGGTTTGCAATTCCTCCATCTTTCTGCGGAGAGCAGTCATCTGTTGGGCCATCTCTTCAGGTGTGACAGTCATAGTACGGTTTTCTCGTCACTAGCGATGAAGAACACGTTCAGGCTCAGAATAGTAATCAGGTTGTTTAAATTCAAGTCGACGTCTTCCTGCTTGCATAAGCTCAGAAAACAAACAAAAGAAAACTAATTAGAAATAAAAATATGGTCGGGCTTTTCCCTAACCCACAAGTAATTAGACACAATATTGTTGCTTCCCCGACAATGGCGCTAATTTGTTGAGAGGGATTTACTTAACAACAAATAAATTTATAGTCAAGACCCCACTGAGTACAGGGAGTCAGGATCGTCCATGGGAAGCAAGGTTGTGTTTAACTACTAATCTATAAAGCGAATGAACACACAAAACAGAACCAAAACAAGAAATAACGACCAACTATCGTACCAACAGGTCGGTACCGACCCAGTCAGGCTCGGTATCGACGTTGTACTTAAACTACAATGGAGCAGTTCCGACACAGAAAACGCAGGCTTGGTACTGAGCAGATGACCTCGGTAACGACGCTAAATAGTGGGTAATACGAACTTTCGAATAAGAGAAAAAGATCTAGGACAAGGGTCTACCATAACACAATCATGCAATCGAGATAGTATGAATCATAAATATCATGCCTTGAATATAAAGTCATCAACTTTCATTGATTAAAACAAGTAAATCAATCTCATTTCATGAATCAATTCACCTTCTACTTATTTTTTATCCAAAGTTTGTAACTTTCATTGTCAAATATTATCAACATTCAAGTTCATAACTTTCTCTTTCGATTAAGCAATAGACTCGAATTACCTTGACTTTCCTCAAAGCATCAGCACAAAACAAGCAGAGAATAGATAAAAGGCATTCAATTATTCATCACATCATCAATCATGCACTATCATGTCGGGTTTTCAGCCCCAATCCTAGAAAAGAAGACTACTCACTCATGCTTAAACATAAACAAGAAGAATCTTTGAATGAAAACATGTATTTAGATTAAAAACAAACTTACTTGAATCCTAAGACAAAAAATCTCTCCTAAAACCGATCTAATACGAACCAGAATCAAGAGCAAAGGTGTGTCTTTTTGTTTCTAACGTGCCCCCCCCCCCTCAAATTACTAAAGACAATAGTTTTTATACTAGAAAGCTTTCTAAAAAGTTTCCATAAAGATAGACCTTTCTAAAACTAAAAGATTACGGAATAAAATCATTAAAAGTCCAATGTCTACTACGTCTACCAACACGGGGGACCTCGGTGTCGACCCTATCAGGGTCGGTAGACTCTTGCTGAATTTTCGCCAACTTCTCGTTCCTGCAAGCCTCGGTACCAAACCCTTCAAGGTGAGTAACGAGCCTGTTTGGCCTTGTTTCCTTTGTACTTCTCACAGCTTCTTTTGGATTTTCCGGGATCTCTTCAATGTCCTTGTCTCCTCCTTAGCTCGCCATGCTCCTCAGTCTCCTCGTTACCGCAATGCCTCCAAAATGCTCCACTTGTTTCAAAACCCTATAGAAAAACACAAAAATAGAGTAGCTTCCATACTTTTCTCAAAATATGCACACTCATCCAAAAGACACAAATCTAAGCTAAAAACACGAACATCACATACAAGATAATCAAGGTCATTGGCCAAGGTGCGTATCATCTCGATTCTAAAGACATCACATAAAAAGGTACCACTTCTGAAGAAGTCTTTCTTCCTCGAGCCAGATCTTTCTCGGCACTCCCGACAAGAAGCCTCTGCACGTCAAACGCAAGACGCTCGAGGTCATCTATCCTTAGTTTCTAAGTTAGTTTTTTATCTCAACTTATACTTTCGCTCGTTTGTATGCAGTTACTTGACTCTATGAGAATTGCTTGTTGTGTGAAAAAAATATGTTGCCATGTTTTGTTTTACTAAATGAATGATTCCTGTTTGCATCTCTATTTGTTGTCAACCATGCCTTATCTCACATATTTTTAAGTTTATAAAACATAAAGCATATTCCATTCAAGTCATCTTTGGTAGAATACAACATCTGGGTAAACACCCGTACAATCAAAAGTCATAAATGACAGCGGTATAAAACCCTAGACTAAAGACGTCCTTGATCGATGAGACATCCCAAGCGCACGCATCGACGTACTAACCATCACTCGTCAGGATGCATTCTTTGGTAAATGCAGTTGCCACCAATACAGACGACTTCTGCAGGAGTCTTCGTTTCAAAGCCTTCGACAAGAAGCACCTAATCGCCCCGAAACACCTGCATACAAAGGTAGAGTACAACAAAATAGAAACATGTAAGAATACGCAAATAAAACAAGAGATGCATGCACACATAAAAACAAAATACGCCCCATCCCGACGAGAAACCATTCCCAAGATGGGGTAGAAACTGTCTCCGGCCCTAAAACTGGCCTAATCCATCAGAAAACAAAAAGAAAATTGTTGTTGCAAAAAAATTGTCCGAGTACGACTGGGATAGCAAAAGAAATTACATGGGCTCGCAGCCCTAATCTTCACCGTTGTCAATGTAGTTCCTTGATCGATCCATCTCGCTCGTGGAAGGGTTGTTGTGACTTCTTTCGGTCTCGAGCACAACATCAACGTCCACTCCATGATCACCATCTTCCTTCTCAGCATTGGAGTCCCCGTTTGCCGCATCTTCTTCCACAAAACCTAGAGAAGCAAAGATCTCATCACAAGGGGTTGGCCTATCGGGTGGATAACACTCGTGGAAGGTCCTAACCTCAGCATCCAGATCACAACTCGAGTGCTGACCTTCCACGAATTGCTTGATTGTTTCTACATGTGACATCATTGAGAAGTAAGCACTGATCGCACTGGCCTCCTTGAGGATCCTCTTGTTCACGGCTTCAAGCTCGGCAATTTTAGAGTGATCCAAGGCAGCCTGGGAAGAAAGACTTTTGACCGCCTCCGTAAGCTTGGAAATCTTGCCAGCTTCCGCTTTCTGTCGTTCGATGACGACGACCACTTCCCTTTCCAAGATAGCCTTCTCGGGTTTCCACTTCAGCTAACGCTCTTTAAGATCTTTGACTTCCCTGTCGGCGGAATCCGCTACCCATAACACGCCTTGCAAGGCCTACAAAAGGAATGTCAAATACGACAAAGTATAAGAGAAAAAAGAAAAAATAGGCGAAGGCGAACACCCACCTTCCATACCATCATACCACCATCCTTGACAAAAGAAGGGGTAGGGGCGTCCAGCGAGGCTTCTTGGAACTGTGAGCATCACAAAGCTTCTACCACAAGTCCAAGGGAACCTTGTCTTCCAGATCAATGACTTTTGTAGTATCAGATGATGATCGCTTGACAATGGTTATCTTAACTACGATCTCTATCATCGCCTTGGGGTCCAGGGGAGGTTTCTTATCACTTGATCGCAACTTGCGTTGTATCATAGCTGCAGTAATGAAGCTTCATCCCAAAGAAGAAGAAACTTACACGAAAAATAAAAGTAAGTCACGCGTACAAGACGTTGAGTATTAGACAACCCGAGAGAAATGCTTACCAGTGGGTTTTGCCAGAGGTTTCGCGGGTTCCTTGGTGATTTCCACGAACGCATGGACCCCTTCCTCAATTGTCTTCTCAAAATCTCCTAACCTTGCGTCATCTCCCTCCTTGGATTGATCCATAGACAGTGTCGTTATCCGATTACTAGATTCACCCTCCAGTGCCGCTTCTGATGACTTTTGATATGTTCTTCGAGCCTCCGGAAAGGAGAAAACACTCCTGCATGCCTCGGATTCCAATACATGGATGTCTAAACCTGGCGGAACTATACACAAAGGTAACCCAAAAAGAAAGGTCAATGAAAGAAATAAGTATTTGCAAAGAGCAAACGAAGAGCGAAGTTATAGATACTTATCTTTGGAACTCCATGAGTCCGAGAAGGTCGCTTGATACATTGTGCCTAGTGTTAACCTTGCCATGAAGAAGAAGCGGGTAGCCTAGTCCTTATCGTTCACCTTCGATTTGGGGTTTCGTGGGTTCTTGGCATCCCTAGCGTGATGGGTGAAACAACCAGCTCTAAGGGGACACACTCGATAAACTTCACTAATCTGTTACAAAATCTTCCAAGTAGACGGCATTAACTGCCTCGAGCATGCCCTAAGAGCGAACAAGAAGTTGATAATCAGAGTGGAAAAGGGGAAATGAGCCCCCAATGTGAAAGGATACTCCAGGAAACAAACCCATCCCTCTTTGACCCAATCCACGGTGGAAGTTGGTACCCGCCGGGAAGTTGTGATTTTAGACGATTTTCTCCACTTCCTCCAAAGACATGGAGCAGGGGAGGCAGTCATGGGGTTCTTGAGAGTGAGAAGGCTCGAATCGTAGGTTTGTTATCCTTGTCCTAACCATGGTGGGACGGATCTGAAACAATTACAAAGGAGGAAGACAAAAGGAAGGTGAAAGAAAAGAGAGATAAGCATTGTAAGACGCGAATATTCGAGAGAACCTGCGATTGGAGTAATTATAGCCTGGCCGATATGACCCTTCCTTTCCCCAAGAATGATCAGACGGATAGGGCACAACCACATGGAGTGTATCAATTGTAGAAAGCGCGACAAATCTGATCAAAATCCCTCCTAGGGATTTGGATCAAGATTCGGGGGTATTGTTAGGCCCAAAAATGAGTCCAGGATTCGACCATTCACGACGATTACTCATTCCGAAAAACGTGGGAGGTGGCTGGCAGTTAGATATATGCCCTAGTAACATGGAGATCTTGGGTTATGGGGAAAAAACAACTAGTTTAAGGAGTTATAGGCTAGAGAGAGGAGAGGAGATCTATGATTCATTCGGTTGTACGCACAAAAGAAAGTATTTACCTCTTGAGAGAAAAACACTTTTAACCTCCGATCTTAATCAATACGATTACTCCTTTCATCGATTCTTTGAGTGCTAATTCGATCGTTGCCTCAATATAGGACAAAAATTCAATTGTCAATTTTTTGTCCAAAACAAGCTTCACAACCCTCATGTTCCTTTCACACCCTTTATCAACACATTTCAATCTATAAAGTTCAATTATTGATCTGTAAACTCTGAAACCATAGCTTTCATGCATGGCAACATTGCACATTACTCTTTTTATCTCTTTCTTTGATGTGTAAAGTTGACCTACTTATACAAATGCATATTCTGGTGGAGTATCCACTTCATCCTCTTCATCTATTTCACGCCCCTTGTCAATTATTAATGGTTGATGACTGTGGAAGGCATTTGATGAATTTGAATTTGTTGTTGACAATTGTTGACAACGAGCTGCTATTGTTGACATTTGATGAAAATCCAAGCTCTGAACAAGTTCTTTACCGCTTCTCCTCTTATATGTTGTGACATATATAAGCATCTACCTAGAGACTTGAGGTGTGTTAATTTGGTAGAAGGATTTGAGATCGTCATCAGTTTCTGTTGTATAAGGATTTCTCAATTTTTTTTGATGGATTCAAGTGGCACAGGCAAACATTTGTTGGTGATGCGTTTATATTGAACCTTTCTATAATTATTTTTCTTAAAAACTATAGATCAACGTTGCCTTCTAGAACAACTGCATTTGATTTCACCAACATATGTACAATCTCCACTATCAGTATATTAAACTCCACCTGTTCAACATTAACAAACATTCAATGTCAATGGCTATTTGTTGATAATATATTTTGATGACAAAACACTAGTATTTTATGACAAGAGATTTTTCACTCTCTTCAACTATTCACTAATTGTTGATAGTGGTTGATAGAAATATAGGATAAGAGGACAACCCTAATGACAATAACAAATTTTATTGAACATGCCTTCTTCTTTTTTTGTTCAACAATTGCTGTCAACCACTCTCATCGATTTGCTTTAATTGACTGTCAACAGTCTTGTTCAATGCAACGACTATCACTAATTGTCATCAAATCATTGATTGTGGTCAGTTTTTTCAAATTAAATTAATCATTAACAATTGTCTTCAACTTGTTTTAATTGTTGACAATGGTTGATGACAATAAAACAAGAGAGGACTACCTTGCTTTAGTTGATTGTCAACATTTTTTCTCTCTATCAACAACAATCACTAAATGTCATCAAATTGGTTTCTTCAAATTATATCATACATCAACAACGGTCATCAACAACTATCATGATCGTGATTTAATTGATGAAAATGGTTGTTGACAATAAAGCAACAGAGGCCAACAATTGATGACAATAAATCAAAGAGTTTCAACGTATGTCAACAATTGTCATCAACTCATTTTTAACTTATAATCAACTTTAACTAAATGGAAGCAACTCATTTTTTCCACTTAAATGACAATTCAACAACTGTCAACAAGTGGTTTATTGAGAGTAGAATTTATACATAGTCAGTCATAAAACATAGTCAACAAACTGCTTTGTTTGTCATCAAATTTCATTAAATCCAAAATTGATGTAAGAATCTAGATTTACTAGTGATTTCGTGTCTAACAGAAGGTGATGATGACAAATCAAGTAAAAAGTAGGTTGCTTGTCATCAAATTTTAATCAAATCTCGTGAAAAAATTTAGATCTTCATGACAGTACATGTTGGTATCAAAACGCTATTAACCTGATTCCGATTTTGTTGACATTTTTTTATTTTCCGGTGTTGATTATAGTAGGCGATAGCCAAGATTGTCAGTTGTCGCGTTTGAAAACATTCATCAACAAATTTTCGTGCATTTGAGTAAAAATGGTAGCTTGTTGGAGGAAACGACTGGCAACTTGTCGCGTTTGAGGGCTATTGCGCACAATATAGTCGTTTTTGTCAACTAATCTGTTATATTACCGTCTTTTTTAAGATAATTATCAAAATTGCCCTAAAAAGAGTTGGATGAGAACTAGTTAACTGATTTTTGAAAATCCGAGAATTTCATAAAACTCGAGTATTACAAATAAAATATATTATATTTCTATTTTATTAGATTTTAATGGTATCATTTATTACATAGAATATATTCATGAAATATGGTTGATCTCATTTTCATCTTGCGACGTCAAGAGCACAACCTTTCCTTTATTAGTCACTTTATCATTCCTATTTTTATCTTCCTACTTGGGGCCTCCCCTCATCCTAGCTGATAGCAGTATTCCATTTTCATCTCGAGGTGAGAGCTTCCCGTCTTTAACCATTTGCTTAAGTATGTTTTCATCTTGCGGCGTGGGGTTCTTGCTTTTAATTATTCTTTTAATTTCCTTTCCATCTTGTTCCGTGAGGCTCTTCCATGCTTTTGTGTCCTCCGTCTCCTTTCGTACGTCCGCCACCTCGTCCTCCATTTCTTGCTTGGCAACCTTACCTTGCTCTTGATCCTTATCCTTCCCTTGCCCTCCATTTTGTGCCCTGATGCCTGTCCTCATCCTAGCCGATAGCAGTATTCCGTTTTCGTCTCGAGATGAGAGCTTCCCGTCTTTAACCATTTGCTTAAGTATGTTTTCATCTTGCGGCGTGGGGTTCTTGCTTTTAATTATTCTTTTAATTTCCTTTTCATCTTGTTCCGTGAGGCTGTCCCATGCTTTTGTGTCCTGCGTCTCCTTTCGTACGTCCGCCACCTCGTCCTCCATTTCTTCCTTGGCAACCTTACCTTGCTCTTGATCCTTATCCTTCCCTTGCCCTCCATTTTGTGCCCTGATGCCTGTCCTCATCCTAGCCGATAATAGTATTCCGTTTTCGTCTCGCGGTGAGAGCTTCCCGTCTTTAACCATTTGCTTAAGTATGTTTTCATCTTGTGGCGTGGGGTTCTTGCTTTTAATTATTCTTTTAATTTCCTTTTCATCTTGTTCCGTGAGGCTATCCCATGCTTTTGTGTCCTGCGTCTCCTTTCGTACGTCCGCCACCTCGTCCTCCATTTCCTCCTTGGCAACCTTACCTTGCTCTTGACCTTGCCCTCCATTTTCTTTATTAGAGAAAGATGGGCTTATAAGGAGGAAGATAACGAGGGAGAAGAATATAAGTATACAAGGCTTAAACTTTAAGAATGTCATCTTGTTTTTTCTTTTTTCTTTGGTAAAATGTTGGATTTAATATTTTAGACAGAATTATGATTTGAGATGTATATATAGGGTTCTTAATATCTATATATAGTTTGATTGATTCCAAATTTTATGGTTGAAGAATATTTGATAGTCCTTGGAAATAGGAGGTTTTTAAATTCGGATTTAGTTACAGTGGAATTTAGCAAAAATTCTATCGGTGGATTTGCCTAAATATCAAGCATCCAAATATAATTTAATGGTTAGATTTATTTTGTTCTCTCTTCATCTATTTCTTTTTAATTTTTTCCCTATAGAGTTTCTAATAACTCTACTTGAACAATACGGATTATAATTCATATATAATACCAAAATCGTTTGTTTACGTTCTATTGATCGTTTTTAATCAAAGTGTCGAATCCTAATATAGATAGGAAGGTTATTTTTTGCCTTAAATGCTAGATATCCGTAAATTGTGCCTAGATGCATGATATTTAGTTATTACTTTTTTTTCTTCGCAGGTTCTCATGTTTGTGAATTTTTTTTAAAAATTAACTTACATAGTCAAAAGTTAAGTCATCCTTCACTGTTGGAAACGCGTCTGTAGCCAAAAAATATTTAGCCACGAATATTGTGGAGGTTAATTTGGGTGGAAAAGGCCACAAGTTTAACCACAACTATTTACGTTTGTGGTTATATTGCCATGAAAAATACAGTTGCGACTATTTTTAAGGTTGAATCGTCGTGAAAAGAGCGCGCGACTAAATTTGGTTGTAGATTTCTGGCCATATTGTCATGAAAATATTCTCGTGGCTAAATTTTAGGCCAAATTGACGCGAATGTCTCGTGCAGCTAGATTCATTTCTAGTGTAGTGGCTAATTAGCCACGAAAAAGGATTCGAGTGTATGTTCTTGGCAAAATTTGGAGCTAAGTACCCACATAATATTTATGGCTAGTTTTGTGGTTATTTGTGTGGGTAATTTGAATCATTGACTCATAAATGTTGCTTCATTTCATTAGAATTTTTAGAAATAACCACAAAACTAGCCACGAGTTCTTATTTTCGTGTCTAACTTAGTTTGTTTGGAAAAATCTGCGGTAGCAGTCACGAGATTAGCCATGAGTTCTTTATTTCATGAGAAATCTGTATAAATAACCACGAGACTAGTCCCGAGTTCTTCATTTCGTGTCTAACTTTGTTTGTTTGGAAAAATTTGTAGAAACAGTCACGAGATTAGCCACGAGTTCTTCATTTCGTGAGAAATCTGCAGAAATAACCACGAGACTAGTCACGAGTTCTTCATTTCGTGTCTAACTTTGTTTGTTTGGAAAAATTTGTAGAAACAGTCACGAGATTAGCCACAAGTTCTTCATTTCGTGGTAAATCTTCAAAAATAACCACAAGATTTCAATGAAGGAAGAGGAGAAGAGTTTGGATTGGGCTGCTCCTCCATATGGGCTGAGTAGGATGATCCAAAAAGGGCCCATTTCTTTTGTCTCCCAATCCCATCAGATTTTCTATTACCTCACAAGCCCATTCCTAATTAATTTTTATTCTTTATAAAATTATTTCCACTATAAATAACAATTATTTTAAAATTTTGATAAATATTACCCATAGGCCTTTATAAAAAAATATTTATTAAAATAAAATATCAATCATGCTCACCTAGGAAATTAATAATTTTTAATAAATAATAAATGACTTCCTAGAATAATAATATTTATGAGAATAATATTATTATGCATGTTTAAGACTAATTTATTCGAGAATAATAATTTAAAATAATTTCCTTTAGAAAGCGTTCATTCTTATAAGAAATCGTTATATTCCTTTAGAATTGTTCATTCTTATGAGAAATCGTTATATTCATTTAGAATTGTTCATTCTTATGAGAAATCGTTATATTCCTTTAGCATCGTTCATTCTTATAAGAAATCGTTATATTCGTTTAGAATAATTCATTCTTATGAGAAATCGTTATATTCCTTTAGCATCGTTCGTTCTTATAAGAACTCGTTATAGTAATTTAGAATCATTCATTCTTATGAGAAATCGTTATATTCATTTAGAATCGTTCATTCTTATGAGAAATCATTATATTCATTTAGATTCGTTCATTCTTATGAGAAATCGTTATATTCATTTAGAATCGTTCATTCTTATAAGATTCTTATATTCATTTAGAATCGTTTATTCTTATAACAAATCATTATATTCATTTAGAACCATTCATTCTTGTAAGAAATCGTTATATTCGTTTAGAGTCGTTCATTCTTATAAGAAATCGTTATATTCTTTTATAATTGTTCATTCTTATAAGAAAGTGTTACATTCATATACAATCGATCATTCTTATAAGAAAACATTATATTCCTTTCGAATCGATAATTCTTATAAGAAATCATTACATTCATTTAGAATCGATTATTCTTATAAGAAAGCGTTATATTCCTTAAGGTTTACGGTTTAGGGCTTAGGGTTTAGGGTCGATCATTCTTATAAGAAATCACTATATTCCTATAGAGTCGTTCATTCTTATAAGAGCACGTTATATTCATTTAGAACCGTTCATTCTTATAAGAAATCGTTATATTCCTTTAGTACCGTTCATTCTTATAAGAAATCATTATATTCCTTTAGAATTGTTCATTCGTATAAGAAAACGTTATATTCCTGTAGAATCACTGCTCATTCTTATAAGAAAACGTTATATTCTTTTATAATCGTTCATTCTTATAAGAAATCGTTATATTCCTTTAGAACCGTTTATTCTTATGAAAATCGTTATATTCCTTTAGAACTGTTTATTCTTATACGAAAACGTTATATTCCTTTAGAGTCGTTCATTCTTATAAGAAATCGTTATATTCTTTTAGAACCGTTCATTCTTATAAGAAATCATTATATTCCTTTAGAACTGTTCATTATTATAAGAAATCGTTATATTCCTTTAGAACTGTTCATTATTATAAGAAATCATTACATTCCTTTATAATCATTCATTCTTATAATTCTTTTAAATCGTTCATTCATATAACAAATCGTTATATTTCTTTATAATCATTCATTCTTATAAGATATTGTTTATATTCTTTAAGAATCGTTCATTCTTATAGGAAAGCATTACATTCATTTAGAATAGTTCATTCTTATAAGAAATCGTTATATTTCTTTATAATCATTCATTCTTATAAGATATTGTTTATATTCTTTTAGAATCGTTCATTCTTATAAGAAAGCATTACATTCATTTAGAATAATTCATTCTTAAAATTCGTTAGAATCGTTTATTCTTATAAGAAATCATTATATTTCTTTAGAATCATTCATTCTTATAAGAAATCGTTATATTCCTTTAGAATGGTTCATTCTTATAAGAAATCGTTATATTCCTATAGAACTTTTCATTCTTATAAGAAATTGTTATATTCATTTAGAACTGTTCATTCCAATAAGAAAACGTTATATTCTTGTAGAATCACTGTTCATTCTTATAAGGAATCGTTATATTCCTTTAGAATCGTTCATTCTTATAAGAAAACGTTATATCCCTTTAGAATCCGTCATTCTTATAAGAAATCGTTATATTCCTTTAGAATCGTTCATCCTAGATTTATCATTTTGACAATATTGGCCTAAATTATATTATTTGAATTTAAGGGTTTATAAATTAGTTTGTAAATAAGTTTTTTTTTTAAAAAAATTGAATTTTTAAAAAAAATATTTGCTAATTTTATCATAAGAATTTTAAAATATATTAAGAATTACACTAAAAAATGTATGAATATGATTTTATAACTTATTATAATTATACTTATTTATAAATTATTCAACTTTAAAAAAATTTGTTAAAAATGTGTGCAAAAATAATTGGCGGGTTTAATAGTGGGAAATATTACTTTAAAAGGGAAAATGAAATTTGGGCTAAATTATTGGCGGGCTTGGAGGGAAAACGAAAATTTCGGCTAAATTATCGGCAGGCTTGGCGTGCTCAAAACTTTATTTTCTATTGTATGGCTCAAATGCCCATGTTTATTCAACTGATAAACCCGAAAGGAATCCGAGAGAAAATCAAGATGGAACGAAGGACTCTCTTCACCACCGACATGTCTTCTCCGCCTCCTCAAAGTTTGTCTGCAAATTCGTCTCCAAATTAAAAGGAACCCGATAGAGACAATCAGGATGGAATGATATACTCGGGGATAAAGAATTTGGAGTCTTCACCGTCGGCTTGTCTTCTCAACCTCGTCAAAGTCTTAAAATTCGTCTCCAAATTGATCGGCATGAGCTTGTCCTTCTCAATTGAATTTTGTTTCCTAATGTCTTTAGGTCAGCCGTGGTTCTTATTTCTCAATTGAGAAATATCCAAATTTTCAAAGGTCTAAGTTCATTCAACTAATAAACACAGTTGTTGAAAGGAACCAAGAGAGAGAATCAGGATGGAACGACGGTCTCGGGAGAAAGAATCCGAATTCTTCATCGTCGGCATATCATCCCCTCCTCGTCGAAGTCTACAAATTCGTCTCCCAATTTGGGGAAGGAACCCGAGAGAGAACCAGGATGGAACGACGGACTCGAAATTGTACGAAAAATACGAGTCCCACCCGCTTGTCAAGAAGCTTGAAGGCAATGGCTTGATATCTCTCAAGGGAGAGCTTTGGGATCACCGTAGGAAGATCATTTCTACCATCTTCCACATGGAACATCTCAAGGTGAGTCTCCATATATCTCTTGTCTTCCTACACTACTAGCTAATAATTCACGTACATCTTAATTTGGATAAAACACTAAGCAACATCAGGTCCTTCATCAGTTTTCATACTCTTTAGCAACTCCATCTGAATACTAAACTGTGTTTGTTGTTTGTTTTTGTTGCTGTTGCAGGTATGAAATGCAAGATTTGCTTGTGACTGAAACTCTGCCTCAGATGGTTGCACTCTCTGAGACATATATGCAGATATATGAGCAACAACATTAGAAGTCACAGTAAGTATGAAGACTTGATTGAAAGCTTCACGTTTCTACCTTCATTAAGCAACTTAGAATCTTATAATCAGCGGTGAGTAGATGACCTGATTTTTGATTTAGAATGATGATTTGTACTTAGGCTTGAAGTTGTGCATTATACTTTCTGGATCTCTACTTATTTGGTTTGTGAATGTTTAATGTATTGTTAAGATCTAAGTGTGGGTTTTTCTATGGGTGAGATTCGCTCCTCTTATCCTACTTCTAGTGGACTCTATTATTGGAGTGCTAGGCTTGCTGGTGTAAATGTGGTTGAAAGTTTTACCTTGAATTAGTATTTGTCCATGGTTTGCTGGTTATGCTATATATTATAGTTTGTTTCATTTCCACCAGAAGATGCTTCCAAAACCAAGCAATAAAAAAGGTCATCAAATTTAACTTTCTCTCTTTAACTTACCTTTGACTTGTTGTGTATTCACAAGTGTGGTTTAGAGGAATCAACATGAAACTGGTTACTTTAGTTTAAACCTTTATCAATTTGCTATGTATTCAGTTTGATGTAGCTCAATTAGGAAATGAAATAGAGTTTCAGCATGATTTTGTAAGATTTAGACTTGTTGTGTTGCTTCCTATTCTTGCTGCTTTTAGCTCATGCCACTTTTGGCTTTTGAGAGCTTCATGGAAGACATTTATCTTCATTATTTTGTGCCATTCTCTCTTCAGCAATAATTGTTCTCTATGACATCTTTCCTTGAATAGGTTGCATTTTGTCTTACTGTTTCTTTCATTATATTTTGTGTTAGAGAATGTGCAAGAAATAGGCATGGCAACTTTACACTCCCCCCTCACACCAATTGAGATTTCTCAATACAACACATGAATACTTGTTGTAATTTTTTCAGGACATATTACTTGTTCATGGCTGATTGGGATATATATCACCTGCTTGTCATGGCAATTTAGAAACTGTTTGGAGTATCCTTGGTGTTGCAACCTGATTAGGAAAATTTACAAAATTTATATTCTTCATTGTATCTATCCATTCTGAATTAGGAAAATATAGAAACTTTCAAAGTGATAGTTATTAATTTTGCTAGGCAATTTGGTTAAGTAGACTTGTGATTTGTAAATGAGGCACATGAATAATTATGCATTTCTTGCCTTGCTTAAAGAGTAGCTTTTGTCTAAGATTAATGAAGTTAAAAATTGTGTTTGATGCAGGTAGGTTTTTAGACGCATGAACTGAAGATGTGTGATTTTGGCAGTGCAAAGAAGTTGGTATGTCAATTTCATTAACTAAACTTATACACATGAAAGTTAAACTTGTAGCTGTAATTTTTAAAAAATTTCTCCTATAGCTGTCATGTAAGCCCAACATATCATACATATGCTCAAGATATTATAGAGCTCCAGAGCTGATTTTTGGGGCTACAAAGTACACAACCGGTATAGATATGTATTATTTGGTCAGTTTGTTGCTCCACTTGTTAGGATTTTTTGGTTTCTTGTAGGTTTTGATTAGCATGTGTTTTTGTGGGATGTTTCAACCAATATGTATTATAGACTATGTAATTACATTACTTTGATAATGCAAATATGCAATATAATAATATAATATTTTTTTGATTTTTTTAAATGCCTAATTATTTAACCACGAAATTTGAAACAAAATATAGTCAATGCAAATGTCAATGCTAAATGACCACAAATTTTCCCACTAAATAAATTCATTGCAAATTTTAAGGCTAATGGCCATGAATTAGGAGGGGATAATGAGTTCAAATTCGACTCGAATTTAGATACAAAATATATTTGTTGCTAAAATATGATGGTAATGCACTCAAAGGCAACCACAAAATTCAATTCTGGCTAATATGGCTAAACGTGACTTTCGTGGCCAATAGTCACATATTTAGCAATGAACAAATTCGCAACTATTATTTGCAGCTATGTAGCCACAAAACTAGAATTATGTGGTTCTTTTCCAGAGTGATATTTAGCCTCGATCGTTTTAGCCCCAGGGCACCTTTCGTATGGCAATTCGTTGGGGATGTTGTGGCAAACATGATTTGGTGGTTATTTTTGTGGCTGAAGTCCTGACATTTTTCCTGGCTACAGACGCGTTTTCCAACAGTGCATTGACATAGTGATATTTTTTTGGTTGAAGGAGAGGCCGAACTCTCCATCCCCTCAAGGGGAAATTTTATTAATAACGAGAAAAAGGGCTAAGTAATCAGCAAATGGGGCATAGCCCGACCCCTAACATCATCAAGCAAAAAAGCTAATAATCCCTTCCGACGGGGCATAGCCCGACACGAGAGACATGATGCGATTCACACCAATGTTAGCCTCGCAATACACATGTCAAAATTGGATAATCAAATCCCTACTAATTAAGCTCTTGTATTGAAATACCAGGCTAAAGAGTGAGTGACTTCTGGTCATCCTAGAGCAAATAAGGTGAATAACTAATTGAGAGTTGACCTCAACAAGCAACTTATCGTAGCCCTTCTTCCACGCCAATCTGAGCCCATTGAGGATGTAATATCCCGATATCTTATAGAAGAAAGTTCGTAGAATTTTTTTTTATAAATATAAGGGGTTCTCTTGTTTCGTAACATTCGAAATTTGTATATGAAAGGAAAATAAGGAAAATGTGTAAAACCCCTTAAGTTAACAGAACAATAATGATAAAAAAAGAGATTATATTCAATAAAGAGATTGTAAAAAAAGGGATTATATTCAATAAAGAGATTGTCACAGAAGAATTGTATTCGAATTTTTTTTTAATAAAGAGATTGTCATAGAAGAATTATAATTAATAAAATTATAAAATTCCAATATTTTTTCCTAAGTTAACCGAATAATAATAAAAATAAAAGAAATATTAGGCAAAATGAGAATGAACTGGGAGACGAACCTCTTAATCTCAGCCTCACACATGCTCCCTTTGCTTAACCACTCTACCAATGTATTTCCAGAATGGCAATCTATTATACTTGAAACTTTTCCTTAATCTAAGAAAGTTTGAATAACAATGGTGGGAACTAGGCTCTAGCTAGCTCGAGAGGTCACATCCGCCCGGATTCTTCACCGGCTGAATCTCCGAGCGGCGACGAGCTATCTCCTTTCACATCCCCAAATTTCCTATCATACCCATTCCCCTAAAATCTAGAGGTCATCATGTGTTTTTTTTCGAAATTTCTCTCCTTGCCTATTTAAGGAGGAGGTTTCCATGAGAATTGGGGCACCAAAAACCAATCCTTTAAATCTGAATTTTGACCACTTTGCCTAACACAAACTCAAAATTTTCAGATTCCAAATTTAATCCCAAATCCGATTTTTTTTTTCAAAATTCCGCCCCTCGAATTCGGGACCCGCTATGTCCACATTCGCCAGAGCCGCGCGCGAGGCTGCTGCATGATGTTGCTGTCGTCATTGTTGCTGAGGAGCTGATGCTGGAGGTTGTTGTTCCTGCGTCGCGTTCACAAAGGAAGAAGAAAGAATCAGGCAAGAGAAGACTTGTGGTGGGCCGTGCTTGATCTAGCGGGCTGGAACAAATTTTAACCAAAGGCTCATTTGCTTTGCCAGCAGTGCTCGACCCAACTTTAAAATCCGCCCTATTTCGGCCTAACCATCCTAACCTCGTTTTTCCTGTCATCTTTTCCGTCTCATTTGATATAAATTTGTGACCTATATTTAATTATAGTTATTTAAATTAATTTTGTCATAAGGAATAATTATTTAGAAAGTTTAATAAGTTTTATGTGTAGGCTTTTTTTTTAAAATATTACATAAAATCTCAAGCATGCTCACTTAGAAATTTATAATTTTTATAAAATTATAAATGATTCCTTAAGTAATAATATTATGAGAATATTATTATTGGACCTCTTGCCCTTCTCTTTTATTAAACGTGGATTTATGCTCCGTTTAATATTCATGCTTATTTGAAGAATGATATGTTTGCAATAAATGAACTTAGATTTATTTATTGTTTAGCAATAACAACCTCATTAAGCCTTATCATTCTCGTACTACGCTAGTACTGGACTTTAGGATCGATAATTGCGGTCTTGTTTCTTTAAATTGTCTCGTTTAGAGACCTTGCTTTGAACAATATAGAATAAGGTGTGAGATTTAAGTCTTGAACCACCTTTTTATATCATTATACAATATGTAGGTCATGGCTCTACTCTTACCTCGTTGACTAAAGTCCTAAGCGATGTCGAAATAGAAATGTTTCGTCTAAAGTCTGAAACAATGTCACACGCAAAAGAAACATCAGCTAAATTCTTAAAGTAATGTCAGAATAGGAAGTTCGTCTAAAGTCTTAAGCAATTCCACATGAATTAGAAAAGTCGGCTAAAACAAATATCCTAGTAATGAACTATGGTTCTCTTAAATGAATAAAATTCCCGCATTTAACTCATGTTTCATTTAAGTTATGTATTATAAAGCATTGGGTGGTTCTGAGTAGGTTAATCCCGGATCACTGGCGGTAATATCCATTAGAATAAAATAGGGGTGCTACAGAGGACGACCCACAACTCCGCCATTGAAACGATATAAACCCCGATACGATGAACAAACCCGCCAATCCAATCCCCTCTATCATTCCTCAGCACTCCTCCCACGGTTGCAAGACCCTTGTCCCTAACCGCCCCATGTGTGTTCACCTTAATATAGCCTTCCTCCGGCTTATCCCACAAAATATCCTGCAAAGTTTTTGAACTAGGACTACGTGAATTGATGAGCTTACCTACAGCGTTGCGAGCCTCCCTCGCTTGGTTGACCACGAATGACAGCTTGTCGGAAATCACCATCTTGTCTTTGAAGACCTTAGGGTTCTGCCACTTCAATCACCACAAAAGAGACGACATCCTAAATGAAAGAAGGATAGAAATTAGTAACGCTCAAATTCAGCCAAATATGTTTAACCTATGGGCAATCGAGGAACACATGCTTGTAAGACTCGTCCAAGCTGCATCTACGAGGGAAACGACCACACGAGGCCATGTGTTTCCAATGCCTCTCTAATTTTGCTAGGACACCACCCATGCTAGCAAGCCCAACAAAGCCACGAACTCTCTCTAGGAACGTCAACCTCCAAAACTTCTTGTAGAACGACCCATCAACCTCCGCCCTCTTAAAATTATTTTGAATCAAATTATACCCCGAGGAGACCGAGTAAGAACCATCAACAGATTGTCTCCAACTCAACTCATCACCCTCAACAACACCCTTCGGGAGAACCGTTACATTAACTAACCTCATGATCACCGAAGTCGGGAGCAACGGCGAAAGCGAACCCTAAACCCAATCACCAACATCATTCCAATACTTCTTAATCACTGAGTGCATCTGATTGCTATCAATATTAGCGAATGCCATATTACACAATGGTTCATCAATCAGCCAAATATCAGCCAATAACCGCATCGATTTCCCATCAATAATCAGCTATCTAGACCCATGAACGATCACCTCGGAAATTCCCGTCCTTATGCCTCTCCATATATAGGAACAAGCCCTGATATTACCCATCACATTCTCAACATATTTCTTACTGAGAACAGACACCCAAAGATCCCCATCTTCCATGACAAATCTTCAACTTAATTTCCCGACCAACGCCACTTTCAAGTCTCTGATGGAATGGATGCCAAGACCACCATGATTTCGAGGTTCAGTAACTTCCTCCGAAGCGACCTTATGCATATGCTTTAGTTCAGAAGTACTTCCCCAAATGAAGTCACGATTAATCTTATCAATTTGATTGCATTTGTTCTTCGGCAACAAAGCCAAGGACATAGTATGAACCGAAAGTGAAGTTAGAACTGATTTGACCAACATAACACGCCCGAAAAAACTTAACGACTTCGACCTCCACCTAACAAGCTTTGATATGAATTTATCAAGAAGAGTAGTGAACGTATCTTTGTTCATCGACTAGTGCAAGACCTTCATATCGAGGTAATTCCCTAAATCTAAAGTAACAACAAAGCCAATAGTAGCCCAAAGTTGCCGAATCTATCAACGCCCAACATTAGGTGAAACAAAAATTTTGGATTTGCTGGTACTCACTTTTTTCCCGGAAGCTGCACAAAATTATCTAGGCGCCTTTTAATCAACCGCACCTGCTCAACTGAAGCCTCAACAAAGAGCATCATATTGTCGAAAAAGAAAATATGTGAAAGGAAGGGGTCGTTCCTCGTCAACTTAATCGGTTTCCAACTCTTTGACTCCACAACATCATTGAGAATGTGACTGGGGCGTTTAATGGAAAATAAGAACAAATAAGGCAAAATAGGACCGCCTTATCTAACACCCCGCCAAGCAGTAAATTGATCCGTCAACTCGCCATTCCAAAAAACTAGTAATCTAGAAGACAAAATACAAGCGATCACCCACTGAATCACATGTCGAAGAAAACCAACATCACCCAACAAAGACTCAATAAACTCCCAACTCAATTTGTCGTATGCTTTCTCAAGATCTAATTTTAAAATCATCCAACCTTCGTATACCCTGTTCCTTTTCATGGAGTGAACAATTTCTTGGGCAATGACGATATTATTCGTAATTATATGGCTTGGAATCACTTTTCACAAATAAAAAACCCCAAACACAGGGAAAGAAGAGAAAAAAGGATATTCAGGTGAAGACCATTGAGTTGGTGAAAAGTCCCTAGCATCGAGCTAATCTCGACGACGGTGAAGGAGAAAAAACGAGTTCCTAGGTCTAGGGGAACTCAGAAGAAGAAACGAAAGAGAGAGAGAGAGAGGTTTGAGTTTCGCTTTGTCTTTGATTGTGAGCGTTGAACTGATTAGGGTCGAGAGAATACATTAGTGTTGCCTCGGGAGAGAGTCCTTGTAGGAACAGAGAAGTTGGTATTCTGCCTTGTAATCTGAAGGGAACTAAGCAATAAAGAAAAGGTAATTCATTCGAAAATCCTCCAAACGGAGGTAGAGCTTTACTCACGTGATTAGTTGATCGTTGTGGGGTTCCTCTATAAAGGAATTGTCTCTATTGTTTTATTTACCTACATATTGACTTATTCCGCTGTGCATGGGAACTATTCGATACACCTCCCATAACTGATTACGACTAACCTTCAATCCAATAATTGGTATCAAAGCAGGCACTTTAGATCTTGGTTAGTCTTTGCTGGAACTAAGAAAATGTCTTAGGAGCTCAAGATGCCATATGCTACAAATGCTACAAGAAGGGACACTTCGCCAAAAACTTTTCTCAGGGAACTAAGGAAAAAAGACTCGACATGGGAAAAAGCAAGGAATACGCAACAACCTTGAGTGACTACGGTGATGAGGAACCATGAGCTTGTTCAACCATAGAAACTTACGTTATGGCCATAGGGGAGGCCACTGGTGAACAATCCGGTGAGGTAAATCTTGAAACTCTTCTTGACTCTCTTTCTCAATATGAAAAACCTGAGCTGCTTAATTTGTTGACCAAACTACTAAAAGACAATATAAAGATGCAAAGAAAACTCAATCAGATAGATCATGTTTTAGCTTAACATATAGGAAGGGAATCTTGTTCCCAATGTGTGCAACTTGTCGAAAAAGTGCAGTGCTCATTCAATGAAATCACCCTCTTAAAGGATCAGCTTAATAGCATTGAGAGTGAGAGAGATGAGATTCTCAAAAAACTGAGTGAAAGCCAGAAGTGTTTAGAAAGTTCCAACCACAAAAATGACCATCCCCACAACCAAGTTTGTCCCAGAAAAGATGGAATAGGGTATGGGGAAGGATCGTCGAAAGATGGAACCTCCCTTCTTATAAAAAAGGAAGGAAATGAGTGAAGGGATCTTGAGCTTCAAAGCCAAAAGCTGAAGAATGCTCAATTAGAAGAGAGAATTCATGTCCTTGAAAGCGGGGAAGATGGGAACACTGAGTACTATACTGGGAACACTAGCCAGAAAATGTACCTTAAGATAGCCAAGGGAAACGGGTCTAGAGTCCACAATCAGGAAACTATTGAAAGAAATAGGATCCAAAAACCTCACCCAAAGTACTATCTTGGAGAGTACTATAAAACTTGTCGGGAGTGTGGAGCTCATGGGCACTACATTGAAAGCTATCCAAAACGACAAGCGCACAACTCACACACTATTGGAAATAAGAGTTAAAAAAATAGAAACTTAGAGAAAAAATATGAACCGACTAAAACAGTGGAAAGCTCCCAAGGGTGGGACTCTCCTAGGAACTCCTCTATTAGTCCTAGGAACTCCACGCAAGTCCATAACATTGTTGATTACTTGGTTGAAAGAACTCTATTTCTTTGCATGGAACCAAGCAAGAGACATCTTGCATGGGTCGCCAAATCTAACTAATTTTGCAGGTTGTAGTGAGGGGGAACAACATATGGGTCATTGATATGGATGTTCTAACCATATGACCGGAAATAAAGATAACCTCACCTAACTACTTACAAAAGTTGATGGAGGCCATGTCTCTTTCGACAGCAAGAACAAGGGCGAAATATTTAAAACTGGCGAAACAATCATCAACAAAGGAATCAAGATAAAAAATGTGAATCTGGTTAAAGACCTTGGGTACAATTTGCTGAGTGTTTCACAACTATGTGATCAAGGAAACAATGGTCATATTCGATTCTAAAGAGTGTCTTGTGATCAACAAGAAGACCAACAAGATCATACTCAAAGGAAAAAGGTCAAACAACGTCTATTTTGTGGACACTTCACACGAGCCTTCAAGGAAGCAGTGCCTTGCAAGCTCCATTGACGAAGAGGAACTTTGGCCCAAAAGATTGGGAAATGCAGGAGTGAACCAAATACAAAAGCTCTATCTTCAAGACCTTGTGATTGGGTTGCCTAAGATCAGTTTAGAAGGCTTGAAGATGTGTGAAGCTTGTGTCAAAGGAAAACAAATGAGAAGCTCCTTCAAACCAAAATGGATCGTGAGCACTAATCGTCCCTTGGAACTAATCCACATGGCTCTGTGTGGTGACATAAAGACGACTAACTATGGAGGAAAAAGGTATATGTTCGTTCTCATTGATGATTTTTCTAGATTCACTTCGGTTACTTTCCTTGTGTCCAAAGCAGATACCTTTAGGGAATTTGAGCCATTCATGAAGAGAGTTGAAGTGAGCTTAAGACTGAAGCTCATCGCTTTTAGATCTGACCATGAAACTGAGTTCATGAACTCAGAGTTCATACAATATTGTGACAAGAACGGTGTCTCACATAACTTCTCAGCCCCTCGTACTTTACACCAAAATGGAGTTGTGGAAAGGAAGAATCAAACCTTTGAAGCAATGGCTAGAACAATGATGATTGAGAGTGGAGTTCCTCATAACTTTTGTTCAGAAGTGATCTCCACAACTACCTACATTCTCAATAGAGCCATGGTCCGTCCATTGATAAAAAAGACTGCTGATGAGTTGATCAAAGGAAGGAAACCAAACATTTCCCAATTAAGAATCTTTGGGTGCAAATGCTTAGTGCACAACAATGGGAAAGATAATTTGGGCAAGTTCGATGCAAGAAGTGATGAAGGGATTTTCTTGAGTTATTCACCTCACAGCAAGGCTTACCGGTTGTATAACAAAACAACCAAGAAGATAGAGAAGATCATTCACGTGATATTTAAAGAAGAGTCAGTCAAAGTGGTAACTAAAGTGTAGAATGTAAAAACTCACTTCTAGCTTCCTTGGAACGAGGAAGATGATGACGACGACGATGAGCCAAGGAAAGGAACACGTCGTTATCCTCAAGGGAACAACGACTCTCAAATTAGAGAAATCCAAGATTCAACTGAACTCCTATCACTCGATGAATCACTAGACACCTCTAAAGCTGGTTCCCTAATTCCTCCACCAGAAGACATTCCTGAATCAAGCACTCAAGGGGAACACAAAGGGAACACGTCTAATGTTGAGGATGAAGAACCAGAAAACGTTGAGCCAATTGAAGAACATCCAGAGGATGATGATCTACAAGAAGAATGCAATGACAGTGATGATAGAAATGAAGAGGAAGATACAGATCTCTCCAACATTAATCCCAGAAACATCATATCTCCTCTCGAACAAGGCGTGAAAACTCAGTCATCACTTTAAAACTTCTGTGCTTGTAACGCCTTTATGTCAATGATGGAACCTAAGAATACAAAAGAAGCCCTCAAAGATCCAGGCTGGATAGTGGCAATGCTAGAGGATCTCAACCAATTTGAAAGGAACCATGTGTGGAAGCTTGTTCCCCATCCAAAAGGAAAGAATGTCATAGGAACACGATCGGTGTTTCGTAACAAGTTGGATGACACAAGAGCTTTTTTAAGGAACAAAACAAGGTTGGTAGCTGAAGGCTACAACCAAGAGGAAGACATTGACTATGATGAGACCTTCGCCCTTGTAGCAAGAATCGAGGCGATCAGACTCCTAATAGCCTTTGTGGCTCACAAAAGATTTAAGCTTTATCAGATGGACGTGAAGACAACATTTCTTAAAAGACACCTGAAGGAAGAAGTCTACGTGGATCAACCACCAAGATTTGAAGATGGGAACTTTCCGAACCATGTCTACTTTCTTCAGCGTGTCCTTTACGGACTCAAACAAGCCCCAAGAACCTGGTATGACAGGTTTGCACAGTTTCTGTTGTCACATGGATACCTTCGTGGTTCCATTGACAAGACCCTTTTTCTTAAGAATAAGTCCAATGACATTCTTATTGCTCAAGTATACATTGATGATATTGTTTTTTGTGCCACTACCTTGCTTGTTGAAAAGTTTAAAGAAATAATGAGTTTAGATTTTGAGATGAGCTTGATTGGGGAACTTGTGTTCTTCTTGGGGCTCCAAATCACTTAGACCAATGAGGGAACAAAGATACATCAACAGAAATACATCAAGGAAATGCTGACCAAGTATGGAATGGAGAATTCAAGGCCTATCAACACTCCAGTTTCCACCAACTCAAAGTTGAACATGAATGAGAAAGGTATAGACATGGACCAAAGGAACTATTGAGGTATGATTGGTTCCCTTCTTTACCTTACAACTAGTAGGCATGATATCATGTTTGACATGTGTTTGTGTGCACGCTTTCAAGCTAATCCTAAAGAATCACACCCGAAAGAGGTGAAGAGAATTTTCAGGTATCTCAAAGGTAACGACAACTTGTGCTTGTGGTACCCATGTAGAAGTTCCCTTGAGATTGTGGCCTTTCCAAATGCGGAATTTGCTGGTCTTCTAGTAGATAAGAAGAGCACATCTAGTATGGCTCAGTTCCTAGGAGAGTGCCTAGTGTCATAGGGATCAAAGAAACAAAACTCAGTGGCACTCTCGACGGACGAAGCAAAATATGTGGTCGCTGCATCATGTTGTTCCCAAGTCATGTGGCATAAGTACCAACTCAGTGATTATAGTATGTCTTATGGTCTTGTTCCTATTCGTTGTGATAATACTAGTGCCATAAACATTTCCGAAAATCCCATTTATCACTCACGTACTAAGCACATTGACGTTCGTCACCACTTCTTAGGTGACAATGTTGAGTAAGGGAACATTATTATGGAACACTATAGAACCGAAGAGTAGAGAGTAGATATTCTCAACAAAGCATTGGATAGGCATCCCATTGAGCACCTTCGTATTCTCTTCGGGATGAAAACATTAAATTAAACAAGTCCTTGTTTATTTTGTCCCCAATTATTGGCTGGTTTAGGTGTTTGCATGATAAGAACTAGTTAGGAACACTGCATTCACTTTACCAAGAGTCTTCGATTGGACAAACTCATCCCATGAGCCCCCTCTTGTTTACCTTTTTGGGTTAAAATTTTCAAAGTCCCTTTTGTGTTCCCATCCCTGACAATAAAGTTTGAACATGCGTTCCCCTTACCACTCTGTTCAATCAAGCCTTTCTTGCAAGATCATGAGAGCCTCACTTCCGAGTAAGACGAAACGCCTAATCAAGTCAATAGCTTAGTCTTAGGAAGATAAAAAGGCGTGTCAGGCTACTTATTAGGAGAAGACCAATTGTGAACCAAGCTTTCAAATTGCACCATGGATGAGGTGCCACGTTGCAAAGCTTCTTGAAGACGCTAATAATGAAGATGAAGAGACTTCAACCGAGTTCAACTTTCAAGGGCACAATGAAAAAGACCTCTATGCCCCTCTGTTCAAACTCTTTAAATAGCGACCTCCTTTCTCTCAAAGTGTAACTCATCTTCGAAACCAAACTTTCTGAAACTCCTCTATGAAGTGCTCCAAAGAGAGCAAGATGCCCCCTATATAGTTTCAAGATGACCTAGCCTTCGACACAATCCATCCTTCCCAAGAGGCGTTCAATGTCAAGATCGTCAACTCAAAGACCAGGCCGTGCATCAGTTCATCAACACCTCTGGCATGGATAAAGCTTCTCGTGGCCACCATGGGAAGAGGAAGAGGATCAAGCAGGAACCTGAACTTACCATGCGTGGAGGAGAAGATCTACTCGGAACACCGCCTACAAGGACGATGTTTGTGAGCCCCACATTAAACCCATTTTTGAATATTGGGTTGGATGAAATTCGTGAGGATGAGGTTCCTCCTGGTTGAAGAAGAAGAACCAGGGCCTTCCTGATCTTGTTCCTTCTTTTCTAATTCCTTCTTGCTCCTTCCCTTCCTCTCCCACCTTGTATTCTACTCCGGAGTTCCCTTTTGTACAACTTGTTTGCCTAAGTAATAAAATAGATCCTTAGTTTGAATGTGTGTTCTTTACTTTATTGTTCTGTTATTTATGCTTACTTTTTTTCAATGATGCCAAAAGGGGGAAGGATAAAATGTGTGAGATGCATTGTTTCAAAGTTATCATAGTATGGCCTTTGCTAAGGAGGAATAATCTCACAAAATATGCTTATTAAGAACTGCATAACCATAAAAGTGGAACTCCCTGTGATATGTTGTCACACTAAGGGGGAACTTGCATGAGCATAAAATCGAATAAAATACTTGTCATTTTATTATGGGTTTGTCATCATCAAAAAGGAAGAAATTGTTGAATCGATGTTAGGAACTCACATTCATTAACACTAGAACAACGTCCTTAGTTTTGATAATGACAAAAACCATGGGAACTAACGCCAACTACCAAGTATTTTAATATAACAGGTTGCGGATTGCAAAGCAAAACACAAAGTCCCCAAAGCATGGGAACTAATGCAACGACGAAAAGAAAGCGACCGACCTAGGAAGAGAACAGAGTTCCCACAAGATGGGAACTCAGTGAACCAAAGTTCCCACATGATGGCAAATGTGTGAGAAGAACAAGAATTCCTCAAAGTCAAGAAAAGTTCCAAAGACAAGGGAACCAAGAAGACGAGAGTTCCCTTTTGATGGGAACTGGCGCATGCGTGAAAGCGAAATCTCATCATATATTTAGGGATCCTATCTATGTCGGACAAAAGGGCATCTCAGACTATCAAAGTTGCAGTAGGATGAAGACGAATATCCAACGGTCTGGAGTGATTCAAGAGTTGACAATTCAAAATCAAATCAAAGTCATATGTCAACCTTAAGGATCATACTTGGAGATCAAGGCAAAAAGGGTATTTAGGACAAATACCTCTAGTAGATAAGGGTTTGTCATCACGCCTATTTAAACCCTTCAACAATGACCTTGCTGCTCACTTTTCACAAATCACAAACTTCAAACACAGAGAAGGAAGTGCAAAAAGGTTGTTCGGGTGAAGACCAGCGAGTTGGTGAAAAGTCCCCGGCGCCAAGCTAATCTCAACGATGGAGAAGGAGAATGAATGAGTTCCTAGGTGTAGGGGAACTCTAGAGAAGATACAGAAGAGAGAGAGGTTTGAGTTTCTCTTTGCCTTTGATTGTGAGCGTTCACCGGGTTAGGGTCGAAAAAATACATTAGTGTTGCCTAGGGAGAGAGTCCTTGTAGGAGCAGAGAATTTTGTATTCTGCCTTATAATTTGAACGGAACTATGCAATAAAGAAAAGGTAACTCATTCGAAAATCCTCCAAGAGGAGGTAGAGGTTTACTCACGCGATTAGTTGATCGGTGTGGGCTTCCTCTATAAAGGAACTATCTCTATTGTCTTACTTACCTGCATATTTACTTATTCCGATGTGCGTGGGAAGTGTTCGATATAGTTCCTATAACTGATTTCGACTAACATTCGATCCAATAGTTGATTCAACTCGCCACCTTGATTCGTCGTGATATCCACCTTATCCGCACCAACAAACACATGGACCCACTCTCTTTCAAGTTGATGATCTAGCGTGCCATGGCCACTAGAGTCGACATATAGACCAGTGTCAGGATTTAACATCTGTGTCATGACATTCATCTGTATAAACACATGCACTTCAAACTTCTTTTTTTTCTTCTTCTTTTTCGCTGCCTCGTTAACGAACCACTTCAGGGTCGTTAACGAACTTCACCGTGTACGCCTCCTTTTTCTTAGCAACTTCCTTTCTTTTGTGCATCTTTTGCTATCAAGAGATCTTTCTTTTACAACTATTAAAAACAAGAGACTTCCAATCTACCCTTCCCAATAATTCATCAATTTCAAAACAAAACATAAACATTGCACTCAACAAAACATACCTCTCCAATCTAAGTCCTAATCCCCAGATAGGGTCAAGCTTATCTCGGCTAGGGAACAATTTTTGTGGAGCTAAAAAATAAAAGGCTATAAGGCTCAAATTGGCTTCAAAAAGAAGAATCATGTAAGGTAGGATAAGGATAATAGGGCCATAAAAATAAGTTCTCTATCATCTGATTTTCACAAGTAATGAACTATAAATCTTATACGGGTCTCAAGTAATAGATAACCATCACAATTCCAAGAGATAATATGCATATAGAGAGTAAATCACACTAAAAAGAAGAGGGATTTTTAATGTTCTCCCTATAAGGCCAAAATAACTCACAAGGTAAATTTTTGTTGGATTGCATCACTTATGTTATAAAGTATATGTGCTCAATTTCATCAAATGCTATTCCTTCTAAAAACACAATTTCAAATTAAGAATCCGGCTATACTATCAAAGACATGCTTGCAAGGAATTACATGATCATGCTAGCAATTACCATCATAGAACCCAAGAAAGGGATATCTATCAATTCTAAACTTTTTTGGGATTTTTTTCAAATTTTTCAATTTTTTTTTCGATTTTTTCTAAAACAAATAAGACACATAAGATAACAAGTTGTCTACTTTCTCCCACCCCATACTTAAAATTACAGTGTCCCCACTGTAAGAAAAAATAAGAAGAAGGAAAGAAATAGAAAAGAAAAGAAAAGAACAAAAACAAAATAAATAAAAAAGAAAAGACAAAAAAACTTACAAAGACTCAAAAGTGGAAAACAAGGAAAACGTCTTCTCAAGCTGAATCACTGGTTTGGTGGAGGAAAGTAATGCTCGAAGTTCCCCATGAAGTCGTACATCCTCCTCCAACGCTCTGCATCCTCCACCTCTCTCTGACGATGCCTCTCATCCTCCATCGATATGCGAGCGGAATAGACGGTCTCCCATCTATCCATCCTCCTATGAATGTGGTCTTGCTGAAGGTTGAGCTGCTGCATCCGTGCAGAAAGATCCTCGGCCCACGGTGGTGGCATACTCGATCCAGTGTACTAGGGTTGAGGAGGTGGTGGGTAGTGAGGCTGGAAATGGTCTTGGTAAAACACCGGGTTGTATGGCATCAAATCGTAGGAATGATGGTCGGTAGGAGCTGGCGGGGGGTCGGGAGGTGTCCTCGGGACCTCGTTAACGAAGCTGGGTGCCTCGTTAAGAATGTAGGAAGAAGGATGGAAATGGTCGTTAACGAGTCTGGTAGGCTCGTTAACGAGGATGTTGGTGCCCAAAACATCCGTGTCGAGGTCGTTATCCTCGAAGTTAAGCTCTTCCGTGCCTCCCTCTGTGTCAGCCTCTTCAGTGTCTTCGCCAACTACCTCGGTATCCTCATCTTCATCTCCATCTTCATCCATGCCTTCTCCATCTCGCTCAAATCTTGTCTCACAAGGCCGAAGTGATAGCACATCCTCCGGCTTGGGCTCCAAAGGGTAAGCATGACCCGTCCATACCTCGTACCAATTTGGAACGTAGAGTAGCTCCAACATGTCAAGGGTAGGTGTAACGATGCGATCTTGCACTTTCACTTTGAGTCCTCTCTCGGCTTGGATGAAAACACTAGAGCCATACCAATTGTTGAGGAGTTGAGCATGAGCCGGCGTGTAGCGAGTAAGGTCGACTCCCAAGTTTGTAGCCAAGAGAGTAACCAAGTTTCCACACCATAATTCTTTGGACTTGGTTGATTTTTCAATGTAGTAGAGGCACTCATACCCCAAATTCAAAGGGTCGGGCTCCTCGAAAAGGATAGTGCGAAGACAAGCAACTTCCATTCTTGTTGGCCTGTTTAGCTCTCTCTTCGGCCAAAATGTAGCGGCTAGGACTCGAAGAATGATCCTAAAAATGGGGTTGATGATGCTTGCCCCTAATAGTGCCGCTGCGGAGGGCTCAACCTCCCCGGTGATGTAGCTCCAAGTCCTTGTCACTTTGTAGTTCTTCAAACTGTAACCTCTAGAAGGATTTGGGAGCTCCAAAATAGCGTTGAACTCCGCCATGGTGTATTCTCGGCTCACATTACCCAGCCTAAACCTGATGCGTCCCGCCGAGGTCTTTGACGGGAAACTCATCTCTAAAGTGGCCAAAAACTCGGATGTGAGGGCCGGAAAATGTGGTACTGTCTCCTTCTTCAGCAAATGAGGCACACCGAGAATAACAAAGGCCTCTTTGACATCTGTATAAATCCCCATTTGCTTGGCACTCGTTCTTGAAAACCACCGAGTGTTGTGATCTTTGTTTAAGATGGCATTGTATCAGTCTGCTTGCCCTTGAGTGCGCAAGATCACATTGTCCATGCGAGGTGGAGATGGGGACCTCTGGTTCTTTCTCTTCTTCTGAGCTCGGGTAGCGGGTCTGCTGGAACTTGACATGTGATCTACAAAACAATCATGATTTTCCAAGATAAGATCCACTCAAGTTAGGGTAGGCAAGAGACCACATACTTGGTCTCGAAATAATCCTCGAATTTATTCGTTAACTACCCAATTGGGTCGTTTATGAATCTGGACTGGTTAATGAACTTTGAATTTGCGCAAGGTCGTTAACGAGCCTGGGTGGGTCGTTAACGAGCTACCGAGAGCCAGTTCACAGAATTCCGGGGTTTATCAGCTTTAAAAATCAAGCAATAAATCAAGCATGCACTCCTCTATAATCTCTCACAAGACATACAATCGGATATGTGCACCCCATACTTACTCAATTACCCATCCCGAACATGCTAGATTTGCCCAAAATTAACATGGTGAAAATCAAACTCAATACTTAGAACAAGAAGGGGATATGCCGGTTATATCATCTAGGGAGTAACCTATTGCTTTTCTATGCAACCTAAGCACATTAAGCAACTTTTCTACTTCCTCATCTTTTAATTTAGCATTTACGATGACAGGAAAAGTAGAATTAGGGCCAAGAAATTCATACCTGAGAGAGTCCGGAAGAGGCTTCAGTGTTGGAGAAGGTTCAGCTGGAATGAGAATCGGTTCTTCTGACTCCGTCTTCAACACTTCTTCAAGGTAATTAAAGGCTGAAATCTAATTGTCCTCGGCCAGGGTCGTTAACGATGTTGATGGGGTCGTTAACGAGCTTGTTTCTTCTGCCAAGAGAATCGGTACCGAGGTTGGGGAACTCGTTACCGAAACTACAAGGGCTATCTCGTCCCATCTTCAACCAGAGCATTCATCATTTGATACTAGTCTTCCATTTGGGTCCCCACATTCGATAAATTCATTGTGGGTATAGAGCATCTTGACTTCGGCTTTATTTGTCTCTTTCATTTTCGGGTTGTATCGAAATTCCGTTGCCTCATCTCCAATTTCAAAAGTTAGGAGTCCCTTCCTAACATCAATTATGGCTCCTGCTGTGGAGAGGAATGGTCTCCCTAAGATAATAGGAACCACCGGGTCTTCGGGCATTGTCATGACTATAAAATCATTAGGAACAAAGAATTTGCCCACTTGCACGAGGAAATCTTCTACAACCCCTGTTGGCTTGACACACAAGCCATCTGCCATGTATAACCTCATATTGATCGGATCTAATGGTCCCATATTAGCTTTTGACCAGATTGAAAGTGGGAGTAAACTGGTACTGACTCCCAAATCACATACAGCTTTGAATTTATGGTCGCATATGCCAATTGTTATGGCGAATCTCCCTGGATCGCCTAGTTTCTCTGGTAGAGCGATGGATCAGACTTCATCTTGTAGCTCTGTAATGGATCCTTTCCTGCTAAGAATATCTTTCAAGAATTTTGTGTAAGCCAGCATTTCGCTTAGGGCCTCAACGAATGGGATAGAAATATTAATGCCCTGGAGAATCTTTACGAAACGCTTGAACTTACTCTTTGTAGAGTCTTTAGATTTCTTAGTGGGAAAATGAAGAGAATTCACCTTTCTCGGAACTAATTCGGGCTCGAGAGGTGATGCTACCGGGTCAAAAATTAGGGTCGATTGGTACGCTCGGATGATCATTACCGACCCTGGTAGGGTCGTTAACGAGCCTGGGAGTGGGAGAAGGGCTCGGAATAGAAAACTTACCTGGGTTGGGGTCGTTAATGACCATGGGAGCATCATCACCATGGTGCGCAGGTTCGGTAACGACTCTCTCTGGCTTGTTACCGAGCTGAGCCGTGGCTTCCTCATTAGTCGTGGGGCTCTTCTCCTTAGCTTGGACATGCTCCGGTAGTGTCTTTCCGCTCCTAAGGTGCACCACTGCTATTTGTCCCCTTGGGTTCTCCTCGGGTCGGCTCGGGAGTTGCCCTTGTGGCCTTGTAATCTGTGTAGCAAGGTTCCCTAGTTGGGAGTCGACATTCTTCTTCCACACATCAAACTCTCCCCATATTTTGTTTTGATTGTTAAGGTTGGCTTGGATTCCATCAATCGTGCTATGCACTTCATTCATTTTATTATGGACTCCATTAATACCTTCATGTAACCCTTGTGCCCATGATGGTGGCTCTTGGTAGCCTGGAGGTCGATATGGCGCAGGTCGTCTATCCGGTGAAGGTGCTGTATAGTTTGAATTCGGATTTTGATTGCCCCACGTTGGATAATTGTTTGACTTGTCAAAATTACTAGGCTGGTTTCTGTATGGGCCTCTCATATAGTTCACTTCAGCATATGTCTCAGCGTCTCTTACCTGCTCTATGTTAGTGCAAGCAGAAATAGTATGGGCAGAAGAGCCACATTCTTGACAAGATTGAGATGATTTCAGAAAACTTACCTGCTTCTTCAGGCGGTTGACCTCGTCTTGTAGAAATTGATTTTTAACATCTGGGTCAACTTCTTCCTTGTTAGGCATGTAGAAACGCCTCCGGGGTTGGGGTGATTGCTGGGTACCATACATGGCATCATTGTTGGACAACTTGTCCAGCAATTTCCATGCAGTCGTGGGATCCATCTCTATAAAACCGCACGCTGTATGCGTGTTGATGCGATTCTTCGTCTCTGCATTAATACCCTGGAAAAAGATTTCTTGGAGCACATATAAAGGTTGCCCATGAGTAGGGCACTGTCTAAGCATTTCCTTAAATCTTTCCCATGTCTCTACACAGGTCTCATTAGGCAGCTGGTGATAGGAGGTGATGCGCTTTCTCAACTCCGTTGTCTTGGCGGGAGGGAAAAACTTTGTAGGAAATTGATCATACAAAGCCTTCCAAGTCCTGATAGACTTAGGAGGTAATCTCCACAACCAGCTCAGGGCCTTTCCAGTAAGAGACCACCTAAAAGCTTTTAACAGAACATATTCAAGTGAAACACCTTCAGCAGCTATAGTGTCACATAAATCTAGAAAATTCCTAATATGTTCCATAGGGAACTTAGTAGGTTTCCCTTCAAACTGAGCCCTTTTTATCAAGGATATAAATTGAGACTTAATCTCAAAAGTCTTCTCTATCTCCGGAAGCACAATTGGAGACTCCAGCACCCTTACTTCTGGATGCATATATTGCTTGGCATTCCTCGGATAGGCGTTCAAATCTTCCTGTAAACGAGTGATGTTGACTCGTTGACGCTCAGCTTCAGCAGCAGCGTCATCTCTCTCAGCTTTTAGCTCCTCCATCTGCTTCTGGAGGACTTCCATCTGATGAGCCATCTCTTCTTGTGTAGCCATGGCTCAGTTTTCTCAGCGTCTACGGTGTACGGAACGTTCAGGTTCTGAATAATAACCGGTGTTGTCAAATTTGAGCCTACGTCCAGCTGGCATACGCTGAGAAAACAAACAAAGAAAACGAAATTAAAACAAAAAACGGAGCCATGCTATTCCCAGACCCACAGATAAACAAACGAACATTGTTGCTTCCCCGGCAACGGCGCCAATTTGTTGAGAGGGTATTCTTGACAACAAATAAATTTATAAGTCAAGACCCCGTTTAGTATAGCGAAGTCAGGATCGTTCCGCAAGAAGCACAGTTGTTTGTCTATCAACTACTAAAAATAAAACAAAACAAAACACCCTACGACCAACCTCGTTAACGACTTTGTCAAGGTCGTTAACGAACCTGGATAACTCTACAAACACACACTAACGACCTTAACTCTGGTTCGGTACCGAGGCAACTAACTCGATAACGAATATATGAATGCAAACTCGAATAAGAATAAAAATCTAGGACAAGGGTTACCACAACATAGTCATGCATAAAAACTCATAAGAAGATAAAGATCATGCCTTTAAATAGATAAGTTCATCAACTTTCGCTGACTAGCAAGTAAATCAATCAACTCTCATAAATCAATTCACTCAATCACTTGTTTTGGATCCAAAGCTCGAAACTTTCGTAATCGAACAATATCAACCTTCAAATTAACAACTTTCTCTTTCGATCAAATTGCAAACTCAAACTACCTCGACTACCGTCTAAGCATAAGTACAACAAGCAATCTAAAATAGATAAAAGGCATTCAAGACATCGACTCACTCATAAATCATGCATAACTATGCCGAGTTTCAACCCCAACCTTAGATAACACAGAAGAAACCGAAAACACAGAATAAAACCCCGAACAAATCCGACTTACGACCCAAGCTCTCTCTCTCGACCGACCTTAGCTCGCTATTCTTCTCTACTCTTCCTCGTCTCGATCGGCTCTCCTAAAAGAAATCAAATCGTCCTACCCTCTGGGCTAGAAAGAAGGGTATTTATACTAATAAAGCTATATAAAAAAAACTAAAAGATAGAAACTTACTCTACTAAAGATAACAAGATATAAGCTACAAGATATAACAACCTAAAAAAAACATTTAAAATCCTAAAAACCACTTAAAACCTCTACCGACACGAAACCATTATTAACGACTTCCGCACAAGGTCGGTAGGAATCACAAGATCTATCCAAAAACTCTATATTTATGCCTCGTTAACGACCCTTCATAGCCTCGTTAACGAGCCTGGGATTTGGCTTCTTCTACTCTTCTTCTCTTAACAGCTTGGACTTCAACCTCTTCATCTTCATATTCTTCCGGCCTCCACCATAGCACTCCAATTCAGCTCCAAAAGCACTCTTTCCCGCTCAAAACCTACAAAAAGACACAAAACGGAGTAGCTTCCATACTTTTCACAAAATATGCAAACTCATCCAAAAACTCACAAAACTAACTCTAAAAACTACAAAACTAAACCTAAACAAACTAAGAAACACACCAAAAACTATACCAAAAACACGAATATCAAAATACCCCATACTTAGACTTGTTTGTCCTCAAGCAATCACTAAACAATAATCAAAACCAAACAACTTCTAATCCATAGCCAAAAATAGAAAATGATCATTAACGTCATCACACATATATACACACTTAATAGACATAAGAAAAATACAATCTGTTGAAGGGTTTCTTGAACAAATAAATTTATATCAAGACCCCGCTGAGTACAGGGAGTCAGGTTCATCCACAAGAATGAGAATAGTGCTAAAGATTAGTCGATAAACTAAGAAAAGTAAAGAAAACACAAGTAAACAACGTCAGGACCGAACCAAAGTGGGTCGTGCACGACCCTATGAGGGTCGGTCCTGGGCACAGAAAAACACACGAACGAACACAAACAAGAGCAGCGATTCGAGCACGACCTTATGGGATCGAGATCGAATTAGAGACAAAAGTTTTTATCAATATAAAAGACGAATCCTAGGGCGAGGGCTACCACAACAACAATCATACATGCTTCCAACAAGAACTCACAATTATCATGCAATTTAGATCATAGAAAAGTCAACTTTCGCAAATAATTCAAGTTATTCAATCGACTTTTGCAAATTAAACAACTTTCTATCTATCCTTCAACCTAGGAATATCAACTTTAGCAAATAATCCTATTAGAACTAATAAAGCAGTCAACTTCACACTTTCGCTTTTAGGTTAATCACAAGATATGCCTCAACTGTCGCAAAGGAATTTAGCACAAGATAGATAAATATGATCATCAAGCTTTCAAATTATGAACTCATGTTTTAGACATGCATGATTGTGTTGGGTTTTCCCCCAACCCTAGAATCTAAGAAAACTACTCACTCATGGCAAAGAAACAAGAAGACATGATCAATCCAAATCAAAACTCAAATTAAACTAAAAGAAGTCTTACAAAAAGTCTCCAACTTGTTCCTCAAGTCTTCCTTCAATGCCAAAAAGCGGAATAAAAATCGAACTAAAACCGGAACCCCAAACTAAAGGGTTTAACCTCCTTTTATAGAGGAAAAGGAGTCCTAATTAAACTAGGAAATAAGATAAAACAACCTTCCTAAAATATAAAGATAGAATAACTCCTTAAGATCTCGGAATAGTAGTAAAGTCGCCGCCACGTTTTGGGTCGTGCACGACCCTCCTAGGGTCGTGCCTAAGAGCATGTTTTCTAGTTGGGTCGAGCACGACCCTGATAGGCACTACGAACAGCCTTGAGTAAAACTTGCGTAGAGGATTCGTTACAACTCCGTTTGACTTGATTCTTTTTCCTATGTACTTGTAACAAATTTCTCTATCTCTTTCCAAGCTCAAAATTGATCTTCAATGACTTTACTTGAGCGCTTAAACTCCATCTTCTCTTCATTCTTGAGTGCTATCTTCACCGGCTTTGCTCCTTTCTTCAAAAGTGCTCCAAATAGCTTCTGAACACCTACAAAACACCACCAAAACTTATGTAGACTCCATATCTCATGAAAATACGTAAACCCACACAAACGATTCAAAACAAACCACAAAACTAAAGGAAAAGACTCAAACACACAAAAACACACCCTAAAAACATGACTAAAAAGGCGGACATCAAAATACCCCATACTTAGACTTGCTTGTCCTCAAGCAATAATCCTGCAAAATCAAGACCAATAACATAATCTTCAAGCATAGACTTTATCAAAACATTTTAAACACAAGTGAAAAAGTAGACAAGTAATTTTAACGTCATCACATATGTATGAGTCTCAAGCGTAGGCAATCACAATCCAACCTCACAAGGGATATTAATGTGTTTCTCTCAACTCACATGTGTTTAGGCTATTTAATCAACTCTCATCTCAATCTATATGAAACATCTACTTTATCATTGAGACTTATATCACCAATCTCTCTATCTAAAGAAGTGAAAACACATCAATCATCATAAGAACTTAGGATCAATGAAAAACTTCATAGAAGCTTCCATTCGGTCGGGTTGTAATGGGGCTTGGTAATATCATTAGGTAGGGAGTTATTTTGGTCATGTGGTGCTAATAATATCCGGGAATCAAAGACTCCTAATAACTCACATTTTCTTACCAAAACTCTCATAAAAGATTATACCAAACTCACTCTTCTTTATGCACTTTTTCTTTAAAACTATTATCCCAACTTAATCTTGCATCTAATTTTTAAGGAATTTTGGCTCATGCACATTATTCACTATTCAACTCTTTCTTTTTTTCTTTCTTACTCCCTTATGATCTTCATTTTTTTCTCTGTGGGAGGTTAATTGGTACCAATCTTTTTCTTTCTTTGCAAGTACATTCAGGGAACCAAACTCCTTTTACATAACAAACTGCAAGATTCTCAAATACCCAACCCAAAATTACCCACACTTGAACCAATACAACTCACTCAACAAAATCATCACAATAACCAATACTAAGTCCTAATCCCCAGATAGGGTCAAGCTTTATTGTCTAGGGAATAATTTTGTGGAGATAAAAATAAAAGGCGTCAAGGCTCAAATTGGCTTCAAAAAGAGGATAATGTAAGGCTAGATATGGATAAATAAAGCATATAAAAATAAGTTCTTAATCATAATTAACATTCATGAACATACTCATAGCGGCTTCAAGAAATAGATAACATATCAATAACAAGAGATAAATTCATAAAGAGAGCAAATCACACATAAAAAGAAGAGGGATTTCGTGAAGGTCACCCTATAAGGCCAAAATTCCTTACTGAAGTTCGTGTTTTTAGTATGTTTGCTTAGTTTATTAGGGCTAATTTTGATAAGTTTAGGGTTAATTTTGTGTGTTTTTGGATGGTTTTGCATATTTTGTGAAAAGTATGGAAGCTACTCTGTTTTGTGTATTTTAGTAGGTTTTAGCAAGGAAATGGTGCTTTTTGGAGCTAAATTTGGAGTGTTATGGTGAAGGACAAAAGAATGCAAGATGAAGAAGTCGAAGTCTAAGTTTTTGAAGAAGAAGTGTTGAAGAAACCAAGCCCAGGCTCGTTAACGAGGCTGTGAGGGCTCGTTAACGAGGTTACGAGATAGGTTTTTCGAGGAATCTTAGTGATGTCCTACCGATCATGTGCGGGAATTTATTTCCGTGTCGGTAGAGTATTTTTTTATAAGTTTTAGGGTTATTATATTATGTATTTTAGGTCTTGTTATCTTTCTAGATTTTATTTCTATCTTTTTAAGGTTAGTTTCTATCTTTTTAGGAAAGTTTTTATCTTTGAGCCTTTTTTATTTTTCTAGCCTTATTAGTATAAATACCCTTTTTATTAGCCTAGAAGGGGGTAGCAAGAAGTAGAGAGAAGAGGAAGAGCCGAGAGATACGAGAGGGATCGGAAGTCGAGATAGAGCCACGGTGGACGAGAGTGATCGGGGTCGTTAATCTTGTGGTTTCGATTCGGTGTTTTGTATTTTTTCGTTTTCTTCTGAATTTCTGTAATACTATTATTTTCTTATTAATTTGAAGTAGTAGTTTTGTTTTCAATGTTTTCTCTTGTTCAATTTATTTGTTTCTTAGTTATGAGTAGTGAGTAGTTTTCTTATCTAGGGTTGGAGTTTAAACCCGACATAGTTATACATGGTTTGATGAGTAAGATGATGTGTTGAATGCCTTTTATTCTATTTTTGAGATTGCTTGTTGTGTTTATGCCAAGATGAAAGTCAAGGTAATTTGAGTTTTTAACTTGATTGAGAGAGAAAGTTATAGACTTGAAGGTTGATATTGTTTGAATGCGAATGTTTTCTGGCTTTAGATCCAAGACAAGTGATTGAGTGAAATAATTTATGAAAGTAGATTAATTTGCTTGCTAGTCAATGAAAGTTGATGAATTTATCTATTTAAAGGCATGATCTTTATCTTCTAACGATTTTATATGCATGACTATGTTGTGGTAACCCTTGTCCTAGATCTTTGTTTTTATTTGAATTTTCCTAGATCATATTCGTTACTGAATTCATAGCCTTGGTACCGAACTTGTTTAGGTCGTTAGTGTGGTTGATTGTTTGCGGTGGTTCGTTAACGACGCTCACGAAGTCGTTAACGAGGTAGGTCGTGAGTGTTTTGCTTGTTTCTTTTGTTTGATTTTTATTATTAGTAGTCGATAAACAAACAACCTTGCTTCTCGTGGAACGATCCTGACTCACCTATACTCAGCGGGGTCTTGACTTATAAATTTATTTGTTGTCCAGAGTAAAGGCCCGTCAACGAATTGGCGTTGTTTCCGGGGAAGCAACGGGTTTGTTTGTTTATCTTTGGGTTTGGGAATAGCCCGACCCCGTTTCTTTTTTTAATTTTTGTTTTCTTTGTCTATTTTCTCAGCGTATGCCAGTAGGATGTCGAAGGCTCGAATTTGATAACGCTGGTTACTATTCAGAACCTGAATGTTCACTACACGGTAGACGCCGAGAGAACTGAGCCATGGCCACACCTTAAGAGATGGCTCGTCAGTTAGAAGTCCTTCAGAACCAGATGGAGGCACTGAAAACCGAGAAGGAAGGCGTTGCTGCCGAGGCTAAGCATCAACGAGCTAACAATGCTCGTCTATAGGAAGAGCTGAATGCCTATCCAAGGAATGCCAAACAGTACATGCATCAAGAACTGAGGGTTCCAAAGTCCCCAATCGTGCTTTCGGAGATAGAGAAACCATTTGAGATTAAGTCTGAATTTATATCCTTGATTAAGTGGGCTCAGTTTGAAGGGAAACCCACTGAGTGCCCTATGGAGCATATTAGAAATTTTCTTGATTTATTGGACACCATATCTGCTGAACGTGTCTCACTTGAATATATTCTGTTAAAAGCTTTCAGGTGGTCTCTTGCTAGAAAGGCCTTGAGCTGGTTGGAGAGCTTACCTCCTAAGTCTATCAGGACTTGGAAGAACTTGTATGATCAATTTCTTACAAAAATTTTCCCTCCTGCCAAGACAACGGAGCTGATGAAGCACATCACCTCCTATCACCAGTTGCCTAATGAGACTTTTGTTGAAACATGGGAAAGATTTAAAGAGATGCTCAGACAATGCCCCACTCATGGGCAACCTTTATATGTTCATCAAAAAATCTTTTTCCAGGGTATGAACGCAGAGACCAAGAACTGCATCAACACGCATACAGCGTGCGGTTTTATAGAGATTGACCCTACAACTGCATGGGAATTGCTAGATAAGCTGTCCAATTATGATGCCATGTATGGAACCCAGCAAACCCCCCAGCCTTAGAAACGTCTCTATGTGCCTAACCGAGAAGAAGTTGACCCAGACGTTAAAAATCAATTTTTACAGGACGAGGTCAATCGCGTGAAGAGGCAGGTAAGTTTTATTTTAACCCTAATCTATCTTCTATCTTCTACCCTATTTCTTACCCCCCCAGCCGCCACTACCCACCCTCCCCTCCTATTTCTACCCTCTCCTATTTAACCCTTCAAAAACTCCAATAATCCTACTCCCTACTCCTCAAATACCAAGCTCCAATCCCCTCAAAAATTCTAACGAAGATTCTTCACCACCGATCGAAATCCCTCCGCCGACCTTCGGAAAACGACCTCGTTACCGAAGCCCGCCGCTCTAGTTTTCCCGTCGACGAGATCCAAAGCTCGTTACCCATCCAAATTCGATTCTTTGTTCTTCAATTTCTCAATCTTCCGGTATGATTTCTAAACCCTAACTCATTATTGCATAATTCATGGTTTTTAGGGTAGAGATTTCATATTAGGATGGTGTTTATAGAGGGGGACGAATGGCATGTTTGGATTATGCTCATGAATTTTGGTTGTGCTTAGTTGTTCTCGATCTAGGGAAAGGTTATTCATGCTAGATTCTCCGTGCAAAAATTTGATTAGAAAAGCATGAATTTTCTTGTTCTAGAATTGAGTTTGATCTTCACCATGATTAATTTTGGGCAATTCTAGCATGTTCGGGTTGGGTAATTGAGTAAGTATGGGGTGCGTATACCCGATTGTGTGTCTAGTGAAGGATAATAGAGGATGCATGCTTGATTCATGGCTTGATTTTGAAGTTGATAATACTCGGATTATGCGAACTGGCTCTCGGCAGGTCGTTAACGACCCGCCCAGGCTCGTTAATGACCCCGCGTAACTTCAAAGTTTAAAACCAGTCCAGAATACGTTACCGACCCAATTGGGTAGTTAACAAATAATTCCGAGGGATATTCCGAGACCAAGTATGGGGTCTCTTGACTAATCTACTTGAGTGGATCTTATCTTGGAAAAATCAAATTGTTTTGTAGAATCAAATGGCAAGTTCAAGAAGAGCCGCTACCCGAGCCTAGAAGAAGAGGAGGAATCAGAGGTCCCCATCTCCACCTCGCATGGATAATGTGATCTTGCGCACTCAAGGGCAAGCGGATCGATACATTGCCATCCTAGTAAAGGACCACAACACTCGGTGGTTTTCAAGGACGAGTTCCAAGCAAATGGGGATTTACGAAGATGTCAAAGAGGCTTTCACTATTCCAGGCGTGTCTCATTTGCTGAAGAAGGAGACCCTACCACACTTCCCGACTCTCACATCCGAGTTTCTAGCTACTCTTGAGACGAGTTTCCCGACGAAGAATTCAGCGAGAAGCATCCGGTTTAGGCTCGGTAATGTGAACCGAGAGTACACTTTGGCGGAGTTCAACACTATTCTAGAGCTCCCGAATCCTTCTCGAGATTACAGTTTAAAGGACTACAAGGTGACAAGGACTTGGAGCTACATCACCGGGGAGGTCGAGCCTTCCGCTGCGGCACTATCTGGGGCAAGCATCATCAACCCCATATTCAGGATCATTCTTCGAGTTCTCGCCGCCACATTCTGGCGCAAGAGAGAGCTGAACAAGCCAACAAGGACGGAGGTTGCATGTCTTCGCACCATCCTTTTCGAGGAGCCCGCCCCATTGAACTTAGGGTATGAGTGGCTTTATTATATAGAGAAATCAACCAAGTGCAAGGAAGTATGGTGTGGGAATTTGGTTAGTCTGCTAGCGACCAATCTTGGAGGCGATCTCACTTGCTACACACCGGCTCATGCTCAACTCCTCAACAAGGGTTATTGGTATAGCTCCGGTATTTTCATTCAAGCCGAGGGAGGGTTCAAGACAAGAGTTCAAGACCGCATTGTTGTACACACCCTTGAAAAATTGGAGCTACATTATGTACCAAATTGGTACGAGGCGTGGACGGGTCATGCATTCCCGTTGGAGCCCAAGCCGCAGGATGAGCTTACACTTAGGCCGTGTGAGTCATGGTTTCAGAGAGAAGGAGATGAGATGGACGAAGATGAAGAAGAAGATGATACTGATGAGGCTGACACAAAGGGAGGCACAGAGTAGCTCAACCTCGAGGACGAAGACCTCGACACAGAAGTCCTAGGCACCAATGTCTTCGTTGACGAGCCCACCAGGGTCGTTAACGACCAATTCCAGACCTCTACCGATGCTCCTACCGAACCACACAGGGTCAGTAACGACCCGCCGAGAGCATCTACCGACCCCCTGCAACATCCTATCGACCCTCGTTCTTATGGAATCATGCCATACAACCCAGTACTTTACCAAGACCACTTCCAGCCTCACTATCCACCACCTCCTCAGTCCGAGTACACTGGATCGAGTATCCCGACACCATGGGTCGAGGATCTTTCTGCACAGATGCAGCAGCTCAACCTCCAGCAAACACACGTTCATAGGAGGATGGATAGATGGGAGACTGACTACTCCGCTCGCATGACATTTGAGGAAGAGAGGCATCGTCAGAGAGAGGCGGAAGATGTCGAGCGCTGGAGGACGATGTACGACTTCATGGGGAACTTCGAGCACTACTTTCCTCCACCGAACCGTTGATTCAGCTTGAAGAAGTTTCCTTGTTTTCTGCTTTTAAGACTTTGTATGTTTTATGTCTTACTTTTCTTGTTTTATTTTTGTTGTTTTCTTTTCTATTTCTTTCCTTCTTCTTATTTTTCTTACAGTGGGGACACTGTAATTTTAAGTATGGGGTGGGAGAAAGTAGAAAAACTTGTTTGTCTTGTGTCTTGTTTGACTTATGTGGTTTGTTTGTTTTAAGTAGGTCTTTTTTCCATAAAAATTGAAAGAAATTAAAATATTCAAAAAAAAATTGAAAAAAAAAGAGTTTTAGAATTGATAGATATCCCTTTCTTATGGTTCTATGATAGTTAGTTGCTAGCATGATCATATATATAATTCCTCGCAAGCATGTCTTTGATAGTATAGCCGGATTCTTGTTATGAAGTTGTTTTTTTTAGAAGGGATAGCTGTTGAGAGCGTTTCTTGACAACAAATAAATTTATAATCAAGACCCCGCTGAGTATAGGGGAGTTAGGATCGTTACACAAGAAGCAACGTTGTTTGTTTATCAACTACTAAAAATCAAAAAAAAGCAAGCAAAACACTCACAAGCAGCCTCGTTAACGACGTTGTCAAGGTCGTTAACGAACCACCATAGATAAAAGACCAAAACTAGCGACCTAAACAAATTCGGTACCGAGCCTACAAACTCAGCAACGAATATCACTCAAGATAATTCAAATAAAACAAAGATCTAGGACAAGGGATACCACAACATAGTCATGCATATAAACTCGTAAGAAGATAAGATCATGCCTTTAAACAGATAAATTCATCAACTTTCGTTGACTATCAAGTAAATTAACCTACTATCATAAACCAATTCACTCAATTGCTTGTTTTGGATCTAAAGCTTGAAACTTTCGTATTCAAACAATATCAACCTTCAAGTCTATAATTTCTCTTTCAATCAAGTTAAAAACTCAAATCACCTTGACCTTCATCTAGGTTTTAAGCACAACAAACAATCTCAAAATAGATAAAAGGCAATCAACACATACTCAAATTAATTCAACTACTCATAACTAAGAAACAAATAAATTCAACAAAAGAAATCATTGAAAACAAAACACTACTCAAATTAATAAGAAATATCGTCTTATAGAAATTCAGAAGAAACCGAAAAATTAAAAATGCACCGAACCAAAATCACGATTAACGACCTCGGTAACTCTCGTCCACCGAGCTTCAATCTCGACTTCGATCCTCTCTCTCTCTACTCTCGGCTCTTCCTCCTCTCCTCCATTCATCCCCCAATCGATCCCCCCTCTAAGCTAAATAAGAGGGCTATTTATACTAATAAGGCTAGAAAATAATAAGGCTAAAAGATAAAAACTTTCCTAAAAAGATAGAAATAAAATCCTAAAAGAGAAATAAAATCTAGAAAGATAACAAGACCTAAAATACATAATATAATAACCCTAAAATCATAAAAAGATACTCTACCGACACGGAAATAAATTCCCGCACAGGATCGGTGAGTCACAGAATCAAACTCTCGAAATCTTCATCTCGTAGCCTCGTTAACGAACCCTTGCAGCCTCGTTAACGAGCCTGGGCTTGGTTTTTCTCCACACTGCATCTCTAAAAAACTCAGACTTTGACTTCTTCATCTTGTATTCCTCTGTCCTCCATTATAGCGCTCCAAATTCAGCTCCATATAACACCTTTTCCTTGCTAAAACCTACAAAAAAAATACACAAAACGGAGTAGCTTCCATACTTTTCACAAAATATGCAAAACTATCCAAAAACACACAAAACTTATCCTAAACCTATAAAAACTAGTCCTAATAAACTAAGAAAACATACTAAAAACTATACTAAAAATACGAACATCAAAATACCCCATACTTAGACTTGCTTGTCCTCAAGCAATCACTAAACAATAATCAAAACCAAACTATATACTCATCAAGACATAGCCATTATCTAAAAAGCAACATCCACACATAGAAGAAAAATAACAAATGATTATTAATGTATCACACATATATGCACCAAATAAACATAAGAAAATACAATCCAACCTCACAAGGGATAATAATGTGTTTCGCTCAACTCTCAAGTGTTTAGGCTTATAAATTCAATCTCTCAACTCATCTTATATACAAATACTCATAGAAATTGGAACTTATATCAACAAACTCTCCACCCAAGATTTTTCAAAACAAGCAAAAATCATCAAGGGAACTTAGGCTCAATGAAAAACTTCACAGAAGCTTCCATTCGGTCGGGTTGTAATGAGGCTTGGTAAAGACAAATAGGCGTGCAAAATATTTTGGCTATGTGGTGCTAATAATATCCGGGAATCAAAGACTCCTAAAAGCTCACACAACACAAAACTCTCATAAGAACAACTTTACCAAACTCACTCTCTTCTTTATGCACTTACTCTTATTCACTCACCCAATATATCCTAGAAAATCTCATAAAAGTAAAAAGAATCTCTGATTTTATCTATATAAATACACATGCACTTCAAATTCCTCCTTTCTTTTTCTCCCTTTTTTTTCGCGCTGCCTCGCTGCCTCGTTAACGAACCCCTTCAGGGTCGTTAACGAGCTTCATCGTGTACTCCTCTTTTTCGTTAACAACTTTCTTCCAACCATCAACCTTATTTCGTGCATTTTTTTTGCTATCAAGAGATCTTTCTTTTACAACTATTAAAAACAAGAGACTTCCAATCAACCCTTCCCAATAATTCCTCAATTTCGAACCAAAACAAAAATTTCACTCTCCTTTTTTTTTACACTGAAAAAAGAAGACCTCTCCAATCTAAGTCCTAATCCCCGGATAGGGTCAAGCTTATCTCGGCTAGGAAACAATTTCATGGAGCTTACAAATAAAAGGCTTCAGGTTCAAGTTGGTTGTCAAAAAGAAGGATCATGTAAGGGTGGATATGAAATAATAGGGCTCATAAAAATAAGTTCTCTATCATCTGATTTTCACAAGCATAGAACTATAAATCTTATATAGGTCTCAAGAGATAGATAACCATCACAATTCCAAGAGAAAATATGCATATAGAGAGTCAATCACACAAGAAAAGAAGAGGGATTTTTGATGTTCTCCCTATAAGGCCAAAAACAACTCACAAGGTCAATTTTTGTTAGATTGCAATACTTATGCTAAAAAGTATATGTGCTCAATTTCATCAAATGCTGTTCCTTCTAAAAACACAATTTCAAATTAAGAATCCGGCTATACTATCAAACACATGCTTGCAAGGAATTATATGATTATGCTAGCAACTACCATCATAGAACCTCAGAAAGGGATATCTATTAATTCTAAACTCGTTTTGGATTTTTTCAAATTTTTCAAATTTTTTCGATTTTTTCTTAAAACAAATAAACACATAAGACACATAAGATAACAAGTTGTCTACTTTCTCCCACCCCATACTTAAAATTACAGTGTCCCCACTGTAAGAAAAAATAAGAAGAGGAAAAGAAATAGAAAAGAAAAGAAAACAACAAAAAATAAAAATAAAAAGAAAGACAAAAAAACTTACAGTCTCAAAAGTGGAAAACAAGGAAAACGCCTTCTTCAAGCTGAATCACTGGTTTGGTGGAGGAAAGTAGTGCTCAAAGTTCTCCATGAAGTCGTACATCGTCCTCCAACGCTCTGTATCTTCCGCCTCTCTTTGACGACGCCTCTCATCCTCCATCGACATGCGAGCAGAATAGACAGACTCCCATCTATCCATCCTCCTATGAATGTGGTCCTGCTGGAGGAGAAGCTGTTACATCTGAGCAGAAAGATCCTCGGCCCATGGTGGTGGCATACTCGATCCAGTGTACTCGGGCTGAGGAGGTGGTGGGTAGTGAGGCTGGAAGTGGTCTTAGTACATCACCGGGTTGTATGGCATCAGACCATAGGAATGAGGGTCGGTAGGAGCTGGCGGAGGGTCGGTAGTCGTCCTCGGGACCTCGTTACGAAGCTGGGTGCCTTGTTAGGAACGTAGGAAGAAGTCTAGAAATGGTCATTAACGAACCTGATAGGCTCGTCAACGAGGACGTTGGTGCCCAAAACATCGTGTCGAGGTCTTCATCCTCGAGGTTAAGTTCCTCTGTGCCTCCCTCGGTGTCGGCCTCTTCAGTGTCTTCGCCAACTACCTCGGTATGGTCATCTTCATCTTCATCTTCATCTTCATCCATGCCATCTCCGTCTCGCTCAAATCTTGTCTCGCACGGCCGAAGTGATAGCTCATCCTCCAGCTTGGGCTCCAACGGGTAAGCATGACCCGTCCACACCTCGTACCAATTTGGTACATAGAGTAGCTCCAACATGTCAAGGGTGGGTGTAACTTTAAAAATCAAGCCAAAATCAAGCATGCAATCCTCTATAATCCTTTACTAGACACACAATCGGATATATGCACCCCATACTTGCTCAATTACCCATCCCGAACATGCTGAATTTACCCGAAATTTTGACATGCCAAGATTGTATCTTTAATACTAGAACAAGAAAAATTCATGCTTTTCTAAATTTTCACAATGGAGTCATCGAACATGAATATCCTTCCCTAGATCCAGAACTACCAAGCATAATCAAACTTTCATGAGCAAAATCCAAATATGTAAATCAATCCTCTCTATGAACACAATTCAAGACATGAAATTTCTACCCTAAAAACCATGAATCATGCAATTTCGAGTAAGGGTTTAGAAATCATACCGGAGAATCGATAAATTGAAGAACAAGAGATCGGAATTGGGTGGTTAACGAGCTTGGATCTCGTCGGTGGGAAAAACGGTGTTTCGGGCTTCGATAACGACGGCGTCTCCGGCGGTCGGTGGAGTGAAGGATTCCGCTCGGTGGTGAGAATATTTGGTGGAGGTTTGAGGGTTTTGGAGGTTGAGATTTGTGGGTAGATTTTTTGAGGGTTTGGGAAGGGTTAAATAGAAGGGGGTAGAAATAGGAGGGGGGTAGGTAATGGCGGTTGGGGGGGTAAGAATTAGGGTAGAAGATAAAAGATAGATTAGGGTTAGAAAAACTTACCTGCCCGAGTCGGTTCGCCAAACTGGGTCGTTAACGACCCTGGGTAGGTCGTTAACGAGCCACCGTAGCCTCCTTGAGTGATTTTCGAGCCCCTTTTCTGCATCTTATTAGCTCTAAATTTATCCTAAATTCTATCCGAAAAACTACTAAAAAGAACTCAAAAGAATGCTAAGAAAAAGAATCTAAAAAAGAAAAGAAAAATCTAATCTAATTCTATACTAAAAGCGGGTTGCCTCCCGTAAGCGCTATTTTTAACGTCGTCAGCCAAACGTCGTCAGCCCGACGTACTTCTTGGCTAGTTCGACGTTGTAAGAGCCATAGTGACTTTAATCTCTTCATCCGGGTCGGGTTGCTCGTCAAACTTCTTCAGCCGGTGGCCATTAACTTTGAAGATTACGCCTTGGTTATCGATCAACTCTACCGCACCGTGAGGATAGATGTGATGAACCACGAATGGCCCACTCCATCGTGTCCTAAGCTTCCCTGGGAATAGTCGGAGTCTAGAGTTGAAAAGAAGTACCTTATCGCCAACTTCTTAAGTTTTGGGCACTAATTTATGATCATGCCACCGTTTGGTGCACTCTTTGTATATTTCAACATTTTGGTACGTCTTCAGCCTCAATTCTTCTAATGCTTGCAAGTCCATGAATCTTTTAGCTCCAGCTGCGTTGAGGTTCATGTTGAGCTCCTTAAGATCCCATAATGCCTTATGCTCCATCTCAACCGGTAAATGACATGCCTTTCCATACATTAGATTATAAGGAGTGGTGCGTAGAGGCGTCTTGTATGCTGTCATGTATGCCCATAGAGCGTCATCCAATTTGGATGACCAATCCTTCCTAGAACGGGACATTGTCTTCTCCAATATGCTCTTTATTTGCCTGTTTGAAACTTCAACCTGGCCACTGGTTTGGGGATGATATGGTGTTGCCACCCGATGGGATACTCCATACTTAGCCAAGAGTGCTTCAAAACTCCGCTCAATGAAATGAGAACCACCATCACTAATGAGGACTCTTGGAACACCGAACCTGGGGAAAATGTTGGTCTTGATGAATTTAGCCACAGTTTTAGCGTCGTTAGTCCTTGTAGCAACGACTTCTACCCACTTAGAGACATAATCGACCGCCACTATGATGTACTTGTAGGGGCCTGATGCGTGAAACGGTCCCATGAAGTCTATGCCCCTTACGTCAAATAGCTCATCCTCTAATATCCCGGTTAGTGGATTCTCATGTCTCCAAGTGATGTTGCCTAAGCGTTGGCACCCATCACATGTTGTCACATAAGCTTGTACATCCTTTAACATGTTTGGCCAAGAGAGACCACTTTGAAGAATCTTCACTGTGGTTTTGAATCCTTTTGCATGGCCGCTAGTTGGAAGTGTGTGACATTGACGGATCACATCTTCTATCTCCTCTTTTGGGACACAGCGTCTAAAGAGGTGACCACTTCCTTGCTTAAACAAGTAAGGATCATCCCAATAGTACTGTTTTACATCATGGAGAAATTTCTTCTTCTTTTGTGGTGTTAGACCCTCTGGAATCACGCCTCCTACAAGAAAGTTAGCGAAATCCGCAAACCAAGGGCTTTTGACCCTCTAACAACATGGATTGATATCGGGGAAGAAGAAATAGAAGGAGGAGAAGAAATGGAATTGATTTGAGCAAGTTCGGGTTCAGAAATCTTACCTGATTTGGTCATTACCGGAACTGAGAGGGTCGTTAACGACCCTGAAGATATAATATTATCCTCGATAACGAACAACCAGTCTAACGACCTGATTGACTGATATGTCGATCCACCCTGAAGCTTTATCTTTGTGATTTATGCAGTCCAGCCTCGGTGCCTCGTTAACGACCCTAAAGAGGTCGGTGACGAGGGTCTTGTTGAGTTCGACCTCGTTCAGCAGGAGGTGTTCGTCCGGTCTGGAATCGTTTATTGGCACCTCATTGTTGTATTCGGTGATATGCTCAACCGACAATCTGGATAAGTGATCCGCCACTAGATTCTCTGCTCCCTTTTTATCTCTTATTTCATGGTCAAATTCTTGTAGTAAGAGCATCCAACGAAGCAATCTAGGTTTGGCATCCTTTTTGGCCATTAGGTATCTAACAGCCTCATGGTCAGTATAAACAATCACTTTTGATCCAACAAGGTAGGACCGGAATTTTTCAAAGGCAAATACCACATCAAGGAACTCCTTCTCCATTGTGGTATACTTACTCTGCGCCTCATCCAGCGTCTTACTGGCGTAGTAGATGGCGTAGAGTTTCTTGTCCTTCCGTTGTCCTAAGACTGCGCCAACTGCATAGTCACTGGCATCGCACATAATCTCAAAAGGTAGTGTCCTATCCGGGGACTGCATGATGGGGGCGGACACGAGGGCAGCTCTTAACCTGTAAAATGCTTCAAGACATTCTGGAGACAGCTCAAACAATACATCTTTCATTAGTAGGTTAGTCAAAGGTTTAGCTATCTTAGAAAAATCATGAATAAATCGTCTGTAAAAGCCAGTATGCCCTAGGAAACTCCTAATGTCTCTTAAAGAAGAAGGAGGAGGTAGTTTTTCGATAAGATCAATTTTTGCTTATCTACCTCTATCCCCCTTTTAGAGACAAGATGTCCTAGTACTATCCCCTCTTGGACCATGAAATGGCACTTTTCCCAATTTAACACAAGGTTGGTTTCTTCACATCTTTTAAGCACACGTGCGAGGTTAGCAAGACACGAATCAAATGAGGAACCATAAACAGAAAAATCATCCATGAAAACCTCTACAATCTCCTCTATCATATCCGAAAAAATGGCCACAATACACCTTTGAAAGGTGGCAGGGGCATTGCAAAGCCCAAATGGCATTCTTTTATAGGCAAAGGTTCCATAAGGACATGTAAAGGTTGTCTTCTCTTGATCATCAGGATGAATGGGAATCTGCCAAAAACCGCTATAGCCATCTAAATAACAGAAATAATCATGATGGGCTAAACGTTCTAACACCTGGTCAATAAAAGGAAGCGGAAAATGATCATTTCTAGTAGCACTATTAAGCTTCCTATAATCTATGCACATCCTCCAACTAGTGGTGGTCTGATAGCTTGCATTTAAGTAGTGTTTAGGATGCATATTTATGTTTATTTTGCATGATTTTAGTTTAGTTTTAGTCTAGTTCTCAGGTTTTTAGGTTTTCTAGGAAATTCGGGTTTTGCGCTTGTTTTGTTCGATTTTGCAGATCTTTAGGCAAACAAACGTGGACGGGATGGATCTTAGAGGAATATGGTGAATTTTGAGGAAGCTTAGAGTGATACAAGTGAAGATTAGAAGAGCTAAGTCCCAAGAGCTTGTGCGAAAAGAAAGCTTACATCCGGGCTATCCATTGGAGTTGTTGTACCGACACCTCTATCTTGCAAGGATTGTTTTGGGAGCTATAGTGGTCGTATTAAGCTGAATTTGGTATTTAGCTAATTCAAATATCTACAATTCATGTTTTTACTCCGAGTCCAAATTCCAACTCAAAGGGGGTCAAAACAGCCTCTGAAGTGTCACCTGAATGCTGAACCGGAGCTAATTGCGCGGGATGGGACAGAAATGCGCGGCCGCGCTTTTGGGCAAACCGAGCAATCGGGATTTCTACGCGGGCGGCACTTTGGGCTGAAGTTTTGGGCCGAGCTCTTGGTTTTGGGCTTGGTATTCGGGCTTTATTGTATTTTGCCGAGTTTGGGTGTTAAGATAGACTTGTTTGAGGGTTATTTTAGAAGACATATATATACTTTATGTTAGTTTATTTTCTCATAACTTCGATCATACTTTTGGAGGCTAGGGTTTTCTCTCAAGGAATAACCTTTGAAACCTTTTGTAAGTTTGATTTTAATTTCATTATGCATTGCTAATTTCTCTAGTGTTTGGCTAGTTATTGAAGTCATGATTTGTATGTAGTTGTGAGGTTTGATTGATTCTCAACAAACTTGAATAGTAATTATTCCCTGTGCTTAATTGAATCTAAACTAGGGTTTTGCTAGATTGATCACCTAATTGAATTTCTAGTTAAAACTGAATCTGATTAATTACCGGTTGGAGTTAATTAGATCAAGAGTAGACTTTAATTAATTTAGTACCGATTGGACAAGTTGATTAAAGTAGGGAATAAATTCACAAATCACTTGGATGTCTGGTTGCTCTAAGTGTTTGTTTCTATTGATAACTTGAATCGTCATGCTGTTATTTAATTGAATCTAGAAGGTCTTCTAGGTTATTATTTAATTAGGGTTGTTAGACTGGTTGTTCTATCAACTATATATGAAGTTTGGGTTTTAATCCTTAGTAGGATCACTATCCACAATAGATTATTCAAGTGAGAAGAGAATCAAGAGAATCGATGATCAATGAATCAATATCATGATGGATCTAACTAGTTGAACACGTTTGTTTCTCATATATTCAAATCATCTTTTGCATTCATAGTTAAGTTTCATTCTTGCATATTAGTTTAGATAATTATTCTAAAAACCCCCCTTTGGTTACTTGGCACACAAGTAATAACATTAATACACGAGTCTCTGTGGGATCGACCCTTTCTTACCATTCTACTCAGATTGGTTAAGTTAGGATTCTTTGATAGGTAAACGACTGAAAAATACCTCAACAAATTTGGCGTCGTTGTCGGGGACTCGTCGTTATTTGTGTTTTACTTTGTGTGCTAATTTTTGTGTTGTGAACCTATCTTACGGTTCATAACACCCGTGCTACTAATTCATGGCTATCTTTGAGTGTAGGCAATTGCATGATGAACACTTCCATGAATACTATTATAGATTCCAAGACTATGTGTATGAACATTGGATTTTGGGTTATCATTGCTCTAAGAGGGAGTTATGTCAATACATATTTGAGGGTATGAACCCTAGAACTTTTAGTCTAGCCTGGTGTAGGAGCAATAAAAGACTGTTGGATATGCAATTTGAAATGAAAGTTGAGGAGGAATCCATTAGACTTGAGTCAGGCTATGAAGAGGATTCTGATGTTAAGACTGAGTCTACTCCTGTAATTCAATTTGAGGAAACTATTGCTTTGAAGGAGGAGGATTGTTTCTCTGACAATGACAACTTCTTTGATGATGACATAGAGGATCATGAGGAAAAAAATAAGAAAGATCACACCATTGAGGTTGTCAAGGCTCCATGTATCCTTTACCCTAATCTCTCATTCTTTATTACTCCTAACAAACTTGAGATAGAACCAAGTGTAGAGACTAAAGTGAAATCTCGAGATTACTTGGAGTTCATCTTTGGTAAGAGTGGTAATGTTGATGAGTGCTTTGATCCATATAGTAAGTATTTTGAGTATCTACCTCTTGAGCTAAATTGGTTTCATTATATACCTTCTCATGAAAATAGTGCTCATACTTTTGATAAGTTGAAACGGTTTTTGAATGGTATATTATTCAATTTCAGTTTATCATTGTGCTACTTATGTTTTTCTGAGATGTGTGGATAGGGGTTTGATAGGTTGTTAAGGGCATTGACAATGTCTAATCTTGTGAATTCATGCTAAACGTCAAGCTAATGACGTTAAATAAGCGCTTATTGGGAGGCAACCCAATGTTTAGAGTAGATTTCTTTTTCGATTTAATCTTTTGTTTTTAGGTAGTTTTGTTTGTGTGTTAGATATCCCAGGTCCAAAGATTGATAACCCGAAGAAGCCTTCACAACCACCGTCGGAGTTCCCGCCGCACTACCCGGATAGTTAGATCTTTGTGAGTTTTTCTCTTCTCTTTACTTTTTACTATACTTTGGGGACAAAGTATGTTTTAAGCATGGGGGAAGGGAATTACTTTTGCATTGCATGTAGTTGCATTAGATTAGGTCATATTTCAATTTTTGCATGCATTGATTAAAATCTTGAAAAATAAAAAAAAATAAAAAAAATTGCATTTCTATGGTGTGATTTGGATTTATGTCTTGCTTGAGGACAAGCAAGGGTTAAGCATAGAGGAATTTGATAGCTTTCATTTAAGTAGTGTTTAGGATGCATATTTATGTTTATTTTGCATGATTTTAGTTTAGTTTTAGTCTAGTTCTACGGTTTTTAGGTTTTCTAGGAAATTCGGGTTTTGCGCTTGTTTTTTTCGGTTTTGCAGATCTTTAGGCAAACAAGCGTGGACGGGATGGATCTTAGAGGACTATGGTGAAGTTTGAGGAGGCTTAGAGTGATACAAGTGAAGATTAGAAGAGCTAAGACCCAAGAGCTTGTGCGAAAAGAAAGCTTACATCCGGGCTATGCATTGGAGTTGTTGTATCGACACCTCTATCTTGCAAGGATTGTTTTGGGAGCTAAAGTGGTCGGATGAAGTTCAATTTGGTATCTCTGGAAAGCTAATTCAAAGAGCTACAATTCATGTTTTTACTCCGAGTCCAAATTCCAACTCAAAGGGGGTCAAAACAGCCTCTGAAGTGTCACCTGAATGCTGAACCGAAGCTAATTGCGCGGGATGGGACAGAAATGCGCGGCCGCGCTTTTGGGCAAACCCAACAATCGGGATTTCTACGCGGGCGGCACTTTGGGCTGAAGTTTTGGGCCGAGCTCTTGGTTTTGGGCTTGGTATTCGGGCTTTATTGTATTTTGCCGAGTTTGGGTGTTAAGATAGACTTGTTTGAGGGTTATTTTAGAAGACATATATATACTTTATGTTAGTTTATTTTCTCATAACTTCGATCATACTTTTGGAGGCTAGGGTTTTCTCTCAAGGAAGAACCTTTGAAACCTTTTGTAAGTTTGATTTTAATTTCATTATGCATTGCTAATTTCTCTAGTGTTTGGCTAGTTATTGAAGTCATGATTTGTATGTAGTTGTGAGGTTTGATTGATTCTCAACAAACTTGAATAGAAATTATTCCCTGTGCTTAAATGAATCTAAACTAGGGTTTTGCTAGATTGATCACCTAATTGAATTTCTAGTTAAAACTGAATCTGATTAATTACCGGTTGGAGTTAATTAGATCAAGAGTAGACTTTAATTAATTTAGTACCGATTGGACAAGTTGATTAAAGTAGGGAATAAATTCACAAATCACTTAGATGTCTGGTTGCTCTAAGTGTTTGTTTCTATTGATAACTTGAATCGTCATGCTGTTATTTAATTGAATCTCGAATGTCTTCTAGGTTATTATTTAATTAGGGTTGTTAGACTGGTTGTTCTATCAACTATATATGAAGTTTGGGTTTTAATCCTTAGTAGGATCACTATCCACAATAGATTATTCAAGTGAGAAGAGAATCAAGAGAATCGATGATCAATGAATCAATATCATGATGGATCTAACTAGTTGAACACGTTTGTTTCTCATATATTCAAATCATCTTTTGCATTCATAGTTAAGTTTCATTCTTGCATATTAGTTTAGATAATCATTCTGAAAACCCCCCTTTGGTTACTTGGCACACAAGTAATAACATTAATACACGAGTCTCTGTGGGATCGACCCTTGCTTACCATTCTACTCAGATTGGTTAAGTTAGGATTCTTTGATAGGTAAACGACTGAAAAATACCTCAACAAATTTGGCGTCGTTGTCGGGGACTCGTCGTTATTTGTGTTTTACTTTGTGTGCTAATTTTTGTGTTGTGAACCTATCTTACGGTTCATAACACCCGTGCTACTAATTCATGGCTATCTTTGAGTGTAGGCAATTGCATGATGAACACTTCCATGAATACTATTATAGATTCCAAGACTATGTGTATGAACATTGGATTTTGGGTTATCATTGCTCTAAGAGGGAGTTATGTCAATACATATTTGAGGGTATGAACCCTAGAACTTTTAGTCTAGCCTGGTGTAGGAGCAATAAAAGACTGTTGGATATGCAATTTGAAATGAAAGTTGAGGAGGAATCCATTAGACTTGAGTCAGGCTATGAAGATGATTCTCATGTTAAGACTGAGTCTACTCCTGTAATTCAATTTAAGGAAACTATTGCTTTGAAGGAGGAGGATTGTTTCTCTGACAATGACAACTTCTTTGATAATGACATAGAGGATCATGAGGAAAAAAATAAGAAAGATCACACCATTGAGGTTGTCAAGGCTCCATGTATCCTTTACCCTAATCTCTCATTCTTTATTACTCCTAACAAACTTGAGATAGAACCAAGTGTAGAGACTAAAGTGAAATCTCGAGATTACTTGGAGTTCATCTTTGGTAAGAGTGGTAATGTTGATGAGTGCTTTGATCCATATAGTAAGTATTTTGAGTATCTACCTCTTGAGCTAAATTGGTTTCATTATATACCTTCTCATGAAAATAGTGCTCATACTTTTGATAAGTTGAAACGGTTTTTGAATGGTATATTATTCAATTTCAGTTTATCATTGTGCTACTTATGTTTTTCTGAGATGTGTGGACAGGGGTTTGATAGGTTGTTAAGGGCATTGACAATGTCTAATCTTGTGAATTCATGCTAAACGTCAAGCTAATGACGTTAAATAAGCGCTTATTGGGAGGCAACCCAATGTTTAGAGTAGATTTCTTTTTCGATTTAATCTTTTGTTTTTAGGTAGTTTTGTTTGTGTGTTAGATATCCCAGGTCCAAAGATTGATAACCCGAAGAAGCCTTCACAACCACCGTCGGAGTTCCCGCCGCACTACCCGGATAGTTAGATCTTTGTGAGTTTTTCTCTTCTCTTTACTTTTTACTATACTTTAGGGACAAAGTATGTTTTAAGCATGGGGGAAGGGAATTACTTTTGCATTGCATGTAGTTGCATTAGATTAGGTCATATTTCAATTTTTGCATGCATTGATTAAAATCTTGAAAAATAAAAAAAAATGCAAAAAATATTGCATTTAGGTTCTTATTTCCCCATTGTTTGATTCCTCTTGTGTTTTTAAGTTAAGTATAAACTCTAACCCATGATTTGCATGATTTACTGAAGTTGATATGATATGAGCATGATCATTGATTAAATGACTTGATTATAGGATGGAGCATGTATTTAGCTTGAGTATTTGATTTATTCTGAAGTTCTAGACAAAATTTACCTTGTGAGATATTTTTGGCCTTTCATGATTATTTGTTCTCTTTTGTCTTGAGTGTATCACCATGATTATCTAGATCTAGAACTTGCGTTATGACTCTTTTTCAAGGTTGCTTTCTATGATTGAATACATGACATTAAAATGATTGAGGCAATGTTTCTTATTAGCCTATTATTTTTCCTCCTACCTTACAAGATCCATGTTCTTGACACCCCATTTCTTTTAAGCTTTAAGCCCATTTTTTATAGCTCCACAAAATTTTCCTAGCCTAATAAGCTTGACCCAGGATCCGGGATTTAGGACTTTAGGTTGTGTTTTTGTTTTGTGTGAGTTATGTATAAGTATGGGGGAGTTGGAAGAAAAGGAGGAAAAGAGGAAATAAAACTCTTGGGTTTCAAACTGAAAAAAAAATGAAGATGAATTATGTTGCAAAGCAAAAGAAAAAATTGCTTAAATTATGTGTAGTCTTCATTAGCAAAGCAAGAAAGAGTTGAAAAGAGGCAAAAGTTGAAAAAAAAAAGAACAAGTGCTTAATTGTAAATGTAAGGATGTAAGATTGCATTTCTATGGTGTGATTTGGATTTATGTCTTGCTTGAGGACAACCAAGGGTTAAGCATGGAGGAATTTGATAGCTTTCATTTAAGTAGTGTTTAGGATGCATATTTATGTTTATTTTGCATGATTTTAGTTTAGTTTTAGTCTAGTTCTACGGTTTTTAGGTTTTCTAGGAAATTCGGGTTTTGCGCTTGTTTTTTTCGGTTTTGCAGATCTTTAGGCAAACAAGCGTGGACGGGATGGATCTTAGAGGACTATGGTGAAGTTTGAGGAAGCTTAGAGTGATACAAGTGAAGATTAGAAGAGCTAAGGCCCAAGAGCTTGTGCGAAAAGAAAGCTTACATCCGGGCTATGCATTGGAGTTGTTGTATCGACACCTCTATCTTGCAAGGATTGTTTTGGGAGCTATAGTGGTCGGATGAAGCTGAATTTGGTATCTCTGGAAAGATAATGCAAAGAGATACAATTCATGTTTTTACTCCGAGTCCAAATTCCAACTCGAAGGGGGTCAAAATAGCCTCTGAAGTGTCACCTGAATGCTGAACCGGAGCTAATTGCGCGGGATGGGACAGAAATGCGCGGCCGCGCTTTTGGGCAAACCCAGCAATCGGGATTTCTACGCGGGCGGCACTTTGGGCTGAAGTTTTGGGCCGAGCTCTTGGTTTTGGGCTTGGTATTCGGGCTTTATTGTATTTTGCCGAGTCTGGGTGTTAAGATAGACTTGTTTGAGTGTTATTTTAGAAGACATATATATACTTTATGTTAGTTTATTTTCTCATAACTTCGATCATACTTTTGGAGGCTAGGGTTTTCTCTCAAGGAATAACCTTTTAAACCTTTTGTAAGTTTGATTTTAATTTCATTATGCATTGCTAATTTCTCTAGTGTTTGGCTAGTTATTGAAGTCATGATTTGTATGTAGTTGTGAGGTTTGATTGATTCTCAACAAACTTGAATAGAAATTATTCCCTGTGCTTAATTGAATCTAAACTAGGGTTTTGCTAGATTGATCACCTAATTGAATTTCTAGTTAAAACTGAATCTGATTAATTACCGGTTGGAGTTAATTAGATCAAGAGTAGACTTTAATTAATTTAGTACCGGTTGGACAAGTTGATTAAAGTAGGGAATAAATTCACAAATCACTTAGATGTCTGGTTGCTCTAAGTGTTTGTTTCTATTGATAACTTGAATCGTCATGCTGTTATTTAATTGAATCTAGAAGGTCTTCTAGGTTATTATTTAATTAGGGTTGTTAGACTGGTTGTTCTATCAACTATATATGAAGTTTGGGTTTTAATCCTTAGTAGGATCACTATCCACAATAGATTATTCAAGTGAGAAGAGAATCAAGAGAATCGATGATCAATGAATCAATATCATGATGGATCTAACTAGTTGAACACGTTTGTTTCTCATATATTCAAATCATCTTTTGCATTCATAGTTAAGTTTCATTCTTGCATATTAGTTTAGATAATCATTCTGAAAACCCCCTTTTGGTTACTTGGCACACAAGTAATAACATTAATACACGAGTCTCTGTGGGATCGACCCTTGCTTACCATTCTACTCAGATTGGTTAAGTTAGGATTCTTTGATAGGTAAACGACTGAAAAATACCTCATCAAATTTGGCGTCGTTGTCGGGGACTCGTCGTTATTTGTGTTTTACTTTGTGTGCTAATTTTTGTGTTGTGAACCTATCTTACGGTTCATAACACCCGTGCTACTAATTCATGGCTATCTTTGAGTGTAGGCAATTGCATGATGAACACTTCCATGAATACTATTATAGATTCCAAGACTATGTGTATGAACATTGGATTTTGGGTTATCATTACTCTAAGAGGGAGTTATGTCAATACATATTTGAGGGTATGAACCCAAGAACTTTTAGTCTAGCCTGGTGTAGGAGCAATAAAAGACTGTTGGATATGCAATTTGAAATGAAAGTTGAGGAGGAATCCATTAGACTTGAGTCAGGCTATGAAGATGATTCTGATGTTAAGACTGAGTCTACTCCTGTAATTCAATTTGAGGAAACTATTGCTTTGAAGGAGGAGGAGTGCTTTGATCCATATAGTAAGTATTTTGAGTATCTACCTCTTGAGCTAAATTGGTTTCATTATATACCTTCTCATGAAAATAGTGCTCATACTTTTGATAAGTTGAATCGTCATGTTGTTATTTAATTGAATCTAGAAGGTCTTCTAGGTTATTATTTAATTAGGGTTGTTAGACTGGTTGTTCTATCAACTATATATGAAGTTTGGGTTTTAATCCTTAGTAGGATCACTATCCACAATAGATTATTCAAGTGAGAAGAGAATCAAGAGAATCGATGATCAATGAATCATTATCATGATGGATCTAACTAGTTGAACACGTTTGTTTCTCATATATTCAAATCATCTTTTGCATTCATAGAAGTTTCATTCTTGCATATTAGTTTAGATAATCATTCTGAAAACCCCCCTTTGGTTACTTGGCACACAAATAATAACATTAATACACGAGTCTCTGTGGGATCGACCCTTGCTTACCATTCTACTCAAATTGGTTAAGTTAGGATTCTTTGATAGGTAAACGACTGAAAAATACCTCATCATGGTCCTAGTCGGAATAAGCTCTCCCTTTTCATTTTCTATGACAGTCATCCCTCCTTTCTTTGGGACTACATGGACCGGACTCACCATTGGCTGTCCGATATAGGAAATATGATCCCAACATCAAGTAATTTAATGATTACATCTTTCATATTAGGATTTAACCTACGTTGATGCTCTATGGTGGGTTTATGATTATCCTCCATGTATATCCTATGCATGCAAAGGGAAGGAGATATGCTAGTTATATCATCTAGGGAGTAGCCTATGGCTTTCCTATGCATCCTAAGCACATTCAGTAGTTTTCCTACTTCCTCATCTTTTAATTTAGCATTAATGATGACATGCAAAGTAGAATTAGGACCAAGGAATTCATACCTGAGGGAGTTTGGAAGGGGTTTAAGTGTTGGGGACGGTTCAGCTGGGATTAGAATCGGTTCTTCTGGCTCCGTCTTCAACACCTCCTCGAGGTATTCAAATGCTGAAATTTCATTGTCTTCGACCAAGGTCATTAACGATGCTGATGGGGTCGTTAACGAGCCTGCTTCTTCTTCCAATAGAGTCGGTACGGAAGCTGGGGGACTCGTTACCGAAACTGCAGGAGCTATTTCCGCCCATCTTTTACCTGAAATTTCATCATCTGATGCCAACCTTCCAATAGGGTCTCCACATTCAATGATCTCCTTGTGGGTGTAGAGCATCTTGACTTCGACTCTATTAGTCTCCTTAATTGACTGTTTGAATCGGAATTCCGTCACCTCATCCGCAATTTCGAAAGTTAGGAGTCCCCTCCTAACATCAATTATGGCTCCAGCTGTGGCGAGGAACGGTCTTCCCAAAATAATAGGCACCACCGGATCTTCGGGCATTTCCATAACGATGAAGTCGTTTGGAACAAAGAATTTGCCCACTTGAACCGGAAAGTCTTCTACCACCCCTGTTGGTTTGATGCAGGATCCGTCTGCCATGTAAAGCCGCATGTTGATGGGCCCTAGTGGTCCCATAATGGCTTTGGTCCATATCGAGAGAGGAAGCAAATTAGCACTGGCTCCCAAATCACATAAAGCTTTGAACTTGTGGTCGCCTATGCCGATCGTTATTGCAAATCTCCCTGGATCTCCTAGCTTTTCTGGTAAAGCTATAGATTTGTCTACTAAGAATATCTTTCAAGAATCGTTATTGCAAATCATCCTGCAACTCTGTAATGGATCTTTTCCTGCTAAGAATATCTTTCAAGAATTTTGTGTAAGCCGGCATTTCGCTTAGGGCTTCCGCGAATGGGATGGAAATATTAATGCCCTGAAGAATCTTTATGAAACGCTTGAACTTACTCTCCGTAGAGTCCACAGATTTCTTAGTTGGAAATGGAAGAGACTTGACCATCCTCGGAACCAAGTTAGGCTTGAGGGGTGATGCTACCGTATCGACACTGGGGTCGTTAGGTACGCTCGGCGGGTCGTTACCGACCCTGATAGGGTCGTTAACTACCCTGGGATTGAGAGGAAGGCTCGGATTCGAAAACTTACCTGGGGTAGGGTCGTTATGTAACCTTGGAGCCTCGTCACCATGGTACGTTGGTTCGGTAATTGCCCTCGCTGGCTCATTACCGAGTTGAACCGTGGCGTCCTCTTCCTTCTTGTCCTCAGCTTGGACACGCTCCGATAATGTCTTTCTGCTCCTAAGGTGCACCGCTGCTATCTGTCCTTTAGGGTTTTCTTCGGGACGGCCCAAAAGTTGCCCTTGTGGTCTTGGAATCTGTGCAGCAAGGTTCCCTACTTGGGAATCAACATTCTTCTTCCATACATCGAACTCTCCCCATCTTTTATTCTGGTGGTTAAGGTTAGCTTGGACTTCATTGACCTTGTTGTGGACACCATTGATGCTTTCCTATAACCCTTGTACCCAAAATGGTGGCTCTTGATGGCCTGGAGGTCGATAAGGCGCAGGTCGCCTATCTAGTGGAGGCCCTGCATAGCTTGGATTTGGATTTGGATTGCCCCACGTCTGATAGTTGTTTGAGCTGTCAAAATTGCTAGGCTGGTTTCTGTATGGGCCTCTCAGGTAATTCATTTCAGCGATTGTCTTAGCGGCTCTTACATGCTCTATGTTAGTGCAAGCAGAAGTACTATGGTCAGAAGAACCATACTCTTGACAAGATTGAGAGGATTTCAGAAAACTTACCTGCTTCTTCAGGCGGTTGACCTCATCTTGTAGAAACTGATTTTTAACGTCCGGGTCAACTTCTTCTCGGTTAGGCACGTAGAGACGTTTCTGCGGCTGGGGGGTTTGTTGGGTTCCATACATGGCATCATAATTGGACAGCTTATCCAGCAATTCCCATGCGACCGTAGGGTCCATCTCTATAAAACTGCACGCAGTATGCTTGTTGATGCGGTTCTTCGTCTCTGCGTTGATACCTTGGAAAACGATTTCTTGCAGAACATATAAAGGTGTCCCATGCGTGGGGCACTGTCTAAGCATCTCTTTGAATCTTTCCCATGTTTCAACAAAAGTTTCATTAGGCAGCTGGTGATAGGAGGTGATGCGTTTCCTCAACTCCGTTGTCTTGGCATGAGGGAAGAATTTTGTAAGAAATTGATCATACAAGTTCTTCCAAGTCCTGATAGAATTAGGAGGTAAGCTCTCCAACCAGCTCAGGGCCTTTCCAGCTAGAGACCACCTGAAAGCTTTTAACAGAACATATTCAAGTGAGACACCTTCAGCAACTATGGTGTCACATAAATCAAGAATGTTTCTAATATGCTCCATAGGGCACTCAATAGGTTCCCTTCAAACTGAGCCCGTTTAATTAAGGATATGAATTGAGACTTGATCTCAAAGGGTTTCTCTATCTCCGGAAGCACGATTGGGGACTCCGGCACCCTCAGTTCTGGATGCATGTATTGTTTGGCATTCCTCGGATAGCCATTCAGCTCTTCTTATAGACGAGCATTGGTGGCTCGTTGACGCTCAGCCTCGGCGACAGCGCCTTCCTTCTCGGTTTTCAACGCCTCCATCTGGTTTTGGAGGATTTCCAATTGACGAGCCATCTCTTCTAGTGTGGCCATGGCTCGGTTCTCTCGGCGTCTACGGTGCAGGGAACGTTTAGGTTCTGAGTAATAACCAGCGTTGTCAAACTCAAGCCTTCGACGTCCTACCGGCATGTGCTTAGAAAACAGACAAAGAAAACAAAAATTAAAAACAAAACGGGTTCGGGCTATTCCCCGACCCACAGATAAACAAACAAACTCGTTGCTTCCCCGGCAACGACGCCAATTTGTTGAGAGGGTTTCTTGACAACAAATAAATTTATAATCAAGACCCCGCTGAGTATAGGGGAGTCAGGATCGTTCCGCGAGAAGCAAGGTTGTTTGTTTATCGACTACTAAAAATCAAACAAAAGCAAGCAAAACACTCACAAGCAGCCTCGTTAATGATGTTGTCAAGGTCGTTAACGAACCAGCATAGATAAAAGACCAAAACTAACGACCTAAACAGATTCGGTACCGAGCCTACAAACTCAGCAACGAATATCACTCAAGAGAATTCAAATAAAACAAAGATCTAGGACAAGGGATACCACAACATAGTCATGCATAAAACTCGTAAGAAGATAAGATCATGCCTTTAAATAGATAAATGCATCAAATTTCGTTGACTATCAAGTAAATTAACCTACTTTCATAAACCAATTAACTCAATTGCTTGTTTTGGATCTAAAGCTTGAAACTTTAGTATTCAAACAATATCAACCTTAAAGTCTATAACTTTCTCTTTCAATCAAGTTAAAAACTCAAATCACCTTGACCTTTATCTAGGTTTTAAGAACAACAAACAATCTCAAAATAGATAAAAGGCAATCAACACATACTCTGACTCCTCAAACATGCATAACTATGTCGGGTTTAACCCCGACCCTAGAAAAGAAGACTACTCACTATTCATAACTAAGAAACAAATAAATTCAACAAAAGAAATCATTGAAAACAAAACAGTACTCAAATTAATAAGAAATATCGTCTTATAGAAATTCAGAAGAAACCAAAAAATTAAAAAAGCACCGAACCAAAATCACGATTAACGACCTCGGTAACTCTCATCCACCGAGCTTCAATCTCGACTTCGATCCTCTCTCTCTACTCTCGGCTCTTCCTCCTCTCCTCCATCCATCCCCCAATCGATCCCCCCTCTAAGCTAAATAAGAGGGCTATTTATACTAATAAGGCTAGAAAATAATAAGGCTAAAAGATAAAAACTTTCCTAAAAAGATAGAAATAAAATCCTAAAAGATAGAAATAAAATCTAGAAAGATAACAAGACCTAAAATACATAATATAATATCCCTAAAATCATAAAAAGATACTCTACCGACACGGAAATAAATTCCCGCATAGGATCGGTGAGTCACAAAATCTAACTCTCGAAATCTTCATCTCGTGGCCTCGTTAACGAACCCTTGCAGCCTCGTTAACGAGCCTGAGCTTGGTTTTTCTCCACACTGCATCTCTAAAAAACTCAGACTTTGACTTCTTCATCTTGTATTCCTCCGTCCTCCATTATAACGCTCCAAATTCAGCTCCATATAGCACCTTTTCCTTGCTAAAACCTACAAAAACACACAAAACGAAGTAGTTTCCATACTTTTCACAAAATATGCAAAACTATCCAAAAACACATAAAACTAATCCTAAACCTATCAAAACTAGTCCTAATAAATTAAGAAAACAGACTAAAAACTATACTAAAATTATCCCCTAGCCAAGATAAGCTTGACCCTGTCCGGGGATTAGGACTTAGATTGGAGAGGTATGTTTTGTTGAGTACAATGTTATGTTTGGTTTGAGATTGAGGGATCGTTGGGAAGGGTGGATTTAAAGTCTCTTGATTTTTAAGTTGTAAAAAGAAAGATCTCTTGATAGCGAAAGATGCACAAAATAAAGTTGTTAAGAAAAAGGAGGTATACACGATGAAGTTCGTTAACGACCTTTAAGGGTTCGTTAATGAGGTAGTGAATGAAAAAAAGAGAAGAAAAAAAAAGAAAGAAGAAGAAAAAAAGGGGAGAAGTGGAAGGAGTGCATTAGTGTTTAATAGATATATCAGAGATTCTTTTCGAGTTATTTTATGAGACTTTCTAGGATATATTGGGTGAGCGAAGAATAAGTGCATAATGAGACTGAGTTTGGTTATTTTAAGAGTGTTTTGTTTATGTGTGAGTTTTTAGAAGTCTTTGATTCCCAGATATTATTAGCACCACATAGCCAAAATATTTCCACGCCTTATTGTCTTTACCAAGCCCCATTACAACCATGCCGAATGGAAGCTTCTATGAAGTTTTTCATTGAGCCCCCTAAGTTCTCTTGATGATTTTTCCTTGTTTTGACAAATCTTGGGTGGAGAGTTTGGTGATATAAGTTCCAATTTCTATGAGTTTTTGTATATAAGGTGAGTTGAGAGATTGAATTTATAAGCCCAAACATTTGAGAGTTGAGTGAAACACATTATTATCCTTTGTGAGGTTGGATTGTATTTTCTTATGTCTATTTGGTGCATATATGTGTGATGACATTAATAGTCATTTGTTATTTTTCATCTATGTGTTGATGTTGTTTTTAGAAGATGGTTGTGTCTTGATGAGTATGTTTGTTTGGTTTTGATTTATGTTTAGTGATTGCTTGAGGACAAGCAAGTCTAAGTATGGGGTATTTTGATGTTCGTGTTTTTTAGTATAGTTTTTAGTATGTTTTCTTAGTTTATTAGGGCTAATTTTGATAAGTTTAGGGTTAGTTTTGTGTGTTTTTGGATGGTTTTGCATATTTTGTGAAAAGTATGGAAGCTACTCCGTTTTGTTTTGTAGGTTTTAGCAAGGAAATGGTGCTTTTTGGAGCTAAATTTGGAGTGCTATGGTGAAGGACGGAAGGATGTAAGATGAAGAAGTCGAAGTCTAAGTTTTTGAAGGAGAAGTGTTGAACAAACCAAGCCCAGGCTCGTTAACGAGGCTGTGAGGGCTCGTTAACGAGGTTACGAGATAGGTTTTTCGAGGAATCTTAGTGATGTCCTATCGATCCTGTGCGGGATTTATTTCCATGTCGGTAGAGTATTTTTTATGAGTTTTAGGGTTACTATATTATGTATTTTAGGTCTTGTTATCTTTCTAGATTTTATTTCTATCTTTTTAGGGTTAGTTTCTATCTTTTTAGGAAAGTTTTTATCTTTGAGCCTTTTCATTTTTCTAGCCTTATTAGTATAAATACCCTTCTTATTAGCCTAGAAGGGGGTAGCAAGAAGTAGAGAGAATAGGAAGAGCCGAGAGAGACAAGAGGGATTGGAAGTCGAGATAAAGCCGCGGTGGACGAGAGTTATCAGGGTCGTTAATCTCGTGGTTTCGATTCGGTGTTTTGTATTTTTTCGGTTTCTTCTGAATTTCTGTAAGACTATTATTTTCTTATTAATTTGAAGTAGTAGTTTTGTTTTCAATGTTTTCTCTTGTTTAATTTATTTGTTTCTTAGTTATGAGTAGTGAGTAGTTTTCTTATCTAGGGTCGGGGTTTAAACCCGACATAGTTATGCATGGTTTGATGAGTAAGATGATGTGTTGAATACCTTTTATTCTATTTTTGAGATTGCTTGTTGTGTTTATGCCATGATGAAAGTCAAGGTAATTTGAGTTTTTAACTTGATTGAGAGAGAAAGTTATAGACTTGAAGGTTGATATTGTTTGAATGCGAAAGTTTTCAGGCTTTAGATCCAAGACAAGTGATTGAGTGAAATAATTTATGAAAGTAGATTAATTTGCTTGCTAGTCAATGAAAGTTGATGAATTTATCTATTTAAAGGCATGATCTTTATCTTCTTACGAGTTTATATGCATGACTACGTTGTGGTAACCCTTGTCCTAGATCTTTGTTTTTATTTGAATTTTCCTAGATCATATTCGTTACTGAGTTCATAGCCTCGGTACCGAACTTGTTTAGGTCGTTAGTGTGGTTGATTGTTTGCGGTGGTTCGTTAACGACCCTGACGAAGTCGTTAACGAGGCAGGTCGTGAGTTTTTTGCTTGTTTCTTTTGTTTGATTTTCATTATTAGTAGTCTATAAACAAACAACCTTGCTTCTTGTGGAATGATCCTGACTCCCCTATACTCAGCGGGGTCTTGACTTATAAATTTATTTGTTGTCTAGAGTAAAGTCCCGTCAACACTTACTAGGTAAAAATTTGCTGGATTGCTATTACTTCTACTCAAGACACATATGCTCAATTTCATCACAAGTCAATTTTCACAATCAAAAGCAATTTCTCAAGACTTAGGCTATACTATCCAAATATGCCAAAGGAATTATATGATAAGCATAAAAATTAGTTCTCATCATAGGACATCTAAGATGGAGCATTCTTCTACCCTAAAACAAAGAAGCAAATATTTTTTGGATTTTTCGACATTTTTAATTTTATTTTCAAATTTTTCTTTTTTCAACAAAACAAACTAACAAACAAACTAAAACAAAAAGACTCAATTATGTACAACATGTGAGATTTCTTCTTCCCCTATGCAATTTCCCCATGCATGAAAATGATATGAAAAAGTAAAGAGAAAAGAAGAAGAAAACTCACAAAGAACTCTTCGAAGCTTGGAAGAAGGTGGAACTCATCATGGTGAACCTCAATGGAGAAGGGATATTTTCGGAATTTCCAAATAGGGTCGTGCACGACCCAAATAGGGTCGATCTCGACCCCCCTGCAAGAATCCCACAAAAATGCCATTCCAAACAAATATATTCTATCGTAGTCTAAGGAAGGTTAGAAAAATCTAATTCTAAGAAAACAAAAACATAAATAATAAAAAATATAAAAATCTAATCTAAAAACCGAGTTGCCTCCGGTAAGCTCTTGTTTAACGTCATTAGCTTGACGACTTATCTTAGCTCATTAGGGCAGCTTCCATCCAGCTGTGATGGGATCAAGGGAAACCCCATACTTAGATGGAAAAGCTTCAAAGCTTCTCTCTAGGACATTCGGTCCTCTATCATCCACAACTATGCTTGGAAGTCCTACATTAGGGTTAGAAAAATCCGAAAACCAAGGAGGCTTCGTCTCTTCCACGGTATGCTCAATAGTAGGAGTTGTAAAAGAAGGATGAAAGAAAGGATCATCACCTGAATCAATTAGATCAGAGAAAGGAGACTTACCTTTGTTATTCTGAAGAGGGGTCGTTACCAAGGGTATATGGGTCGTTATCGACCCCATTGGATCAAGGAATGCCTCGGTATCGTGCATGTTACCCACAACGTTGTGATTTCGCAGAGAATGGTCGGTACCGACCCACCATGATGGGTCGGGTTGCTCCTCGTTTATGCTTTTAACGACCTCATTCGCAATAGTATTGAAGCGAAACTCAACCTTCTATTCCCCAATGTCAAATGTGAGTAGTCCCTTTCTAACATCAATTCTTGCCCATGCGGTGGATAAAAATGGTCTTCCAAGAATGATTGGTACCACAGGGTCTTCTGGCATCTCCATCACTATGAAGTCGTTGGGAACAAAGAATTTGCCTACTTGTACAGGAACATCCTCTATGACTCTAGTGGTGTTGATGCATGATCCATTTGCCATGTAGAGATTCATATTGACAGGTTTCAGCAGTCCCATATTAGCTTTGGACCAAATAGAGAGTGGTAGGAGACTGGCACTGGCACCTAAATCACATAAAGCTTTAAAACGGTGAGTTCCAATACCTATAGTAGTAGCGAACTTACCTGGATCACCTAGCTTCTCGGGGAGCTCCAACGAACTCACCTCAGCCGTTAGCTCTGACATTGATTGCTTCCTAGATAAAATCTCCTTCAAGAATTTAGTATAAGCAGGCATTTCATTCAAGGCCTCAGCGAAAGGAATGGAAAGATTCAAGCCTTGAAGCAGCTTAACGAAGCGCTTAAATTTCCCTTCCGTCGAGTCCTTAGGTTTCTTAGAAGGGAAAGGAAGTAACTTAGATGGAGATTGAATAGAAAGAGAAGGGTTATAAGACTTACCTGGTGAAGGGTGGTCGAGCTCGACCTTGACAGGGTCGGTCGCCTCTTCTTCCTCGTTAGCAACCTCCACAAGAACGACCCTCGAGGGGGTCGCGCTCGACCCAGAATGGGTCATGCTCAACCCTAAGTGGGTCGGTCTTGAGGCTTCTTCCTCCTCCTTATGCAAAGGTGGCTCGGGCAATGCCTTGCCACTCCATAGGTGCATGGCTTGGATTTAACCATTGCGTGGTCGGCCTCTAGGATTCTCTTTGGGGTGGCCCGGGAGTTGTCCATGAGGTCTCGAGATTTGAGTAGCTAGCTGGCCAAGTTGGGAATCGACGTTCTTTCTCCATGAGCCAAATTCTCCCAACCTTGCATGAACACCTTTCATCTATGTGGTAAGTTCGGCTCGGACTTCATTCATCTCGGCTCGGACTCCGTTGATCTCGTTCTGGACTCCGTTGATTCCTTCTTGCACCCATGATGGTTGCTCTTGATAGCCCGAAGGTCGGTAGGGAGGGGGACGTTGCTCTTGTTGAGGGGGTTGCTTGTATTGGTCATAATTGGGATTGCCCCAAGATGTTTGAGCATTGTTCCTCCCTGCATGATTGTTTTGGTTCCTAAAGGAACATCCCATGTAGTTCGCCTCCTCAGAAGCCTCGGCGGCTCGTACTTGCTGGAAGTTAGTACAATTGGAAGTAGTATGGGCGGAAGACTTGCATTCTTGAGAAGATTGAGAAGATTTAAAGTAACTTACTTGCTTTTTTAGACGGTTGATCTCATCTTGCATGAATTGGAACTTCACATCCCAATCAACCATATCGAATTGTGGTTCATACAACTTCCTCTCAGTCGGCTTAGCTTATTGGGTACCGTACATGGCATCATAGTTGGTTAGCTTATTCAATAACGCCCATGCCTCATCTGGAGTCATCTCAATGAACCCACAATCAGTGTGAAGGTTAATGCGATCCTTAGTAGCTGCATTGATGCCTTGAAAGAAGATCTCTTGGAGAACATAGGGAGGTTGCCCATGAGTAGGGCATTGGAGTAGAAGCTCTTGGAATCATTCCCATGTCTCCACAAGCGTCTCGTTTGGAAGTTGATGGTAGGAGGTAATGCGCTTCCTAAGCTCAGTTGTTTTTGTTGGTGGAAAGAACTTGGTCATGAATAAATCATGCAACTCTCTCCACGATGTAATAGACCTCGGCGGCAGGGTTTCCAGCCAACATAAAGCTTTTCCTGTAAGAGACCACTTAAAAGCCTTCAAGAGAACATATTCAAGTGCGACATTGTCAGCAGCAATGGTGTCACTTAAAAGCCTTAATATGCTCCATGGGACATTCATTGGTTTTCCCTTCAAATTAAGAACGCTTAATTAAGGATATGAAATGAGATTTAATCTCAAAAGTGCGGTCGATCTATGGGAGCATTATCGCCGATTCGGGCACCCTTAGTTCTGGGTGCATGTATTGCTTGGCATTCCTTGGGAAAGCGTTCAGTTGCTCCTGAAATCGATGCGCAACTGCAGCTGAAGCGTCTCGTTCTTCTTGGATGCGTTGCATCTGATCGCGGAGTTCCTCCATTTGTCGAGCAAGAGTCTCAGCGTCGCCCATTGCTCGTTGTTCTCTTAAACGTCGGTGGAAGGATCTTTCAGGTTCGCTGTCGTAGTCAACCCCAAAGGTTATCCGGGAAAAACGAGATGGCATACACTGCGACCAAAGACAAAGAAAACAAAATAAGAAAACAACAAAAGGGTGGCTAGTAGTCCCAAACCCAAATATCAACTAAACTAGGCACTATTGTTTGATCCCCGGCAACGGCGCCAACTTGTTGAAGGGTTTCTTGAACAAATAAATTTATATCAAGACCCCGCTGAGTACAAGGAGTCAGGTTCGTCCACGGGAATGAGAATAGTGCTAAAGATTAGTCGATAAACTACGAAAAGTAAAGAAAACACGAGTAAACAACGTCAGGACCGAACCGAAGTGGGTCGTGCACGACCCTATTGTAACACCCCGTCTTTACACCGGGCGCTAATCGGTAGTAGACTTCCTAGGTACTACTTAGGCTAGTTTAACAACGAGTTCACTTTGATCTTGCAACTCGGGCACGACGAGAAAACATGAATAAAACATCCAACCGATATTTATAAAACCCAAGTATAGAAAACATGCATGAAACCCAAAAAAACATAATTTACAACACTTCCTGGAAACATTTCATTAACATACCACTACCCTTTCTTTATCAAAACAACACATTATTCAAAAGATAACAAAAAGTATACCACCATTTCTCCCAACCGAACCCAACCTCATGACACAGCCTTCAACGGCCTGTTCCATCATCCGGCCGAGGTTCCATCATGGGTCCCTTGTCCTTACCTGAAATTAAAAAAAAAAAAGTCCCCGAAGGGTCAGCTACCATTTTAATACAAGCTAGAATCCATACGGTACTAATAAGACGTTTAAAAACCAATCAAGTACCTACCACACACAAGCACGATTCACATGAATAAATCCATACATTAACTTCTCACAGATCATAAGCACAACCACATGTCAAACTTCCTTACACAGTCACACATACAAGTTCAAGCAAAACAATACAACTATTCTCTCACCGTTTCATTCTATGGCGCTTATTAACCCTATGCCGCAGGTGCCGAGGCGCGACCTCCCACCCTTTACAATTCCATCCTTCTAACCCCGGGTCAAGCCTCCTCGGGAGCACTTGCCCAAAACACAGATAGCTTTACTTTTGAAGGGGCACGATTTCTCTGTCACATAACCATACATAACAGTCACTTCAACCTAGAGGACTACGCACATGGCCATGCCGAGACCGGTACCAACACAGAGAAAATATTCGAAAGCTTCACATTCGTAACTATAATCCCTCAAACACCCTTAACTATAATCCCTCAAGCATAATCAGAACAATACAAGCAACCATCAAACAAGTCAAGCACCCAAAGTCAAGTAAAACAAAACACACAAATAGTTACAACTACCCGTAACTATAATCCCTCAAACACCCTTAACTTCTATTCTCAAATGCCTCAACTAAAACCGGGTACAAATCTGGATAGCTCTTACTTATTCTCGTCTCAGTCTCCCAAGTTGCCTCCTCAAATCCTTGTCGGGACGACTGAATCAACACGATCTGTATCTCTTTATTTCGCAGATTTTTCAACCGTCTACCTAGGATTGCTATTGGTTGTTCTTGGAAAGAATGATCTGGCTCAATCTCTAACTCTTCATAGTTGAGCCTATGACTAGGATCAGGCACATACTGCCTCAACTGCAAAACATGAAAAATAGAATGAACTCCTTCTAAAGTTGGTGGTAGTGCCAACTTGTAGGCTACCTCGCCTACCCTCTCGAGAATTTCAAATGGCCCGATGTACCGAGGACTCAACTTTCCTTTCACTCCAAATCTCCTAACCCCACGAGTCGGAGATACTCTTACCCAAACATGTACTCCAATCTCGAATTCCAATGGTCGTCGCCTCTTATCTGCATAAGATTTCTGACAACTCTGTGCTGTCAACATACGTTCTCGAATCAATGCCACCTTTTCAACTGTTTCCTGAATCATTTGAGGCATTAGTTCTAAAACATCTGATGGATCATCCCAACATAGAGGTGTCCTACATCTCCTCCCATATAAAGCCTCATAGGGTGCCATCTGAATCGAAGAGTGCCAACTATTATTATATGCAAACTCAACTAACTCCAAGTGATAAGACCAGTTTCCTCCCCAATCGAAGAGTAATTCACATAATCAGAACAATACAAGCAACCATCAAACAAGTCAAGCACCCAAAGTCAAGTAAAACAAAACACACAAATAGTTACAACTACCCGTAACTATAATCCCTCAAACACCCTTAACTTCTATTCTCAAATGCCTCAACTAAAACCGGGTACAACTCTGGATAGCTCTTACTTATTCTCGTCTCAGTCTCCCAAGTTGCCTCCTCAAATCCTCGTCGGGACCACTGAATCAACACGAGCTGTATCTCTTTATTTCGCAGCTTCTTCAACTGTCTAACTAGGATTACTATTGGCTGTTCTTGGAAAGAATGATCTGGCTCAATCTCTAACTCTTCATAGTTGAGCCTATGACTAGGATCAGGCACATACTGCCTCAACTGCAAAACATGAAAAACAGAATGAACTCCTTCTAAAGTTGGTGGTAGTGCCAACTTGTAGGCTACCTCGCCTACCCTCTCGAGAATTTCAAATGGCCCGATGTACCGAGGACTCAACTTTCCTTTCACTCCAAATCTTCTAACCCCACGAGTCGGCGATACTCTTACCCAAACATGTACTCCAATCTCGAATTCCAATGGTCGTCGCCTTTTATCTGCATAAGATTTCTGACGACTCTGTGCTGTCAACATACGTTCTCGAATCAATGCCACCTTTTCAACTGTTTCCTGAATCATTTGAGGCATTACTTCTACAACATCTGATGGATCATCCCAACATAGAGGTGTCCTACATCTCCTCCCATATAAAGCCTCATAGGGTGCCATCTGAATCGAAGAGTGCCAACTATTATTATATGCAAACTCAACTAACTCCAAGTGATCAGACCAATTTCCTCCCCAATCGAGCACACATGATCTCAAAATATCTTCTAATGTTTGAATTGTCCTCTCAGATTGGCCATCTGACTGCGGGTGATAAGTAGTCGTGAAATGTAGCTTGGTGCCTAAAGCTTTATGCACTTTTTGCCAAAAATTGGAGGTAAACCGCCCATCACGATCAGAAAAAAATCGTTTTGGGCACTCCATGTAATCTCACTATTTGTTTCATGAACACCTCTAGTATTTGACTCACTAGCCAAGTCTCTCTAATGGGCAGAAAACGAGCAGTCTTAGTCAGTATGTCCACGACAACCCATATTGTATCATGTTCTCTACTAATCCGCAGTCTGGTAACAAAATCCATGGAACTATCCTCCCACTTCCATTTTGGAACTGGAAGTGGTTCGAGCATTCCACCTGGTCTTTGGTGCTCTATTTTTACTTGCTGACACACCTGACACTTTGCTACAAATTTCTCTACATAAGGCTTCATTCCATCCCACCAGTAATATTGCTTCAAGTCCTTGTACATCTTACTAGCTCTCGGGTGGATTGAATAAGGAGTAGCGTGAGCCTCTTGTAATATCTTTTGTCTCAACTCCTCATCTCGAGGTACACATAATTGACCATTCAATCTCAAAGTACCATCAACATGTTCTTCAAAAGCAGATGCCTCTCCACGGCTCACTTTCTACCTCAACTCTTGAATCATCAAACAAGTCTCCTGCTTAAGTCGTATTTCCTCAATTAAGATTGGCTGGCAATCCATACGGCCTAGTCTACCTTGATAGCGCTGAATCTGTACCTCAATCTCATACCTTATCAGTTCTCTTTGTAACTCTGGTTGGGCAGTCAAGTGACACAACATATGCTCTTGCGGTGTTTTTCTGCTAAGAGCATCAACAACAACATTCGCCTTCCCGGGATGATACAAGATCTCTAAGTCATAATCCTTCAGTAATTCAAGCCATCTCCGTTGTCTCATGTTCAATTCTCTCTGAGTAAAAATGTACTTAAGGCTTTTATGGTCTGTCATCACTTTACATGTACTTCCATACAAGTAATGACGCCATATCTTTAGAGCATGAATCACTGCTGCCAACTCTAAATCATGGGTTGGATAATTCAACTCGTTTGGTTTCAACTGCTTTGAAGCATATGCAATCACCCTGTCATTCTGCATTAATACACAAACTAAGCCTACTTTTGAGGCATCACTGTAAGTCACAAAGCCTTCATTCCCTTGAAGAAAAGCAAGTATTGGAGCTGAAGTCAACTTCTCCTTGAACTCATCGAAGCTCCTTTGACAAGCATCATTCCAGTCAAAACGAGTGGTCTTTTTCAATAAGTTGGTAAGTGGTTGGGCTATTCGTGAAAAACCATCCACAAACCTCATGTAGTACCCTGCCAATCCTAAGAAACTCCGTACCTCTTTCACATTCTTCGGGGGTTCCCAAGCCTTCACAACTTCAATCTTTAAGGGGCCTACCATGACTCCATTAGCGGATACAACATGACCTAGGAAAGTAACTTCTGGTAGCCAGAACTCACATTTGGACAGTTTAGCAAATAGTCGGTGGTGTCTTAACACTTCCAAAACTAATCTAAGGTCCTTTGCATGCTCCTTAGTTCTTTGAGAATAAATCAGTATATCATCAATAAAGACAACCACAAATTTATCCAAATAGTCTGTAAACACCCGGTTCATTAACTCCATGAACACCGCAGGTGCATTAGTCAATCCGAACGACATTACTACAAACTCATAGTGCCCGTATCTTGTTCGGAAAGCCCTCTTGGGAATATCCCCTTCCCGAATCCTCAATTGATGATAGCCCGATCTGAGGTCCACCTTTGAGAACACAATAGCCCCTTGCAACTGGTCTAACAAGTCATCAATACGAGGCAAAGGGTACTTATTCTTAATAGTAACTCGGTTTAGCTCCCGGTAATCAATGCATAAACGTAGGGAACCATCCTTCTTTCTCACAAACAATACAGGAGCTCCCCATGGTGATGCACTTGGACGTATATATCCCTTCTCTAGTAACTCCTCCAACTGAGCCTTCAGCTCTTGCATCTCCATTGGAGCCATACGGTATGGGGCTTTTGAGATTGGTCTTGTTCCTGGATCTAATTCAATATTAAAATCCAGCTCTCGCTGAGGAGGCAACCTTGGAAGTTCCTCTAGAAAAACGTTTTCAAACTCACAAACTACTGGTATATCTTGAATACACGGTCCTTTCTTGTCTCCCTGTAGAACATAACACCAATAACCCACACACCCATCATTAAGCAACTTAGCGGCTTTCACCATACTGATCACTGATCGTGGACCCTCCTGCTCTGGATCTGGACATACATGTATTGTCACATCATCTGCAGTCACAGTGACTGTACCCTTATGTGCATCTAATACTACTTTATAACGTCTCATCCAGTCCATCCCCAAAATAACATCATCACTAGGCGACAACTGTATCACAACAAAGTCTGCAAACCAATCCCTACCCCCAATCCTAATAGGGCAATGAAGTATTTCTCTATTTCCTCTCACCTTACTAGCATCGGGCAATCCCACCATAAAGGATGTACCCTCCGAACAAGTCAACCCTAGTCTATCAACGCACGTAGAGGACATAAAAGAGTGCGTAGCACCCGTATCAAACAAGATATGCATAGGTTTAGACTTAATCCAAATCGTACCTGTGGCAGTCGGAGCATTCAAGGCATCAGGCCTTCTCATCTCAAATACTCGAGGCTGGTTGCCCCCGGTAGTGCTAGCTCCCGCACCACGACCTCTACTCTGGCTTGGTGCATGTTGAGTCTATTGGAACTGACGACGAATCCCTTGGTTCACCGACCCCGGAAAATATCCCTGTGAGGGTGTTCCAACCTTACAATATTTTTGTAAGTGGCCTGGCTTCCCACATTTGAAACAATTACGAACTGGTTTCCAACACTGATTCCTCATGTGACTAGTGTCTCCACAATTGAAGCACTCCCTCAACTCTCCAGTAAACTCACTTTGTTGAGGTTGGTCTTGACGACCTTGTGGCTGAAATTCAGATTGGTTTTGTTGAGACACACCCGAACGATTATCTCTCCTAGAGTCTGATGGAGCAAACAACCTCTGCTTCTTATTTCTACTAACTTGTACATTCAATTGTTCCGGCCCCAAGATGGACATAGAATAAGCTAAAGCAGAATCTTGAACCTCCTTCAAAGTCTTGAGTCGAAGTCCAGATACGTATGCACGTAGTTTGGGTTGCAACTGCTTGAGAAAGGTTGCAATCCGCAGAATCTCTGTAGGAGCGGCATTGGGCACCGCTGCCAAACCTCGTTGAAACTTTTGGATAGTCTCACCCACGGTAGTGTTCTCGGGCCCTGTATCCCGAAAAGCAGTCTCACGAGCCATTCTCACGACCTCAGGAAAATAGTTATCTCGAATCCTCTCTTGAAATTCTTCAAAAGTAACATTTACTTGATGATCACGACTCAACTCCCACCAATCAAATGCATCCTCCTGTAACAAACTCTAAACTAGAGACATCCTTCTTTCCTCTGGTGCCTGGATAGAGTCGAGAGCAGATGCCACTTTCCTTAACCACTTCTCAACATCAGCTTCTTGAGTCCCATTAAAGTTCGGAACCCTAGTTTTTCTAAATTCTGCAAGCCACTTATCAGGAAGAGGCTCGCGATATCTCCTTCCTTGCTCAGCCATGCCATCAGCCACTACTGACCTTGGAATACGTGGTGGTCTCCCTGACTGAACCGGTTGTGCAAAAACTGGTCTTGGTGCCCTAACCTCAGCCCCTTGATAGCCTGAATTGGTTGCATTATGATTAGGCAAAAATCCAGTACCTACCAGATTTTGTAATAGCTCAGCAAGTGTAGCTCGGATAACAACAGTCGTCTCTGGTGGTAACTCGACTGGTGGCACCTGAGCTGGCCTACGTACTTCCCCATCTGCCCTATCGTTGACTCCATTAGCAAGGAGCCCGTTCCCAACAACCGAAACATTTCCCCTCTGATGGTCATTCACTGCAGGTCCAACATTCTCAACAACCTCCTCTTGAGGTGGGTGTAGCTCTCCCACGGCAGGAGCCTCTTCTCTGTTTCCAACACATCCCCTACCACGTACTCTACCACTACCTTTCCTTCCTGCTTTAGTTGCTACAGCTCTAGTTTGTGGAGCCATCTGTAAACGGATGTGTTACTATTTAAACTATCTTTAACTGAAGTTAACAAAATAACTTACTAGTCTACATGAGGTCCTTCGGCTGATGACGACAGAGTCGAGGCGTGTCATCTACCCTGTAAATGAAATATGACTACCCCATTGAAATAAATTGAAATAACCGGTCGGTTTTAGTTTTAGGTTGGACCTCGAGTACACTCGTTGTTCAGTTCCATGTGCCCTTGTTGTAAACCTCGCTATGATACCAATTTGTAACACCCCGTCTTTACACCGGGCGCTACTCAGTAGTAGACCTCACTAGGTACTACTTAGGCTAGTTTGACAACGAGTTCACTTGGATCTTGCAACTCGGGCACGACGAGAAAACATGAATAAAACATCCAACCGATATTTATAAAACCCAAGTATAGAAAACATGCATGAAACACAAAACAACATAATTTACAACACTTCTTGGAAACATTTCATTAACATACCACTACCCTTTCTTTATCAAAACAACACATTATTCAAAAGATAACAAAAAGTATACCACCATTTCTCCCAACCGAACCCAACCTAATGACACGGCCTTCAACGACATGTTACATCATCCGGTCGAGGTTTCATCATGGGTCCCTTGTCTTTACCTGAAACTAAAAAAAACAAGTCCCCGAAGGGTCAGGTACCATTCTAATACAAGCTAGAATCCATACGGTACTAATAAGACGTTTAAGAACCAATCAAGTACCTAACACACACACAAGCACGATTCACATGAATAAATCCATACATTAACTTCTCACAGATCATAAGCACAACCACATGTCAAACTTCCTTACACAATCGCACATACAAGTTCAAGCAAAACAATACAACTATTCTCTCCGGGTCAAGCCTCCTCGGGAGCACTTGCCCATACAAGTTCACCCTTTACAATTCCATCCTTCTAACCCCGGGTCAAGCCTCCTCGGGAGCACTTGCCCAAAACACAGATAGCTTTACTTTTGAAGGGGCACGATTTCTCTGTCACATAACCATACATAGCCGTCACTTCAACCCAGAGGACTACGCACATGGCCATGCCGAGAACGGTACCAACACAGAGAAAATATTCGAAAGCTTCACATTCGATGAAAGCTCAATGAAATCCTTTTCACACATATCATATACAAGTAAACCTTTTTCATAAAACAATCAGTTAGGGACTAGTTCCCCAAAACCAATCCTACAAGCACACCATGAAGTCTAACAAGTATTGAATGGAAACTGAGCAAGTCGTAAACGACTTACCTTGAAGACGAATTCCCAACCCCAAAAAACCACTAATTATCCAACAGCGCGAAACCCCGTCTAAGACAGATAGCCTATCTTTGCCCCACGTCTTTGATCGCGACCTAAAACCCATGCTCCTATATGCATATATATACCCAAATGAATAATAATAGCCTTTTAACTCCTATAAACTCTAACCCCAAAAACAACGAAAAGCCAAGATGTTTTATAACTTCTTTTGTATGATTACAAATCCTTTAAAACTTGACATGAATATACTAGATATATAAAAGAAAATTTTTCTAATTCAAACCTTTCTGAAAAACTGGATCAAAGGTCTCCCTAATATCATTACAAAGCAAAACCCTAAAATTACTCTAAAATCTTTTATCGAATATAAATCCAATATCAAAAATACCCTCTGAGAACTATAAATCGACTGATTTTTAAATCCAAATCAATTGTAAAGCCAGATCTGGAAAAATTAGTAAAATCTAAACAAACTATTAACTAATTAGAACTTACAAAATAACGCTTGAACTCCAAAATCCGACCCGACGAACGAACCCAACACCGACTAATTCTCTCCTCCCCCTCTCTCTCTCTCTCTCCCCCTCTCTTTCTCCCTTCCTTCCTCTCGGTGTTCTTCTTGTCAGAATTGTACATTAAGATGTACATATATATGCAAATGAGAAAGTCGGTTTATCTTTATAAAAATTTACGGTTTCTACCCTCAAATCCCCTTTACTACAAACTTTACCCTGAAATAATTATTAATTACTTTTAAGTTAAAAATTTTGTTTCTTTTTTTTTTTAAATATAATTTTCTAAAATTCAAAATAAAATATTAAAATATTCCCGAATATTACACCTATGAGGGTCAGTCCTGGGCACAGAAAAACACACGAACGAACACAAACAAGAGCAACGATTCGAGCACGACCTTATGGGATCGAGATCGAATCAGAGACAAAAGTTTTTATCAATATAAAAGACGAATCCTAGGGCGAGGGCTACCACAACAACAATCATACATGCTTCCAACAAGAACTCACAATTATCATGCAATTTAGATCATCGAAAAGTCAACTTTCGCCAACAATTCAAGTTATTCAATCGACTTTCGCAAATTAAACAACTTTATATCTGTCCTTCAACCTAGGAATATCAACTTTCGCAAATAATCCTATTAGAACTAATCAAGCAATCAACTTTACACTTTCGCTTTTAGGTTAATCACAAGATATGCCTCAACTATCACAAAGGAATTTAGCACAAGATAGATGAATATGATCATCAAGCATTCAAATTATGAACTCAGGTTTTAGACATGCATGATTATGTTGGGTTTTCACCCAACCCTAGAATCTAAAAAAACTACTCACTCATGGCAAAGAAACAAGAAGACATGATCAATCCAAATCAAAACTCCAATTAAACTAAAAGAAGTCTTACAAAAAGTCTCCAACTTGTTCCTCAAGTCTTCCTCCAATGCCAAAAAGCGGAATAAAAATCGAACTAAAACCGGAACCCCAAACTAAAGGGTTTAACCTCCTTTTAAAGAGGAAAAGGAGTCCTAATTAAACTAGGAAATAAGATAAAAAACCTTCCTAAAATACAAAGATAGAATAACTCCTTAAGATCTCGAAATAGTAGCAAAGTCGGCGCCATGCACGACCCAAAATGGGTCGTGCACGACCCTCTTGGGGTCGTGCCTAAGAGCATGTTTTCTAGTTGGGTCGAGCACGACCCTGATAGGCACTACGAACATCCTTGAGTAAAACTTGCGTAGAGGATTCGTTACAACTCCGTTTGACTTGATTCTTTTTCCTATGTTCTTGTAACGAATTTCTCTATCTCTTTCCAAGCTCAAACTTGATATTCAATGACTTTACTTGAGCCCTTAAACTCCATCTTCTCTTCATTCTTGAGTGCTATCTTCACCGGTTTTGCTCCTTTCTTCAAAAATTTTCCAAATAGCTTCTAAAAACCTACAAAACACCACCAAAGCTTATGTAGACTCCATATCTCATGAAAATACGAAAACCCACACAAACGACTCAAAACAAAACACAAAACTAAAGAAAAAGACTCAAACACACAAAAACACACCCTAAAAACATGACTAAAAAGGCAGACATCACAATCCAACCTCTCAAGGGATATATGTGTTTCACTCAACTCTCAAGTGTTTAGGCTTATAACTTCAACTCTCAAATCATCTTATATACAAAAACTCATAGAAATTGGAACTTATATCACCAAACTCTCCACCTAAGATTTGTCAAAACACCCAAAAATCATCAAGAGAACTTAGGCTCAATGAAAAACTTCATAGAAGCTTCCATTCGGCCGGGTTGTAATGAGGCTTGGTAAAACAATAAGGCGTGGAAATATTTTCGCTATGTGGTGCTAATAATATCTGGGAATCAAAGACTCCTAAAAACTCTCACATATCCCAAAACTCCCATAACAAAATAACATACCAAACCCACTCTTCTTTATGCTCTTACTCTCTTTAACTCACCCAACATATCCTAGAAAGTCTCATAAAACAACTCAAAAGAATCCCCGTCTTATCCATTAAACATAAATGCACATCTTATTCCTTTCCTTTCTTTCTTCTTTCATATACCTAATATTTCTTTCGTGCAGCCTCGTTAACGAACCAACTAGGTCGATAACGAGCTTCATCGTGTACACTTCTCTTCCTCTCTTTTTCTTACAACAACTTTTCTTTTGTGCATCCTTTCTTACCAAGAGATCCTTCTTTTACAAATTAACACAAGAGACTGACCCGGTTCAATCCCAGGCAACCGCACCAATTTGTTGAGAGGGTATTCTTGACAACAAGTAAATTTATAAGTCAAGACCCCGCTGAGTATAGCGAAGTCAGGATCGTTCCACGGGAAGCACGGTTGTTTGTCTATCAACTACTAAAAATAAAACAAAGCAAAACAAAACAAAACACCCTACGACCAACCTCGTTAACGACTTTGTCAGGGTCGTTAATGAACCTGGATAACTCTATGAACACACACTAACAACCTTAACTCTGGTTCGGTACCGAGGCAACTAACTCGATAACGAATATACGAATGCAAACTCTAATAAGAATAAAAATCTAGGACAAGGGTTACCACAACATAGTCATGCATAAAAACTCATAAGAAGATAAAGATCATGCCTTTAAATAGATAAGTTCATCAACTTTCGCTTACTAGCAAGTAAATCAATCAATTCTAATAAATCAATTCACTCAATCACTTGTTTTGGATCCAAAGATCGAAACTTTCGTAATCGAACAATATCAACCTTCAAGCTAACAACTTTCTCTTTCGATCAAATTGCAAACTCAAACTATCTCGACTATCATCTAAGAATAAGCACAACAAGCAATCTAAAATAGATAAAAGGCATTCAAGACATCGACTCACTCATAAATCATGCATAACTATGTCGGGTTTCAACCCCGACCCTAGATTGGAAAACTACTCCCTACTCATATTAATCAAACAAACTACATCAAAAAAAGAAAACATTGAAAACAAAATAAACTTACTTCAAATTAATAAGAGAAATATTGTCTTACACACTTCACAAGAAACCGCAAACACAGAAGAAAAACCCGAACAAATCCGACTAACGACCTAAGCTCTCTCTCTTGACCGACCTTGGCTCGCTATTCTTCTCTACTCTTCCTCGTCTCGATCGATTCTCCTAAAATAAATCCAATCGTCCTCCCTCTAGCCTAGAAAGAAGGGTATTTATACTAATAAAGCTATATAAAAAAACTAAAAGATAGAAACTTACTCTACTAAAGATAACAAGATATAAGATATAAGATATAACAACCTAAAAAAACATTAAAAATCCTAAAAACCGCTTAAAACCTCTACTGACATGGAACCATTATTAACGACTTCCGCACAGGGTCTATAGGAATCACAAGATCTATCCAAAAACTCTATCTTTATGCCTCGTTAACGACCCTTCACAACCTCGTTAACGAGCCTGGGAGTTGTCTTCTTGTACTCTTCTTCTCTTAACAGCTTGGACTTCAACCTCTTCATCTTCATATTCTTCCGACCTCCAGCATAGCACTCCAATTCAGCTCCAAAAGCACTCTTTCCCGCTCAAAACCTCAAAAAGACACAAAACGGAGTAGCTTCCATACTTTTCACAAAATATGCGAACTCATCCAAAAACACACAAAACTAACTCTAAAAACTACAAAACCAAACCTAAACAAACTAAGAAACACACCAAAAACTATACTAAACATGAATATCAGGGGATATGCTAGTTATGTCATCCAAAGAGTAGCCAATGTCTTTTCTATGGGTCCTAAGTACAAAAATCAGCTTCTCTACTTCTTCCTCTTTTAATGGAGCATTTATGATGACGGGGAAGCTAGAGTTAGGACCAAGAAATTCATACTTGAGGGAGTTTGAAAGGGGCTTGAGTGTTGGAGTAGGCTCAGCCGAGATATGAATGGATTCTTCCTGCTCTGTCTTCAAGACTTCCTCGAGATAATCAAACACCCAAAGCTCTTCATCTTCTGTCAGAGGGGTCGATGTCGACCTAGATAGGGTCGGTACCAACTCGATTTTTCCTGCCAGTAGCCTCGGTAACGATGTGGTGGTGCTCGATATTGATGCTACAAGACTTGTTTGTACGTCTTTTCCTACCAGGAGCGTCATTAACGACCCATATAGGATCGGTATCGATGTTGCAGGATCAAATTCCGCCCACCTTCTGCCCGGGAAAGCATCAAAAGCCAACAACCTCTCGATCGGGTCCCCACATTCAATGTAGTCAGTGTCAGTGTAGAGCTTCTTGACCTCAACTTCATTGGTCTCTTTCATGGTGGGGTTAAAACGGAACTCCACCACCTCATCCTTAATCTCAAAAGTTAGGAGTCCCCTCCTAACATCAATTATGGATCCAGTTGTGGCTAGGAATGCTCTCCCTAAAATGATAGGGACCACCGGGTCTTTGGGCATCTCCATGACAATGAAATCATTTGGGACAAAGAACTTGCCCTAAAATGTCGGGTAATTTTGGGCTTGGGCCACGTTGGGCCGCTTGCAAGTGCACCCCATGTGCCCCATGCCCCTTAGGGTTTTTTGCTAGGTTTTAGTGTGCCTCCTCTATATAAAGAGGCACGCCCCTTTGTATTTCCTCACGCTTTGATTAAACTACCGTTATGCTATCGAGTTATCTCCAGATTGTTTCTTAAAGGCGTCATAACTATTCTTTTCCCGACCTCATATTCTCATGGCTTCCGTTGAACGAAGCCCCCTTCTCAATCCTTTCACTTCTCACTTAAACCTCATCTAGACATTCATTCGTCTCAAATCTATCGATTCGATCGTGAGAAGACCATTTACGAGTCCAAGCAAAGATCCGCTCGTGAATCCTCCACGGGGTTCACATCAACTAGCATCAGAGCCAAGGATTGCGTAAGTCTTTCTCACACATTTATTCGTTTTTTGCAAGAAATTTTTTTCTTTCCCATCCAATTTTCATTAATCTTCCGCCATCTCTACCAACATCCATTAGATCCATCATTTTTGCTTCATAATATTCAAAAAAAAAAACGCATCCTTGCCGACTTGCACTTGTTTTTTCGGTTCATCAACTTGAGTTTTCGAGTCTTGCTTGCATTCATCTTGCTTGTTTGGATCGATTAAGTTGTGCACGTCATTCATTGTTTGCGTTTGTACGAGATTTGGTCCGATTTGGGCATTATTTCGTGTGTGTTATTGAGGGCAAGAATCTTAGAGGATAAAATCCACAAGATCTTGTTAGTTGCCAAAAAAATTTGAAAACAATATCTTTGGAAGAGCAAAGCCAAAATAAGGCAATCTTTATCCAATAAAAAATATCATTTAAAGATCTCAAAAGATCTTCTGAGATACACAAGCCAAAATAAGGCAAGTATCTCACATATTTTCGGCATTTCCCTCTTTTTAATATTGCAATCTTTTCTTGCCTTGACTTGCATATCTTCCTTGCTTGCATATCTTGGTTGTTTCCTTTATTGTTACAACACAATCTCTCCCTCCCTCTTAGGCTGAGATCCTTTCTTTTTTCTCTCCTTCTATTACGTGCCAAGGCTTAGCCAAAGCCGACGCCTCTCTCTCTCTCTCTTTTCTTACTTGCTTGTTTGTTTGTCTTGCATGTTCTGCTCTTGTGTTGTTCCATTCTTGTGTAAGTCGAGATCTTAAGCCTCCCTTACCTTTACAAGTACCTTTTTTCCGTGCAAATTAAGGGTACTTAGGTGGTAAGTCTTACAAAGTCTCTAAGCTTTGTTTGTTTGTTGTTTTAGAACTCTTAACTTGTGCATATCTATGATTGAGTCAGGTGATGCTAGCATGGAGTCCGGAGAGCAACAAAACAACAACACCCAACAACAACAACACAACAACCAACAACAGTCATCGGCGAATCAACCGAGACTTCTCGTCACGCTTGGCGCTTTGCAACAGGGCGTCGATATCGTGCCACCCAGCCTCGGTACCGTGCCTCCAGGACTCGGTACCGTGCCACCCGGCCTCAGTATCATGCCTGCCACAAGCTTCGCGGCATAGGAAGCGCGATTTGCCGCCACAAAGTGCATCCTTATGCGCCTCGTGGACCAGCAAACACCACCTATAGTGACTATCAACACGCAGCCCTCGAATCCGAGCATAACGCCACTCGGCATCTCGGTACATAGGGCCTCGGTGCAGGAAAAGGCCAAAGGTCTGATGGTTGACCCATCTAGCCAACATGGGATCCAAAGGTCAGAATCCAAGAAAGAAAGTCGGCCGACTCATCAGACCCAAGATGTAGAGGATGTTCATGATGTTCATTCCGATGAGGAACATGACTCCGAGAAGTGGCGACGTCAATAGGCGAAAAAGAAGAAAAAGGCAGTCACCCCGATGCCTAAGAAAAAAAAGAACAAAGACCGAGAAGACTTCGATGTCGATGACTATCGGGGTCATCAAAGTCCAATAACTCCACGTTCGAAATCCGAGGACTCTATGACGGAGTACGAGGAAGATTCCAAGGAGGAATTTGACCACCCTGCAGTCCATGATTCAAAGGAATGGATAGATCGGGATCGGGATTGGATTTCGAGACCCAAGTTGTCCGAGAACCTCACGGAGTATGATCGGCTAGAACACCGTGACAACCGCGACCGAAACCGAGAGGACAGGTGGAGCCCTCGGCGCGATGGAGAGGATGAGCCCATCGACGATGGCGACGGTCCTGGCCGAGGTAACCGACGCCGTCGTCCACCTCCTCTGCGTGCCAATCGGCGCACCGATAACGATCGTCCGGCGCATGTGTCACACCGATACCGAACACGTCCTCAAGCATTGCCATTACGAGGAGTACGAGAAAGTCGAGGTGGTGACCGTTCATTTCAAGGGGAGCGCTCGTATGTGGTGGAATCGATTCGAAGCAGATTGGGCCCGAAAGGGTAAAGCCGCCATTACCAAGTGGCACCAGCTTGTTTTCATAATTAAGCGGAAATTCATACCCCCCGACTACAAGGAGAAAGTCCGGATTTTGATCCAAGATGTACGTCAAGGATCCATGACTCCGGAGGAGTTTTTGCCTACTTGGAAGATCTATTCTTCAATGTTGGCATAAGCGCTTCACCGGGGGCGATGTGGTCTCGTTTTGTGGCAGGAATCCACCAATGGATCCGAGATTGCTTAGTTGTATTGCCGATCAAGGACTTGGGACGATTAATACACACGGACATGGAGTTGTACACGCAGTTTAAGATGTCAAAACCGTCCACTTATCAAATATATGGCTCTAATTCTAGTCCTTCCGTTTATGGTACTAAATCGATTTCCTCTCCTTCTTTTTCTAAACCCAATGTAGGTACCAACGGAACGGACTCCAAGGGCCCTTCGGTTGGACAAAACCATGACAAGGCCGCCCCTTCCTCATAAACACGCACTCGATGTCTCGAGTGCTATCAATTTGGTGACTAAGGCCACTTGAAGCAGGATTGTCCAAACAAAAAGCGCGTGTTGTTTTCGGCTCAATCCACGGCGTATGAAAGCATTGACGAGGCTGAGTCGGAGGAAGAGGACGTGACGCCGATTGATGACGGCGCGTATTGCGCGCCATCTGACATCACCGCCGGCGTCGACAAGCTCTTGCTCGTGACACGCCGAGCGCTTAGCGTCAAGGAAGTCGTGCCAACCAATTAACAGGAAAATATTTTCCGTACTCGGTGCTTGTTGCAAAACGTTTCCTTGAGAGTTATTATTGATTCGGGAAGTTGCGGGAACTTTTTGTCAAGGAAGGTTGTCACCCATTTCAACTTGCAGGAATTGGAGCATTCGAGGCCATACAACCTTGCTTGGATCTCTAACGAGGGCGATCATTGGGTCACCAAACAGGTACGTCTTTCCTTTTCTATTGGCATCTATTCTGATTTTTTTTTGTTTGATGTCACTGACATGGACGACACAGATGTTCTTCTTGGCCATCCATGGCAATTTGACTGTCACGTGATTTATGATGGTCGGTTGAACACTTACATGTTCAATTACCATGGTAAACGCGTGACCATCTTACCTATGTCTCCGAGTGAAGTGTTACAGGATGAAGCCGAAGGGAAACAAGCCAAGGCTCGTGAGACAGTTCCAGTCGCGCCTACGCACAATGGTGCCCTCGGTACCGAGTCTTCCACCTCGGTACCGACCTCTTCCACCTCGGTACCGACAACTTCCACCTCGGTACCGAGCTCATCCAACGACATTTCTAGTGTAAAGGGAAATGATTCTGGCCCCCAGGAGAGTCGAGGCAAGGTCAAGGCCGAGCCTCGAATGCCGAGTGCCCAACAAGCCGAGCGTCACAACGCTCCATCCTCGGTACCGACCGGCGGTGAGTCGGTACCAACCCGTTCCAGCAGCGCACCTGGGCCCAACCTTCATCACTAGCATGGATCTGTGGGCCAGCATAATGGCGCCAATGGCAAATCCGGAGCACTAAAGACGCCGAGCCACCATTACTCGGCACGTTCCAAGACTGTTTGCTTCTTTGTCGGCGCCACGACGTCGTCAAATCCATCGAGGGGAGTTTTTATTGCTTTCTTTTGTGTCCTTTGCTTAATATTACAATTGATAAGACACGTGAGCGACCCCCCTCTATTTCTTCCCTTTTACAGGAGTATGCAGACATTATGCCTGCCGAGCTCCCCGACAGGTTGCTACCTATTCGGGGGATCGAGCATCGCATAGATCTCATTCCCGGATTTTCATTGCCAAACCGGGCTGCATATAGGGCGTCTCCTAAGGAGACTCAAGAGCTACAACGCCAAGTCCAATCTCTTTTGGACAAGGGCTATGTTCGAGAGTCCCTTAGCCCGTGTGCTGTTCCGATTATCTTGGTGTCGAAGAAGGATGGTTCTTGGAGGATGTGCGTGGACTGTCGTGCCATCAACCAATTACCATCAAGTACCGTCACTCGATTCCCCGCCTGGACAGCATGCTAGATGAGTTACATGGTGCCGTGTTGTTCTCCAAGATTGACTTGCGAAGCGGCTACCATCAAATTCAGATGCAAGAGGGGGACGAGTGGAAGACGGCCTTTAAGACCAAACACGATCTTTATGAGTGGTTGGTGATGCCTCTTGGCCTCACTAACGCTCCTTCTACTTTCATGGGTTTAATGAACTTTGTTTTGCGTAAATTTTTGGGACGTTTCGTCGTCGTGTATTTTGACGACATTTGAGTATATAGTAGAATCTTGGACTCTCACGCGGGGCACCTTAGGCAGGTGTTAGATTGCCTCCGCGAACATTCTTTGTATGTAAACCTCAACAAATGTATGTTTTGCTCGGATACGACGAATTTTCTTACCTTCTCCGTATCCAAGGATGGCCTACGAGTGGATTCTGACAAAATTCGGGCCATCCGTGAGTGGCCAACTCCCACGACCCCCACTATGGTGTGTTCCTTTTTGGGGCTCACCGGGTTTTATAGGCGATTGGTCAAGGACTTCAGTTCTATCACCGAGCCACTTCACTCTTTGACAAAGAATGCAACCACATTAATGTGGATGCCACATCACGAGGCCGCTTTTGAGGCCTTAAAGGATGCTTTGTGTCGCGTCTCGGTCTTGCAATTGCCGGACTTTACAAAACAGTTCGAGATCAAGTGCGACACATCCGATTATGGTATTGGCGGCGTACTCCTTCAAGAAGAAAGGCATGTCGCTTACTTTAGTGAAAAGCTAGCAGGAGCTACGTTAAACTATCCGACCTATGATAAAGAGCTCTACGCTCTTATTCGGGTCCTCAAGACGTGGCAACACTATCTCTGGCCAAGCGAGTTCGTAATTCATACGAATCACGCGGCCTTGGCTTATCTCAAGAGTCAAACGACTCTAAATAGGCGTCACGCACGCTGGGTTGTGTTTATGGAGATGTTTCCTTACGTCATCATATAAAAAGGGGAAAGAGAACGTCGTCGCCGACGATCTCTCTCGCAGGTATATTCTTTTAACTCAACTTCATTCTAATATGCTCGGGTTTTCGTTGATTAAAGAACTGTATCCCTCAGATTCGTACTTTTCATCGATCATCAAAGAACTCGAGCACTCTCATATCCATGAGTCTTATTTTTTGGACAACGGGTATCTATGCAACGCTGGGAAGCTTTGCATCCCGGCCTCTTCGGTTAGATATTTGTTGCTCAAAGAAGCTCATGACGGCCGAGGACACTTTGTTGCATAGCCAAAACATTGGCAGCACTACGCGAGCATTTAATCTGGCCACACATGGCAAGAGATGTAAACAAGTACTGTCAGGGTTGTGTTCCATGTCATACTGCCAAATCTCGGTCTCAACCGAATGGCCTTTACACGCCTCTGTCGATACTGGACGCCCCGTGGGAAGATCTTTCCATGGATTTTATCACGGACATCCCAACGTCAAGGCGTGGCAAAGATTCCATCTTCGTAGTCGTGGACCGGTTCTCCAAGATGGCCCACTTTATTGCATGTAAGGGAACTAATGACGCGCTGGAAATCGCTAATTTATTTTTCGAACATGTCGTAAAGATCCATGGTATTCCTAAAACTATTGTTAGTGATAGGGATACCAAATTCTATAGCCATTTCGGGAGAACGCTTTGGGGGAAGTTAGGGACACGACTCCTATTTTCAACTGCTTATCACCCCCAGACCGATGGTCAGACTAAGGTGACCAATCGGACCTTGGGCACTCTTCTTCGAACGATGCTCAAGGCAAACCCACGTCGGTGGGAGGACTTACTTTGCCATGTTGAGTTTGCATATAACAAGTCCTTTCACTCTGCGACGAAGATGACGCCTTTCGAGGTGGTCTACGGGCGTAACCCATGCGCGCCTATGGATTTGATGCCGCTAACATATAAGCTCGATGAGCACGTCGACGTAGCCAACCGCGCCGACCATGTTTGCCGCCTACACGAGCGCACTAAGGCGCAATTGCTAAAGCACTCGGATCAATACGCCGCTCAACGCAACAAGTGGCGATGCACATTGATCTTCGAGCCCGAATATTTGGCGGGGCTTCACTTGATCAAGGACCGTTTTCCACACCCTCAGAAGACGAAGCTGCACCCTCGAGGAGATGGACCCTTCAAGGTCCTTCGACGTATCAACAACAACTCCTACATCCTCGACCTCCAAGGTAAGTACAACGTTCACGCTTCCTTTAATGTCTCGGATCTCTCTCCTTACGTAGATCCCGAGTATTGTGATGAGGAAACGGGGACGTTTCCCAGCCAGGGGGGAGGGTGATGTGACCCCCTCACTGACGGCAAGCCAAGAAGAGGAAGACTTTTACATTCGCTCCAATGGACCCATTACTCGAGCCCGCCGTGCCATAGCTTGAGCCACGGCGTCCCTCGTCGCGCAAATATAAGCAAGCCATGACGCATCCACTGGCGCGCCCCTCTTCAAGTGCCTCACTGTCATCGGAGCCAGTGCTGACACCTCGCACCATGGAGTCAAGGACCTCACATCGGTACCGAGCCACCCTCGGTCGGTACCATTCCAGCCACGCTCGGTACCAAGTACTATACCTCGGTACCGACCCCCATGTCCACGCCGGGCCAACCCGGTGTCGCGACATGAGGATCGCGTGCGCCATGCACCATGACCCGTTGTTCCACGCCTAGCGTGTCGAGACAGCCTTGGCTGCACCGCGTGCCTTGGCCATGTAGCGCCACGCCTTACGCTGGCGCGCCGATGCCTTGTCACAATCTTATCGCGACACTCGCGACATGGCCACAATGACCATTTACGTTTCTTTCCGTTTTAAGTATCATTTCCATTCCGAATATTATTATGTATGTCATTTCTATTATTGTTTGGTAATTTTTGGCTTGGGCCACGTTGGGCCGCTTCCAAGCGCACCCCTTGTGCCCCCACGCCCTTAGGGTTTATTGCTAGTGTGCCTCCTCTATATAAAGAGGCACGCCCCTTTGTATTTCCTCACTCGTTGATTAAACTACCGTTATGCTGTCGAGTTTTCTCCAGATTGTTTCTTAAAGGCGTCACAACTATTCTTTTCCCGACCTCAGATTCTCTTGGCTTCTGTCGAACGAAGCCCCCTTCTCATTCCTTTCACTTCTCACTTAAACCTCTTCTAGACATTCATTTGTCTCAAATCTATCGGTTCAATTGTGAGATAACCATTTACGAGTCCAAGCAAAGATCCGCTCGTGAATCCTCCCCGGGGTTCACATCACTTCCCATCTGTTGAGTCTTTAGGCTTTTTAGAAAGGAAGGGAAGAGTCTTCACCGGTCTCGGAACCAAAACGGGCTCGAGAAGTGGTGCCATCGAGTTGACAAGGGGTTCCATCGGTGTTGTAGAAGGGTCGGTAACGAGCCTAGGACTAAGGGAGGGGTTCGGTGGCGAAGACTTACCTTATTTGGGGTCGTTAACGACCTGTGTGTGATTGGTACTAAGTGTTTGAGGCTCGGTATCGACCCTGGTGAGTCCGTTATCGATCCGAACTGGAGCATCTTCTTCATTATCAGGCTCTTTCTCCTTGGCTTCAGCACGGTCCGATAGTGTCTTTCCGCTCCTTAGGTGTACAACTGCTATTTTTCCTCTCGGGTTCTCTTCGGGGCGGCCCGGGAGTTGACCTTGAGGTCTCGGAATTGTGCAGCAAGGTTACCTAATTGGGAATTCACATTCTTTCTCCAGGTTTCTATTTCGCCCAATTGTACTTGTACACCCTTTAGGTCAAAACGACTCCATCGATCTTGTTGTGAACTCCGTAAATAACCTCTTGGAACCCTTGTACCCACGAAGGTGGCTCTTGATAACCTGGTGGTCTGTAGGGTTGTGGGCCTTATATCCGGTGGAGGGGGTGTAGGGTTTTGACTTTGATTGGAGTTTTCGCAAGTGGGACAGTTGTTCGGCCTGTCATGGTTATTAGGTGGGTTTCTGTATTGACCTCTCATGTAATTCACTTCAGCATAGGCCTCAGCAGCTCTAACCTGCTCAATGTTAGTGCAAGCAGAAGTACTATGGGCATGAGAGCCACACTCAAGACATTGTTGAGAGGTTTTCAGAAAACTTACTTGTTTCTTCAGCTGGTTGATCTCATCTTGCAAGAATTGATTTTTGACATCTAGATCAACTTCATCTTTATTTTGAGTGTAGAGTCTCCTTTGAGGCTGGGGTGACGGTTGGGTCCCATACATGGCATCATAATTGGTCAACTTGTCTAGTAATTCCCATGCCTCGTCGGGTTCCATCTATATGAAACCACAAGCGGTGTGCATGTTAATGCGGTTCTTCGTCTCAACATTGATCCCCTGAAAGCAGATCTCTTGAAGAACGTATTGTGGTTGTCCATGGGTGGGTCATTGCCTAAGCATCTCATTGAATCTCTCCCATGTCTCCACAAGAGTCTCATTAGGTAGATGGTGGTAAGAGGTGATGCGTTTCCTTAACTCCGTAGTTTTGGCTGGAGGGAAGAACTTAGTCATGAATAAATCATGCAAAGCTCTCGACGTCCTAACCCATATAGGAGGTAGGCTCTCTAACCAACTCATGGCCTTTCCTGCAAGGGACCACTTAAAAGCCTTTAGTTGAACATATTCTAGAGAAACATCATCAACAACAATATTGTCACATAAATCAACAAAGTTTATAATATGCTCAATCGGGCACTTAGTGGGTTTCCCTTTAAATTGAGCCCTCTTAATCAAGGATATGAATTGAGATTTGATCTCGAAGGCTTTCTCTATCTTTGGAAGCACGATTGATGATTCTGGCACCCTCAGTTCCAGGTGCATGTATTGCTTGGCACTCTTAGGGATATCACTCAATTGCTCTTGTAACTGATTTCGTTGCTCTCTTTCTTGATCTCTCTCGGTTTGCAATGCCTCCATCTTTCTGCGGAGAGCAGTCATCTGTTGGGCCATCTCTTCAGGTGTGACAGTCATAGTACGGTTTTCTCGTCACTAGCGATGAAGAACATGTTCAGGCTCAGAATAGTAATCAGGTTGTTCAAATTCAAGCCGACGTCTTCCTGCTTGCATAAGCTCAGAAAACAAACAAATGAAAACTAATTAGAAATAAAAATATGGTCGGGCTTTTCCCTAACCCACAAGTAATTACACACAATATTGTTGCTTCCTCGACAACGACGCTAATTTATTGAGAGGGATTTACTTAACAACAAATAAATTTATAGTCAAGACCCCGCTGAGTATAGGGAGTCAGGATCGTCCACGGGAAGCAAGGTTGTGTTTAACTACTAATCTATAAAGCGAATGAACACACAAAACAGAACCAAAACAAGAAATAACGACCAACTATCGTACCAACAGGTCGGTACCGACCCATTCAGGCTTGGTATTGATGTTGTACTTAAACTACAACGTAGCAGTTCCGACACAGAAAACGCAGGCTTGGTACTGAGCAGATGACCTCGGTAACGACGCTAAATAGTTGGTAATACGAACTTTCGAATAAGAGAAAAAGATATAGGACAAGGGTCTACCATAACACAATCATGCAATCGAGATAGTATGAATCATAAATATCATGCCTTGAATATAAAGTCATCAACTTTCATTGATTAAAACAAGTACATCAATCTCATTTCATGAATCAATTCACCTTCTACTTATTTTTTATCCAAAGTTTGTAACTTTCATTGTCAAATATTATCAACATTCAAGTTCATAACTTTCTCTTTCCATTAAGCAATAGACTCGAATTACCTTGACTTTCATCAAAGCATCAGCACAAAACAAGCAGAGAATAGATAAAAGGCATTCAATTATTCATCACATCATCAATCATGCACTATCATGTCAGGTTTTCAGCCCCAATCCTAGAAAAGAAGACTAATCACACATGCTTAAACATAAACAAGAAGAATCTTTGAATGAAAACATGTATTTAGATTAAAAACAAAATTACTTGAATCCTAAGACAAAAAATCTCTCCTAAACCGATCTAATACGAACCAGAATCAAGAGCAAAGGTGTGTCTTTTTGTTTCTAACGTCCCCCCCCCCCTCAAATTACTAAAGACAATAGTATTTATAATAGAAAAGCTTTCTAAAAAGTTTCCATAAAGATAGACCTTTCTTAAACTAAAAGATTATGGAATAAAATCATTAAAAGTCCAATGTCTGCTATGTCTACCAACACGGGGGACCTCGGTGTCGACCCCATCAGGGTCGGTAGACTCTTGCTGAATTTTTGCCAACTTCTCGTTCCTGCAAGCCTCGGTACCGAACCCTTCAGGGTGAGTAACGAGCCTGTTTGGCCTTGTTTCCTTTGTACTTCTCACAGCTTCTTTCGGATTTTCCGGGATCTCTTCAATGTCCTTGTCTCCTCCTTAGCTCGCCATGCTCCTCTGTCTCCTCGTTACCGCAATGCCTCCAAAATGCTCCACTTGTTTCAAAACCCTATAGAAAAACACAAAAATAGAGTAGCTTCCATACTTTTCTCAAAATATGCAAACTCATCCAAAAGACACAAATCTAAGCTAAAAACACGAACATCACATACAAGATAACCAAGGTCATTGGCCAAGGTGCGTATCATCTCGATTCTAAAGACATCACATAAAAAGGTACCACTTCTGAAGAAGTCTTCCTTCCTCGAGCCAGATCTTTCTCGGCACTCCCAACAAGAAGCCTCTGCACGTCAAATGCAAGACGCTCGAGGTCATCTATCCTTAGTTTCTAAGTTTGTTTTTTATCTCAACTTATACTTTCGCTCGTTTGTATGCAGTTACTTGACTCTATGAGAATTGCTTGTTGTGTGAAAAAAATATGTTGACATGTTTTGTTTTACTAAATGAATGATTCCTGTTTGCATCTCTATTTGTTGTCAACCATGCCTTATCTCACATATTTTTAAGTTTATAAAACATAAAGCATATTCCATTCAAGTCATCTTTGGTAGAATACAACATCTGGGTAAACACCCGTACAATCAAAAGTCATAAACGACAGCGGTATAAAACCCTAGACTAAAGACGTCCTTGATCGATGAGACATCCCAAGCGCACGCATCGACGCACTAACCATCACTCGTTAGGATGCACTCTTTGGTAAATGCAGTTGCCACCAATACAGACGACTTCTGCAAGAGTCTTCGTTTCAAAGCCTTCGACAAGAAGCACCTAATCGCCCCAAAACACCTGCACACAAAGGTAGAGCACAACAAAATAGAAACATGCAAGAATACGCAAATAAAACAAGAGATGCATGCACACATAAAACAAAATACGCCCCATCCCGACGAGAAACCATTCCCAAGATGGGGTAGAAACTGTCTCCGGCCCTAAACCTGGCCTAATCCATCAGGAAACAAAAAGAAAATTGTTGTAGCAAAAAAATTGTCCGAGTACGACTGGGATAGCAAAAGAAATTACAAGGGCTCGCAACCCTAATCTTCACCGTTGTCAATGTAGTTCCTTGATCGATCCATCTCGCTCGTGGAAGGGTTGTTGTGACTTCTTTCGGTCTCGAGCACAACATCAACGTCCACTCCATGATCACCATCTTCCTTCTCAACATTGGAGTCCCCGTTTGCCGCATCTTCTTCCACAAAACCTAGAGAAGCAAAGATCTCATCACTAGGGGTTGGCCTATCGGGTGGATAGCACTCGTGGAAGGTCCTAACCTTAGCATCCAGATCACAACTTGAATGCTGACCTTCCACGAATTGCTTGATTGTTTCTACATGTGACATCATTGAGAAGTAAGCACTGATCTCACTGGCCTCCTTGAGGATCCTCTTGTTCACGGCTTCAAGCTCGGCAATTTTAGAGTGATCCAAGGCAGCCTGGGAAGAAAGACTTTTGACCGCCTCCGTAAGCTTGGAAATCTTGCCAGCATCTGCTTTCTGTCGTTCGATGGCGACGACCACTTCCCTTTCCAAGATAGCCTTCTCGGGTTTCCACTTCAGCTAACGCTCTTTAAGATGTTTGACTTCCCTGTCAGCGAAATCCGCTACCCATAACACGCCTTGCAAGGCCTACAAAAGGAATCTCAAATACGACAAAGTATAAGAGAAAAAAGAAAAAATAGGCGAAGGCGAACACCCACCTTCCATACCATCATACCACCATCCTTGACAAAAGAAGGGGTAGGGGCGTCCAGCGAGGCTTCTTGGAACTGTGAGCATCACAGAGCTTCTACCACAAGTCCAAGGGAACCTTGTCTTCTAGATCAATGACTTTTGTAGTATCCGATGATGATCGCTTGACAAGGGTTATCTTAACTACGATCTCTATCATCGCCTTGGGGTCCAGGGGAGGTTTCTTATCACTTGATCGCAACTTGCGTTGTATCATAGCTGCAGAAATGAAGCTTCATCCCAAAGAAGAAGAAACTTACACGAAAAATAAAAGTAAGTCACGCCTTACAAGACATTGAGTATTAAACAACCCGAGAGAAATGCTTACCAGTGGGTTTTGCCAGAGGTTTCGCGGGTTCCTTGGTGATTTCCACGAACGCATGGACCCCTTCCTCAATTGTCTTCTCAAAATCTCCTGACCTTGCGTCATCTCCCTCCTTGGATTGATCCATAGACAGTGTCGTTATCCGATTAATAGATTCACCCTCCAGTGCCGCTTCTGATGACTTCTGATATGTTCTTCGAGCCTCCGGAAAGGCGAAAACACTCCTGCATGCCTCGGATTCCAATACATGGATGTCTAAACCTGGCGGAACTATACACAAAGGTAACCCAAAAAGAAAGGTCAATGAAAGAAATAAGTATTTGCAAAGAGCAAACGAAGAGCGAAGTTATAGATACTTATCTTTGGAACTCCATGAGTCCGAGAAGGTCGCTTGATACATTGAAGTGTTAACCTTGCCATGAAGAAGAAGCGGGTAGCCTAGTCCTTATCGTTCACCTTCGATTTGGGGTTTCGTGGGTTCTTGGCATCCCTAGCGTGATGGGTGAAACAACCAGCTCTAAGGGGACACACTCGATAAACTTCACTGATCTGTTACAAAATCTTCCAAGTAGACGGCATTAACTGCCTCGAGCATGCCCTAAGAGCCAGCAAGAAGTTGAGAATCAGAGTGGAAAAGGGGAAATGAGCCCCCAATGTGAAAGGATACTCCAGGAAACAAACCCATCCCTCTTTGACCCAATCCACGGTGGAAGTTGGTACCCGTCGGGAAGTTGTGATTTTAGACGATTTTCTCCACTTCCTCCAAAGAGATGGAGCAGGGGAGGCAGTCATGGGGTTCTTGAGAGTGAGAAGGCTCGAATCCTAGGTTTGTTATCCTTGTCCTAACCATGGTGGGACGGATCTGAAACAATTAGAAAGGAGGAAGACAAAAGGAAGGTGAAAGAAAAGAGAGATAAGCATTGTACGACGCAAATATTCAAGAGAACCTGCGCTCGGAGTAATTATAGCCTGGCCGATATGACCCTTCCTTTCCCCAAGAATGATCAGACGGATAGGGCACAACCACATGGAGTGTATCAATTGTAGAAAGCGTGACAAATCTGATCAAAATCCCTCCTAGGGATTTGGATCAAGATTCGGGGGTATTGTTAGGCCCAAAAATGAAGGAAGAAAGCTACGGTCAGGAGAAAGGGCGTGAGTCCAGGATTCGACCATTCACGACGATTCCTCATTCCGAAAAACGTGGGAGGTGGCTGGCAGTTAGATATATGCCCTAGTAACATGGAGATCTTGGGTTATGGGGAAAAACAGCTAGTTTAAGGAGTTATAGGCTAGAGAGAGGAGAGGAGATCTATGATTCATTCGGTTGTACGCACAAAAGAAAGTATTTACCTCTTGAGAGAAAAACACTTTTAACCTCCGATCTTAATCAATATGATTACTCCTTTCATCGATTCTTTGAGTGCTAATTCGATCGTTGCCTCAATCTAGGACAAAAATTCAATTGTCAATTTTTTGTCCAAAACAAGCTTCACAACCCTCATGTTCTTTTCACACCCTTTATCAACACATTTCAATCTATAAAGTTCAATTATTGATCTGTAAACTCTGAAACCATAGCTTTTATGCATGGCAACATTGCACATTACTCTTTTTAGCTCTTTCTTTGATGTGTAAAGTTGACCTACTTATACAAATGCATATTCTGGTGGAGTATCCACTTCATCCTCTTCATCTATTTCACGCCCCTTGTCAATTATTAATGGTTGATGACTGTTGAAGGCATTTGATGAATTGGAATTTGTTGTTGACAGTTGTTGACAACGAGCTGCTATTGTTGAAATTTGATGAAAATCCAAGCTCTGAACAAGTTCTTTACCGCTTCTCCTCTTATATGTTGTGACATATATAAGCATCTACCTAGAGACTTGAGGTGTGTTAATTTGGTAGAAGGATTTGAGATCGTCATCAGTTTCTATTGTATAAGGATTTCTCAATTTTTTTTGATGGATTCAAGTGGCACAGGCAAACATTTGTTGGTGATACGTTTATATTGAACCTTTCTATAATTATTTTTCTTAAAAACTATAGATCAACGTTGCCCTCTAGAACAACTACATTTGATTTCACCAACATATGTACAATCTCCACTATCAGTATATTAAACTCCACCTGTTCAACATTAACAAACATTCAATGTCAATGGCTATTTGTTGATAATATATTTTGATGACAAAACACTAGTATTTTATGACAAGAGATTTGTTCACTCTCTTCAACTATTCACTAATTGTTGATATTGGTTGATAGAAATATAGGATAAGAGGACAACCCTAATGACAATAACAAATTTTATTGAACATGCCTTCTTTTTTTGTTCAACAATTGATGTCAACCACTCTCATCGATTTGCTTTAGTTGACTGTCAACAGTCTTGTTCAATGCAACGACTATCACTAATTTTCATCAAATCATTGATTGTGGTCAATTTTTTCAAATTAAATTAATCATCAACAATTGTCTTCAACTTGTTTTAATTGTTGACAATGGTTGATGACAATAAAGCAAGAGAGGACTACCTTGCTTTAGTTGATTGTCAACATTTTTTCTCTATATCAACAACAATCACTAAATGTCATCAAATTGGTTTCTTCAAATTATATCATACATCAACAACGGTCATCAACAACTATCATGATCGTGATTTATTTGATGAAAATGGTTGTTGACAATAAAGCAACAGAGGCCAACAATTGATGACAATAAATCAAAGAGTTTCAACGTATGTCAACAATTGTCATCAACTCATTTTTAACTTATAATCAACTTTAACTAAATGGAAGCAACTCATTTTTTCCACTTAAATGACAATTCAACCACTGTCAAGAAGTGGTTTATTGAGAGTAGAATTTATACATAGTCAGTCATAAAAAATAGTCAACAAATTGCTTTGTTTGTCATCAAATTTCATTAAATCCAAAATTGATGTAAGAATCTAGATTTACTAGTGATTTCGTGTCTAACAGAAGGTGATGATGACAAATCAAGTAAAAAGTAGGTTGCTTGTCATCAAATTTTAATCAAATCTCGTGAAAAAATTTAGATCTTCATGACAGTACATGTTGGGATCAAAACGCTATTAACCTGATTCCGATTTTGTTGACATTTTTTTATTTTCCGGTGTTGATTATAGTAGGCGATAGCCAAGATTGTCAGTTGTCGCGTTTGAAAACATTCATCAACAAATTTTCGTGCATTTGAGTAAAAATGGTAGCTTGTTGGAGGAGACGACTGGCAACTTGTCGCGTTTGAGGGCTATTGCGCACAATATAGTCGTTTTTGTCAACTAATCTGTTATATTACCGTCTTTTTTAAGATAATTATCAAAATCGCCCTAAAAAGAGTTGGATGAGAACTAGTTAACTGATTTTTGAAAATCCGAGAATTTCATAAAACTTGAGTATTACAAATAAAATATATTATATTTCTATTTTATTAGATTTTAATGGTATCATTTATTACATAGAATATATTCATGAAATATGGTTGATCTCATTTTCATCTTGCGACGTCAAGAGCACAACCTTTCCTTTATTAGTCACTTTATCATTCCTATTTTTATCTTCCTACTTGGGGCCTCCCCTCATCCTAGCCGATAGCAGTATTCCATTTTCATCTCGAGGTGAGAGCTTCCCGTCTTTAACCATTTTCTTAAGTATGTTTTCATCTTGCGGCGTGGGGTTCTTGCTTTTAATGATTCTTTTAATTTCCTTTCCATCTTGTTCCGTGAGGCTCTTCCATGCTTTTGTGTCCTCCGTCTCCTTTCGTACGTCCGCCACCTCGTCCTCCATTTCTTCCTTGGCAACCTTACCTTGCTCTTGATCCTGATCCTTCCCTTGCCCTCCATTTTGTGCCCTGATGCCTGTCCTCATCCTAGCCGATAGCAGTATTCCGTTTTCGTCTCGAGGTGAGAGCTTCCTGTCTTTAACCATTTGCTTAAGTATGTTTTCATCTTGCGGCGTGGGGTTCTTGCTTTTAATTATTCTTTTAATTTCCTTTTCATCTTGTTCCGTGAGGCTGTCCCATGCTTTTGTGTCATGCGTCTCCTTTCGTACGTCCGCCACCTCGTCCTCCATTTCTTCCTTGGCAACCTTACCTAGCTCTTGATCCTTATCCTTCCCTTGCCCTCCATTTTGTGACCTGATGCCTGTCCTCATCCTAGCCGATAACAGTATTCCGTTTTCGTCTCGCGGTGAGAGCTTCCCGTCTTTAACCATTTGCTTAAGTATGTTTTCATCTTGTGGCGTGGGGTTCTTACTTTTAATTATTCTTTTAATTTCCTTTTCATCTTGTTCCGTGAGGCTATCCCATGCTTTTATGTCTTGCGTCTCCTTTCGTACGTCCGCCACCTCGTCCTCCATTTCCTCCTTGGCAACCTTACCTTGCTCTTGACCTTGCCCTCCATTTTCCTTATTAGAGAAAGATGGGCTTATAAGGAGGAAGATAACGAGGGAGAAGAATATAAGTATACAAGGCTTAAACTTTAAGAATGTCATCTTGTTTTTTCTTTTTTCTTTTGTAAAATGTTGGATATTAATATTTTAGAGAGAATTATGATTTGATATGTATATATAGGGTTCTTAATATCTATATATAGTTTGATTGATTCCAAATTTTATGGTTGAAGAATATTTGATAGTCCTTGGAAATAGGAGGTGTTTAAATTCGGATTTAGTTACAGTGGAATTTAGCAAAAATTCTATCGGTGGATTTGCCTAAATATCAAGCATCCAAATATAATTTAATGGTTAGATTTATTTTGTTCTCTCTTCATCTACTAACATTTTTTTTTCTTTTTAATTTTTTCCCTATAGAGTTTCTAATAACTCTACTTGAACAATACAGATTATAATTCATATATAATACCAAAATCGTTTGTTTACGTGCTATTGATCGTTTTTAATCAAAGTGTCGAATCCTAATATAGATAGGAAGGTTATTTTTTGCCTTAAATGCTAGATATCTGTAAATTGTGCCTAGATGCATGATATTTACTTATTACTTTTTTTTCTTCGCAGGTTCTCATGTTTGTGAAATTTTTTTAAAAATTAACTTACATAGTCAAAAGTTAAGTCATCCCTCACTGTTGGAAACGTGTCTGTAGCCAAAAAATATTTAGCCACGAATATTGTGGAGGTTAATTTGGGTGGAAAAGGCCACAAGTTTAACCACAAATATTTACGTTTGTGGTTATATTGCCATGAAAAATACAGTTGCGACTATTTTTAAGGTTGAATCGTCGTGAAAAGAGCGAGCGACTAAATTTGGTTGTAGATTTCTGGCCATATTGTCATGAAAATATTCTCGTGGCTAAAGTTTAGGCCAAATTGACGCAAATGTCTCGTGCGGCTAGATTCATTTCTAGTGTAGTGGCTAATTAGCCACGAAAAAGGATTCGAGTGTATGTTCTTGGCAAAATTTGGAGCTAAGTACCCACATAATATTTATGGCTAGTTTTGTGGTTATTTGTGTGGGTAATTTGAATCATTGACTCATAAATGTTGCTTCATTTCATTAGAATTTTTAGAAATAACCACAAAACTAGCCGCGAGTTCTTATTTTCGTGTCTAACTTAGTTTGTTTGGAAAAATCTGCGGTAGCAATCACGAGATTAGCCATGAGTTCTTTATTTCATGAGAAATCTGTATAAATAACCACGAGACTAGTCCCGAGTTCTTCATTTCGTGTCTAACTTTGTTTGTTTGGAAAAATTTGTAGAAACAGTCACGAGATTAGCCACGAGTTCTTCATTTCGTGAGAAATCTGCAGAAATAACCACGAGACTAGTCATGAGTTCTTCATTTCGTGTCTAACTTTGTTTGTTTGGAAAAATTTGTAGAAACAGTCACGAGATTAGCCACAAGTTCTTCATTTCGTAGTAAATCTTCAAAAATAACCACAAGATTTCAATGAAGGAAGAGGAGAAGAGTTTGGATTGGGCTGCTCCTCCATATGGGCTGAGTAGGATGATCCAAAAAGGGCCCATTTCTTTTGTCTCCCAAGCCCATCAGATTTTCTATTACCTCACAAGCCCATTCCTAATTAATTTTTATTCTTTATAAAATTATTTCCACTGTAAATAACAATTATTTTAAAATTTTGATAAATATTACCCATAGGCCTTTATAAAAAAAATATTTATTAAAATAAAATACCAATCATGCTCACCTAGGAAATTAATAATTTTTAATAAATAATAAATGACTTCCTAGAATAATAATATTTATGAGAATAATATTATTATGCATGTTTAAGACTAATTTATTCGAGAATAATAATTTAAAATAATTTCCTTTAGAAAGCATTCATTCTTATAAGAAATCGTTATATTCCTTTAGAATTGTTCATTCTTATGAGAAATCGTTATATTCATTTAGAATTGTTCATTCTTATGAGAAATCGTTATATTCCTTTAGCATCGTTCATTCTTATAAGAAATCGTTATATTCATTTAGAATAATTCATTCTTATGAGAAATCGTTATATTTCTTTAGCATCGTTCGTTCTTATAAGAACTCGTTATATTAATTTAGAATCATTCATTCTTATGAGAAATCGTTATATTCATTTAGAATCGTTCATTCTTATGAGAAATCATTATATTCATTTAGATTCTTTCATTCTTATTAGAATTCGTTATATTCATTTAGAATCGTTTATTCTTATAACAAATCATTATATTCATTTAGAACCGTTCATTCTTGTAAGAAATCGTTATAGTCGTTTAGAGTCGTTCATTATTATAAGAAATCGTTATATTCTTTTAGAATTGTTCATTCTTATAAGAAAGTGTTACATTCATATACAATCGATCATTCTTATAAGAAAACATTATATTCCTTTCGAATCGATAATTCTTATAAGAAAGCATTACATTCATTTAGAATCGATTATTCTTATAAGAAAGCGTTATATTCCTTAGGGTTTAGGGTTTCGGGCTTAGGGTTTAGGGTCGATCATTCTTATAAGAAATCACTATATTCCTATAGAGTCGTTCATTCTTATAAGAGCACGTTATATTCATTTAGAACCGTTCATTCTTATAAGAAATCGTTATATTCCTTTAGTACTGTTCATTCTTATAAGAAATCATTATATTCCTTTAGAACTGTTCATTCGTATAAGAAAACGTTATATTCTTGTAGAATCATTGCTCATTCTTATAAGAAAACGTTATATTCCTTTAGAATCGTTCATTCTTATAAGAAATCGTTATATTCCTTTAGAACCGTTTATTCTTATGAAAATCGTTATATTCCTTTAGAATTGTTTATTCTTATACGAAATCGTTATATTCCTTTGGAGTCGTTCATTCTTATAAGAAATCGTTATATTCTTTTAGAACCGTTCATTCTTATAAGAAATCGTTATATTCCTTTAGAACTGTTCATTATTATAAGAAATCATTACATTCCTTTAGAATCATTCATTCTTATAATTCTTTTAAACCGTTCATTCTTATAAGAAATCGTTATATTTCTTTATAATCATTCATTCTTATAAGATATTGTTTATATTCTTTAAGAATCGTTCATTCTTATAAGAAAGCATTACATTCATTTAGAATAGTTCATTCTTATAAGAAATCGTTATATTTCTTTATAATCATTCATTCTTATAAGATATTGTTTATATTCTTTTAGAATCGTTCATTCTTATAAGAAAGCATTACATTCATTTAGAATAATTCATTCTTAAATTTCGTTAGAATCGTTTATTCTTATAAGAAATCATTATATTTCTTTAGAATCATTCATTCTTATAAGAAATCGTTATATTCCTTTAGAATGGTTCATTCTTATAAGAAATCGTTATATTCTTATAGAACTTTTCATTCTTATAAGAAATTGTTATATTCATTTAGAACTGTTCATTCCTATAAGAAAACGTTATATTCTTGTAGAATCACTGTTCATTCTTATAAGGAATCGTTATATTCCTTTAGAATTGTTCATTCTTATAAGAAAACGTTATATCCCTTTAGAATCGTTCATTCTTATAAGAAATCGTTATATTCCTTTAGAATCGTTCATCCTAGATTTATCATTTTGACAATATTGGCCTAAATTATATTATTTGAATTTAAGGGTTTATAAATTAGTTTGTAAATAAGTTTTTTTTAAAAAAAATTGATTTTAAAAAAAATATTTGCTAATTTTATCATAAGAATTTTAAAATATATTAAGAATTACACTAAAAAATGTATGAATATGATTTTATAACTTATTATAATTTATTTATAAATTATTCAACTTTAAAAAAATTTGTTAAAAATGTGTGCAAAAATAATTGGCGGGTTTAATAGTGGGAAATATTACTTTAAAAGGGAAAATCAAATTTGGGCTAAATTATTGCCGGGCTTGGAGGGAAAACGAAAATTTCGGCTAAATTATTGGCAGGCTTGGCGTGCTCAAAACTTTATTTTCTATTGTGTGGCTCAAATGCCCATGTTTATTCAACTGATAAACCCGAAAGGAACCCGAGAGAAAATCAAGATGGAACGAAGGACTCTCTTCACCTCCGACATGTCTTCTCCGCCTCCTCAAAGTTTGTCTGCAAATTCGTCTCCAAATTAAAAGGAACCCAACAGAGACAATCAGGATGGAACGATATACTCGGGGATAAAGAATTTGGAGTCTTCACCGTCGGCTTGTCTTCTCAACCTCGTCAAAGTCTAAAAATTCGTCTCCATATTGATCGGCATGAGATTGTCCTTCTCAATTGAATTTTGTTTCCTAATGTGTTTAGGTCAGTCGTGGTTCTTATTTCTCAATTGAGAAATATCCAAATTTTCAAAGGTCTAAGTTCATTCAACTGATAAACACAGCTGTTGAAAGGAACCAAGAGAGAGAATCAAGATGGAACGACGGTCTCGGGAGAAAGAATCCGAATTCTTCATCATCGGCATATCATCCCCTCCTCGTCGAAGTCTACAAATTCGTCTCCCAATTTGGGGAAGGAACCCGAGAGAGAACCAGGATGGAACGACGGACTCAAAATTGTACGAAAAATACGAGTCCCAACCGCTTGTCAAGAAGCTTGAAGGCAATGGCTTGATATCTCTCAAGGGAGAGCTTTGGGCTCACCGTAGGAAGATCATTTCTCCCATCTTCCACATGGAACATCTCAAGGTGGGTCTCCATATATCTCTTGTCTTCCTACACTACTAGCTAATAATTCACTTACATCTTAATTTGGATAAAACACTAAGCAACATCAGGTCCTTCATCAGTTTTCATACTCTTTAGCAACTCCATCTGAATACTAAACTGTGTTTGTTGTTTGTTTTTGTTGTTGTTGCAGGTATGAAATGCAAGATTTGCTTGTGACTGAAACTCTGCCTCAGATGGTTGCACTCTCTGAGACATATATGCAGATATATGAGCAGCAACATTAGTAGTCACAGTAAGTATGAAGACTTGATTGAAAGCTTCACGTTTCTACCTTCATTAAGCAACTTAGAATCTTATATTCAGCGGTGAGTAGATGACCTGATTTTTGATTTAGAAAGACTGATGATTTGTACTTGGGCTTGAAGTTGTGCATTATACTTTCTGGATCTCTACTTATTTGGTTTGTGAATGTTTAATGTATTGTTAAGATCTAAGTGTGGGTTTTTCTATGGGTGAGATTCGCTCCTCTTATCCTACTTCTAGTGGCCTCTATTATTGGAGTGCTAGGCTTGCTGGTGTAAATGTGGTTGAAAGTTTTACCTTGAATTAGTATTTGTCCATGGTTTGCTGGTTATGCTATATATTATAGTTTGTTTCATTGCCACCAGAAGATGCTTCCAAAACCAAGCAATAAAAAAGGTCATCAAATTTAACTTTCTCTCTTTAACTTACCTTTGACTTGTTGTGTATTCATAAGTGTGGTTTAGAGGAATCAACATGAAACTGGTTACTTTAGTTTAAACCTTTATCAATTTTCTATGTATTCAGTTTGATGTAACTCAATTAGGAAATGAAATAGAGTTTCAGCATGATTTTGTAAGATTTAGACTTGTTGTGTTGCTTCCTATTCTTGCTGCTTTTAGCTCATGCCACTTTTGGCTTTTGAGAGCTTCACGGAAGACATTTATCTTCATTATTTTGTGCCATTCTCTCTTCAGCAATAATTGTTCTCTATGACATCTTTCCTTGAATAGGTTGCATTTTGTCTTACTGTTTCTTTCATTATCTTTTGTGTTAGAGAATGCGCAAGAAATAGGCATGGCAACTTTACACTCCCCCCTCACACCAATTGAGATTTCTCAATACAACACATGAATACTTGTTGTAATTTTTTCAGGACATATTACTTGTTCATGGCTGATTGGGATATATATCACCTGCTTGTCATGGCAATTTAGAAACTGTTTGGAGTATCCTTGGTGTTGCAACCTGATTAGGAAAATTTACAAAATTTATATTCTTCATTGTATCTATCCATTCTGAATTAGGAAAATATAGAAACTTTCAAAGTGATAGTTATTAATTTTGCTAGGCAATTTGGTTAAGTAGACTTGTGATTTGTAAATGAGGCACATGAATAATTATGCATTTCTTGCCTTGCTTAAAGAGTAGCTTTTGTCTAAGATTAATGAAGTTAAAAATTGTGTTTGATGCAGGTAGGTTTTTAGACGCATGAACTGAAGATGTGTGATTTTGGCAGTGCAAAGAAGTTGGTATGTCAATTTCATTAACTAAACTTATACACATGAAAGTTAAACTTGTAGCTGTAATTTTTAAAAAAATTCTCCTATAGCTGTCATGTAAGCCCAACATATCATACATATGCTCAAGATATTATAGAGCTCCAAAGCTGATTTTTGGGGCTACAAAGTACACAACCGGTATAGATATGTATTATTTGGTCAGTTTGTTGCTCCACTTGTTAGGATTTTTTTGGTTTGTTGTAGGTTTTGATTAGCATGTGTTTATTTGGGATGTTTCAACCAATATGTATTATAGACTATGTAATTACATTACTTTGATAATGCAAATATGCAATATAATAATATAATATTTTTTTGACTTTCTTAAATGCCTAATTATTTAACCACGAAATTTGAAACAAAATATAGTCAATGCAAATTTCCCACTAAATAAATTTTCCCACTAAATAAATTCATTGCAAATTTCAAGGCTAATGGCCATGAATTAGGAGGGGATAATGAGTTCAAATTCGACTCGAATTTAGATACAAAATATATTGGTTGCTAAAATTTGATGGTAATGCACTCAAAGGCAACCACAAAATTCAATTCTGGCTAATATGGCTAAACGTGACTTTCGTGGCCAATAGTCACATATTTAGCAATGAACAAATTCGCAACTATTATTTGCAGCTATATAACCACAAAACTAGAATTCTGTGGTTCTTTTCCAGAGTGATATTTAGCCTCGATCGTTTTAGCCCCGGGGCACCTTTCGTATGGCAATTCGTTGGGGATGTTGTCGCAAAAATGATTTGGTGGTTATTTTTGTGGCTGAAGTCCTGGCATTTTTCCTGGCTACAGACGCGTTTTCCAGCAGTGCATTGACATAGTGATATTTTTTTGGTTAAAGGAGAGGTCGAACTCTCCATCCCCTCAAGGGGAAATTTTATTAATAACGAGAAAAAGGGCTAAGTAATCAGCAAATGGGGCATAGCCCGACCCCTAACATCATCAAGCAAAAAAGCTAATAATCCCTTCCGACGGGGCATAGCCCGACACGAGAGACATGATGCGATTCACACCAATGTTAGCCTCGCAATACACATGTCAAAATTGGATAATCAAATCCCTACTAATTAAGCTCTTGTATTGAGATACCAGGCTAAAGAGTGAGTGACTTCTGGTCATCCTAGAGCAAATAAGGTGAATAACTAATTGAGAGTTGACCTCAACAAGCAACTTATCGTAGCCCTTCTTCCACGCCAATCTGAGCCCATTGAGGATGTAATATCCCGATATCTTATAGAAGAAAGTTCGTAGAATTTTTTTTTATAAATATAAGGGGTTCTCTTGTTTCGTAACATTCGAAATTTGTATATGAAAGGAAAATAAGGAAAATGTGTAAAACCCCTTAAGTTAACAGAACAATAATGATAAAAAAAGAGATTATATTCAATAAAGAGATTGTAAAAAAAGGGATTATATTCAATAAAGAGATTGTCACAGAAGAATTGTATTCGAATTTTTTTTTAATAAAGAGATTGTCATAGAAGAATTATAATTAATAAAATTATAAAATTCCAATATTTTTTCCTAAGTTAACCGAATAATAATAAAAATAAAAGAAATATTAGGCAAAATGAGAATGAACTGGGAGACGAACCTCTTAATCTCAGCCTCACACATGCTCCCTTTGCTTAACCACTCTACCAATGTATTTCCAGAATGGCAATCTATTATACTTGAAACTTTTCCTTAATCTAAGAAAGTTTGAATAACAATGGTGGGAACTAGGCTCTAGCTAGCTCGAGAGGTCACATCCGCCCGGATTCTTCACCGGCTGAATCTCCGAGCGGCGACGAGCTATCTCCTTTCACATCCCCAAATTTCCTATCATACCCATTCCCCTAAAATCTAGAGGTCATCATGTGTTTTTTTTCGAAATTTCTCTCCTTGCCTATTTAAGGAGGAGGTTTCCATGAGAATTGGGGCACCAAAAACCAATCCTTTAAATCTGAATTTTGACCACTTTGCCTAACACAAACTCAAAATTTTCAGATTCCAAATTTAATCCCAAATCCGATTTTTTTTTTCAAAATTCCGCCCCTCGAATTCGGGACCCGCTATGTCCACATTCGCCAGAGCCGCGCGCGAGGCTGCTGCATGATGTTGCTGTCGTCATTGTTGCTGAGGAGCTGATGCTGGAGGTTGTTGTTCCTGCGTCGCGTTCACAAAGGAAGAAGAAAGAATCAGGCAAGAGAAGACTTGTGGTGGGCCGTGCTTGATCTAGCGGGCTGGAACAAATTTTAACCAAAGGCTCATTTGCTTTGCCAGCAGTGCTCGACCCAACTTTAAAATCCGCCCTATTTCGGCCTAACCATCCTAACCTCGTTTTTCCTGTCATCTTTTCCGTCTCATTTGATATAAATTTGTGACCTATATTTAATTATAGTTATTTAAATTAATTTTGTCATAAGGAATAATTATTTAGAAAGTTTAATAAGTTTTATGTGTAGGCTTTTTTTTTAAAATATTACATAAAATCTCAAGCATGCTCACTTAGAAATTTATAATTTTTATAAAATTATAAATGATTCCTTAAGTAATAATATTATGAGAATATTATTATTGGACCTCTTGCCCTTCTCTTTTATTAAACGTGGATTTATGCTCCGTTTAATATTCATGCTTATTTGAAGAATGATATGTTTGCAATAAATGAACTTAGATTTATTTATTGTTTAGCAATAACAACCTCATTAAGCCTTATCATTCTCGTACTACGCTAGTACTGGACTTTAGGATCGATAATTGCGGTCTTGTTTCTTTAAATTGTCTCGTTTAGAGACCTTGCTTTGAACAATATAGAATAAGGTGTGAGATTTAAGTCTTGAACCACCTTTTTATATCATTATACAATATGTAGGTCATGGCTCTACTCTTACCTCGTTGACTAAAGTCCTAAGCGATGTCGAAATAGAAATGTTTCGTCTAAAGTCTGAAACAATGTCACACGCAAAAGAAACATCAGCTAAATTCTTAAAGTAATGTCAGAATAGGAAGTTCGTCTAAAGTCTTAAGCAATTCCACATGAATTAGAAAAGTCGGCTAAAACAAATATCCTAGTAATGAACTATGGTTCTCTTAAATGAATAAAATTCCCGCATTTAACTCATGTTTCATTTAAGTTATGTATTATAAAGCATTGGGTGGTTCTGAGTAGGTTAATCCCGGATCACTGGCGGTAATATCCATTAGAATAAAATAGGGGTGCTACAGAGGACGACCCACAACTCCGCCATTGAAACGATATAAACCCCGATACGATGAACAAACCCGCCAATCCAATCCCCTCTATCATTCCTCAGCACTCCTCCCACGGTTGCAAGACCCTTGTCCCTAACCGCCCCATGTGTGTTCACCTTAATATAGCCTTCCTCCGGCTTATCCCACAAAATATCCTGCAAAGTTTTTGAACTAGGACTACGTGAATTGATGAGCTTACCTACAGCGTTGCGAGCCTCCCTCGCTTGGTTGACCACGAATGACAGCTTGTCGGAAATCACCATCTTGTCTTTGAAGACCTTAGGGTTCTGCCACTTTAATCACCACCAAAGAGACGACATCCTAAATGAAAGAAGGATAGAAATTAGTAACACTCAAATTAAGCCAAATATGTTTAACCTATGGGCAATCAAGGAACACATGCTTGTAAGACTCGTCCAAGCTGCATCCACGAGGGAAACGACCAAACGAGGCCATGTGTTTCCAACGCCTCTCTAATTTTGCTAGGACACCACCCATGCTAGCAAGCCCAACAAAGCCACGAACTCTCTCTAGGAACGTCAACTTCCAAAACTTCTTGTAGAACGACCCATCAACCTCCGCCCTCTTAAAATTATTTTGAATCAAATTATACCCCGAGGAGACCGAGTAAGAACCATCAACAGATTGTCTCCAACTCAACTCATCACCCTCAAAAGCACCCTTCGGGAGAACCGTTACATTAACTAACCTCGTGATCACCGAAGTCGGGAGCAACGGCGAAAGCGAACCCTAATCCCAATCACCAACATCATTCCAAAACTTCTTAATCACTGAGTGCATCTGATTGCTATCAATATTAGCGAATGCCATATTACACAATGGCTCATCAATCAGCCAAATATCAGCCAATAACCGCATCGATTTCCCATCAATAATCAGCTATCTAGACCCATGAACGATCACCTCGGAAATTCCCGTCCTTATGCCTCTCCATATATAGGAACAAGCCCTGATATTACCCATCACACTCTCAACATTTTTCTTCCTGAGAACAGACACCCAAAGATCCCCATCTTCCATGACAAATCTTCAACTTAATTTCCCGAGCAACGCCACTTTCAAGTCTCTGATGGAATGGATGCCAAGACCACCATGATTTCGAGGTTTAGTAACTTCCTCCGAAGCGACCTTATGCATATGCTTTAGTTCAGAAGTACTTCCCCAAATGAAGTCACGATTAATCTTATCAATTTGATTGCATTTGTTCTTCGGCAAAAAAGCCAAGGACATAGTATGAACCGAAAGTGAAGTTAGAACTGATTTGACCAACATAACACGCCCGAAAAAACTTAACGACTTCGACCTCCACCTAACAAGCTTTGATATGAATTTATCAAGAAGAGTAGTGAACGTATCTTTGTTCATCGACTAGTGCAAGACCTTCATATCGAGGTAATTCCCTAAATCTAAAGTAACAACAAAGCCAATAGTAGCCCAAAGTTGCCGAATCTATCGACGCCCAACATTAGGTGAAACAAAAATTTTGGATTTGCTGGTACTCACTTTTTTCCCCGAAGCTGCACAAAATTATCTAGGCACCTTTTAATCAACCGCACCTGCTCAACTGAAGCCTCAACAAAGAGCATCATATTGTCGAAAAAGAAAATATGTGAAAGGAAGGGGTCGTTCCTCGTCAACTTAATCGGTTTCCAACTCTTTGACTCCACAACATCATTGAGAATGTGACTGGGGCGCTTAATGGAAAATAAGAACAAATAAGGCAAAATAGGACTGCCTTATCTAACACCCCGCCAAGCAGTAAATTGATCCGTCAACTCGCCATTCCAAAAAACTAGTAATCTAGAAGACAAAATACAAGCGATCACCCACTGAATCACATGTTGAAGAAAACCAACATCACCCAACAAAGACTCAATAAACTCCCAACTCAATTTGTCGTATGCTTTCTCAAGATCTAATTTTAAAATCATCCAACCTTCGGATACCATGTTCCTTTTCATGGAGTGAACAATTTCTTGGGCAATGATGATATTATTCGTAATTATATGGCTTGGAATCACGCCTATTTAAACCCTTCAACAATGAACTTGTTGCTCACTTTTCACAAATAAAAAACCCCAAACACAGGGAAAGAAGAGAAAAAAGGATATTCAGGTGAAGACCATTGAGTTGGTGAAAAGTCCCTAGCATCGAGCTAATCTCGACGACGGTGAAGGAGAAAGAACGAGTTCCTAGGTCTAGGGGAACTCAGGAGAAGAAACGGAAGAGAGAGAGAGAGGTTTGAGTTTTGCTTTGTCTTTGATTGTGAGCGTTGAACTGATTAGGGTCGAGAGAATACATTAGTGTTGCCTAGGGAGAGAGTCCTTGTAGGAACAGAGAAGTTGGTATTCTGCCTTGTAATCTGAAGGGAACTAAGCAATAAAGAAAAGGTAATTCATTCGAAAATCCTCCAAACGGAGGTAGAGCTTTACTCACGCGATTAGTTGATGGTTGTGGGGTTCCTCTATAAAGGAATTGTCTCTATTGTTTTATTTACCTACATATTGACTTATTCCGCTGTGCATGGGAACTATTCGATACAGCTCCCATAACTGATTACGACTAACCTTCAATCCAATAATTGGTATTAAAGCAGGCACTTTAGATCTTGGTTAGTCTTTGCTGGAACTAAGAAAATGTCTTAGGAGCTCAAGATGCCATATGCTACAAATGCTACAAGAAGGGACACTTCGCCAAAAACGTTTCTCAGGGAACTAAGGAAAAAAGACTCGACATGGGAAAAAGCAAGGAATACGCAACAACCTTGAGTGACTCCGGTGATGAGGAACCATGAGCTTGTTCAACCCTAGAAACTTATGTTATGGCCATAGGGGAGGCCACTGGTGAACAATCCGGTGAGGTAAATCTTGAAACTCTTCTTGACTCTCTTTCTCAATATGAAAAACCTGAGCTGCTTAATTTGTTGACCAAACTACTAAAAGACAATATAAAGATGCAAAGAAAACTCAATCAGATAGATCATGTTTTAGCTTAACATATAGGAAGGGAATCTTGTTCCCAATGTGTGCAAATTGTCGAAAAAGTGCAGTGCTCATTCAATGAAATCACCCTCTTAAAGGATGAGCTCAATAGCATTGAGAGTGAGAAAGATGAGATTCTCAAAAAACTGAGTGAAAGTCAGAAGTGTTTAGAAAGTTCCAACCACAAAAATGACCATCCCCACAACCAAGTTTGTCCCAGCAAAGCATGGAATAGGGTATGGGGAAGGATCGTCGAAAGATGGAACCTCCCTTCTTATAGAAAAGGAAGGAAATGAGTGTAGGGATCTTGAGCTTCAAAGCCAGAAGCTGAAGAATGCTCAATTAGAAGAGAGAATTCATGTCCTTGAAAGCGGGGAAGATGGGAACACTAAGTACATTACTGGGAACACTAGCCAGAAAATGTACCTTCAGATAGCCAAGGGAAACGGGTCTAGAGTCCACAATCAGGAAACCATTGAAAGAAATAGGATCCAAAAACCTCACCCAAAGTACTATCTTGGAGAGTACTATAAAACTTGTCGGGAGTGTGGAGCTCATGGGCACTACATTGAAAGCTATCCAAAACGACAAGCGCACAACTCACACACTATTGGAAATAAGAGTTACAAAAATAGAAACTTAGAGAAAAAATATGAACTGAATAAAACAGTGGAATGCTCCCAAGGGTGGGACTCTCCTAGGAACTCCTCTATTAGTCCTAGGAACTCCACGCAAGTCCATAACATTGTTGATTACTTGGTTGAAAGAACTCTATTTCTTTGCATGGAACCAAGCAAGAGACATCTTGCATGGGTCGCCAAATCTAACTAATTTTGCAGGTTGTAGTGAGGGGGAACAACATATGGGTCATTGATAGTGGATGTTCTAACCATATGACCGGAAATAAAGATAACCTCACCTAATTACTTACAAAAGTTGATGGAGGCCATGTCTCTTTCGACAGCAAGAACAAGGGCGAAATAATTAAAACTGGCGAAACAATCATCAACAAAGGAATCAAGATAAAAAATGTGAATCTGGTTAAAGACCTTGGGTACAATTTGCTGAGTGTTTCACAACTATGTGATCAAGGAAACAATGGTCACATTCGATTCTAAAGAGTGTCTTGTGATCAACAAGAAGACCAACAAGATCATACTCAAAGGAAAAAGGTCAAACAACGTCTATTTTGTGGACACTTCACACGAGCCTTCAAGGAAGCAGTGCCTTGCAAGCTCCATTGACGAAGCGGAACTCTGGCCCAAAAGATTGGGAAATGCAGGAGTGAACCAAATACAAAAGCTCTATCTTCAAGACCTTGTGATTGGGTTGCCTAAGATCATTTTAGAAGGCTTGAAGATGTGTGAAGCTTGTGTCAAAGGAAAACAAATGAGAAGCTCCTTCAAACCAAAATGGATCGTGAGCACTAATCGTCCCTTGGAACTAATCCACATGGCTCTTTGTGGTGACATAAAGACGGCTAACAATGGAGGAAAAAGGTATATGTTCGTTCTCATTGATGATTTTTCTAGATTCACTTCGGTTATTTTCCTTGTGTCCAAAGCAGATACCTTTAGGAAATTTGAGCCATTCATGAAGAGAGTTGAAGTGAGCTTAAGACTGAAGCTCATCGCTTTTAGATCTGACCATGGAACTGAGTTCATGAACTCAGAGTTCATACAATATTGTGACAAGAACGGTGTTTCACATAACTTCTCAACCCCTCGTACTTTACACCAAAATGGAGTTGTGGAAAGGAAGAATCAAACCTTGGAAGCAATGGCTAGAACAATGATGATTGAGAGTGGAGTTCCTCATAACTTTTGGGCAGAAGTGATCTCCACAACTACCTACATTCTCAATAGAGCCATGGTCCGTCCATTGATAAAAAAGACTGTTGATGAGTTGATCAAAGGAAGGAAACCAAACATTTCCCAATTAAGAATCTTTGGGTGCAAATGCTTAGTGCACAACAATGGGAAAGATAATTTGGGCAAGTTCGATGCAAGAAGTGATGAAGGGATTTTCTTGAGTTATTCACCTCACAGCAAGGCTTACCGGTTGTATAACAAAACAACCAAGAAGATAGAGAAGATCATTCACGTGATATTTAAAGAAGAGTCAGTCAAAGTGGTAACTGAAGTGTAGAATGTAGAAACTCACTTCTAGAGAAATCCAAGATTCAACGACTCTCAAATGTAGAAATCCAAGATTCAAAGTGGTAACTGAAGTGTAGAATGTAGAAACTCACGTCGTTATCCTCAAGGGAACAACGACTCTCAAATTAGAGAAATCCAAGATTCAACTGAACTCCTATCACTCGATGAATCACTAGACACCTCTAAAGTTGGTTCCCTAATTCCTCCACCAGAAGACATTCCTGACTCAAACACTCAAGGGGAAAACAAAGGGAACACGTCTAATATTGAGGATGAAGAACCAGAAAACGTTGAGCCAATTGAAGAACATCCAGAGGATGATGATCTACAAGAAGAATGCAATGACAGTGATGATAGAAATGAAGAGGAAGATACAGATCTCTCCAACATTAATCCCAGAAACATCATATCTCCTCTCGAACAAGGCGTGAAAACTCAGTCATCACTTTAAAACTTCTGTGCTTGTAATGCCTTTATGTCAATGATGGAACCTAAGAATACAAAAGAAGCCCTCAAAGATCCAGGCTGGATAGTGGCAATGCTAGAGGAGCTCAACCAATTTGAAAGGAACCATGTGTGGAAGCTTGTTCCTCATCCAAAAGGAAAGAATGTCATAGGAACACGATCGGTGTTTCGTAACAAGTCTGATGACACAAGAGCTTTTTTAAGGAACAAAACAAGGTTGGTAGCTCAAGGCTACAACCAAGAGGAAGACATTGAATATGATGAGACCTTCGCCCCTGTAGCAAATCGAGGCGATCAGACTCCTAATAACCTTTGTGGCTCACAAGAGATTTAAGCTTTATCAGATGGACGTGAAGACAACATTTCTTAAAAGACACCTGAAGGAAGAAGTCTACGTGGATCAACCACCAAGATTTGAAGATGGGAACTTTCCGAACCATGTCTACTTTCTTCAGCGTGTCCTTTACGGACTCAAACAAGCCCCAAGAACCTGGTATGACAGGTTTGCACAGTTTCTCTTGTCACATGGATACCTTCGTGGTTCCATTGACAAGACCCTTTTTCTTAAGAATGAGTCCAATGACATTCTTATTGTTCAAGTATACATTGATGATATTGTTTTTTGTGCCACTAATCCCTTGCTTGTTGAAAAGTTTAAAGAAATAATGAGTTTAGAGTTTGAGATGAGCTTGATTGGGGAACTTGTGTTCTTCTTGGGGATCCAAATCACTTAGACCAATGAGGGAACAAAGATACATCAACAGAAATACATCAAGGAAATGCTGACCAAGTATGGAATGGAGAATTCAAGGCCTATCAACACTCCAGTTTCCACCAACTCAAAGTTGAACACAAATGAGAAAGGTATAGACATGGACCAAAGGAACTACTGAGGTATGATTGGTTCCCTTATTTACCTTACAACTAGTAGGCATGATATCATGTTTGACATGTGTTTGTGTGCACGCTTTCAAGCTAATCCTAAAGAATCACACCCGAAAGAGGTGAAGAGAATTTTCAGGTATCTCAAAGGTAACGACAACTTGTGCTTGTGGTACCCATGTAGAAGTTCCCTTGAGATTGTGGCCTTTTCAAATGCGGACTTTGCTGGTCTTCTAGTAGATAAGAAGAGCACATCTAGTATGGCTCAGTTCCTAGGAGAGTGCCTAGTGTCATAGGGATCAAAGAAACAAAACTCAGTGGCACTCTCGACGGACGAAGCAAAATATGTGGTCGCTGCATCATGTTGTTCCCATGTCATGTGGCATAAGTACCAACTCAGTGATTACAGTATGTCTTATGGTCTTGTTCCTATTCGTTGTGATAATACTAGTGCCATAAACATTTCCGAAAATCCCATTTATCACTCACGTACTAAGCACATTGACGTTCGTCACCACTTCTTAGGTGACAATGTTGAGTAAGGGAACATTATTATGGAACACTATAGAACCGAAGAGTAGAGAGTAGATATTCTCAACAAAGCATTGGATAGGCATCCCATTGAGCACCTTCGTATTCTCTTCGGGATGAAAACATTAAATTAAACAAGTCCTTGTTTATTTTGTCCCCAATTATTGGCTGGTTTAGGTGTTTGCATGATAAGAACTAGTTAGGAACACTGCATTCACTTTACCAAGAGTCTTGGATTGGACAAACTCATCCCATGAGCCCCCTCTTGTTTACCTTTTTGGGTTAAAATTTTCCAAGTCCCTTTTGTGTTCCCATCCCTGACAATACAGTTTGAACATGCGTTCCCCTTACCACTCTGTTCAATCAAGCCTTTCTTGCAAGATCATGAGAGCCTCACTTCCGAGTAAGACGAAACGCCTAATCAAGTCAATAGCTTAGTCTTAGGAAGATAAAAAGGCGTGTCAGGCTACTTATTAGGGGAAGACCAATTGTGAACCAAGCTTTCAAATTGCACCATGGATGAGGTGCCACGTTGCAAAGCTTCTTGAAGACGCTAATAATGAAGATGAAGAGAGTTCAACCGAGTTCAATTTTCAAGGGCACAATGAAAAAGACATTTATGCCCCTCTGTTCAAACTCTTTAAATAACGACCTCCTTTCCTCAAAGTATAACTCATCTTTGAAACCAAAATTTCTGAAACTCCTCTATGAAGTGCTCCAAAGAGAGCAAGATGCCCCCTATATAGCTTCAAGATGACCTAGCCTTCGACACAATCCATCCTTCCCAAGAGGCGTTCAATGTCAAGATCGTCAACTCAAAGACCAGGCCGTGCATCAGTTCATCAACACCTCTGGCATGGATGAAGCTTCTCGTGGCCACCATGGGAAGAGGAAGAGGATCAAGCAGGAACCTGAACTCACCATGCGTGGAGGAGAAGATCTACTCGGAACACCGCCTACAAGGACGATGTTTGTGAGCCCCACATTAAACCCATTTTTGAATATTGGGTTGGATGAAATTCGTGAGGATGAGGTTCCTCCTGGTTGAAGAAGAAGAACCAGGGCCTTCCTGATCTTGTTCCTTCTTTTCTACTTCCTTCTTGCTCCTTCCCTTCCTCTCCCACCTTGTATTCTACTCCGGATTTCCCTTTTGTACAACTTGTTTGCCTAAGTAATAAAATAGATCCTTAGTTTGAATGTGTGTTCTTTACTTTATTGTTCTGTTATTTATGCTTACTTTTTTTCAATGATGCCAAAAGGGGGAAGGATAAAATGTGTGAGATGCTTTGTTTCAAAGTTATCATAGTATGGCCTTTGCTAAGGAGGAATAATCTCACAAAATATGCTTATTAAGAACTGCATAACCATAAAAGTGGAACTCCCTGTGATATGTTGTCACACTAAGGGGGAACTTGCATGAGCATAAAATCGAATAAAATACTTGTCATTTTATTATGGGTTTGTCATCATCAAAAAGGAAGAAATTGTTGAATCGATGTTAGGAACTCACGTTCATTAACACTAGAACAACGTTCTTAGTTTTGATAATGACAAAAACCATGGGAACTAACGCCAACTACCAAGTATTTTAATATAACAGGTTGCGGATTGCAAAGCAAAACACAAAGTCCCCAAAGCATGGGAACTAATCCAACGACGAAAAGAAAGCGACCGACCTTAGAAGAGAACAGAGTTCCCACAAGATGGGAACTCAGTGAACCAAAGTTCCCACACGATGGAAAATGTGTGAGAAGAACAAGAATTCCTCGAAGTCAAGAAAAGTTCCAAAGACAAGGGAACCAAGAAGACGAGAGTTCCCTTTTGATGGGAACTGGCGCATGCGTGAAAGCGAAATCTCATCATATATTTAGGGATCCTATCTATGTCGGACAAAAGGGCATCTCAGACTTTCAAAGTTTCAGTAGGATGAAGACGAACATCCAACGGTCTGGAGTGATTCAAGAGTTGACAATTCAAAATCAAATCAAAGTCATATGTCAACCTTAAGGATCATACTTGGAGATCAAGGCAAAAAGGGTATTTAGGACAAATACCTCTAGTAGATAAGGGTTTGTCATCACGCCTATTTAAACCCTTCAACAATGACCTTGCTGCTCACTTTTCACAAATCACAAACATCAAACACAGAGAAGGAAGTGCAAAAAGGTTGTTCAGGTGAAGACCAGCGAGTTGGTGAAAAGTCCCCGGCGCCAAGCTAATCTCAACGATGGCGAAGGAGAATGAATGAGTTCCTAGGTGTAGGGGAACTCTAGAGAAGATACAGAAGAGAGAGAGGTTTGAGTTTCTCTTTGCCTTTGATTGTGAGCGTTCATCGGGTTAGGGTCGAAAAAATACATTAGTGTTGCCTAGGGAGAGAGTCCTTGTAGGAGCAGAGAATTTTGTATTCTGCCTTATAATTTGAAGGGAACTATGCAATAAAGAAAAGATAACTCATTCGAAAATCCTCCAAGAGGAGGTAGAGGTTTACTCACGCGATTAGTTGATCGGTGTGGGGTTCCTCTATAAAGGAACTATCTCTATTGTCTTACTTACCTGCATATTTACTTATTCCGATGTGCGTGGGAAGTGTTCGATATAGTTCCTATAACTGATTTCGACTAACATTCGATCCAATAGTTGATTCAACTCGCCACCTTGATTCGTCGTGATATCCACCTTATCCGCACCAACAAACACATGGACCCACTCTCTTTCAAGTTGATGATCTAGCGTGCCATGGCCACTAGAGTCGACATATAGACCAGTGTCAGGATTTAACATCTGTGTCATGACATTCTCAACTGCCGCCGAAGAAAGTTGTTGAACAGCCGGAATCACTTTAATATTCCTTTGTCTCTTTTAGGTCCATCACCATTCATTCCATTTGGCCCAATAGGCCTAGCCTTGGAATTAGTTTTTGAGGTCAAGTTCCCTTCTATCCTTCATATGTTTGGCTTTCTTTTCTCCACTTGGGCTTTATTGTGAGTCAGCCTAGTACCTTTCCTTGTTCTGAAAACTATTTGACCATTATCACAAGAAATATCACCCGTCTCCATACCATATTTTTTGGGAATGGAATTAACAACCTCACGATTTTATAAGCTATTTTATCAAATTTTTTTCTTTCTAAATTCTCCCTAGCTTTGACCCTGTAACGAGCACTTTCCTTCTTTTGATTTCCATCCGAATTTACAATACCCATTGTTTTAGACAAAAAATTGATAAACAAACTTCTGTCCTAGATTGGGGCAACGATCGATTCGATTCTAGAGAAGCCAATGAAAAGATCGAATGTACTAATTTACTTGTTGGTTACAAGGGTTTTTCTCTTAGACCTCGTGATGGATTTTCTCTCGTACATGGAATGAATGATTAAAATTTACCCTTGCTCTATTAAACTAGCCCTTTCCTTCATCTATCCCACGATATCCATGTCACTAATGCATATCTGTAACTATTTTTTCCACGTCCCCTTCTTGTGACCGTAACCTTCATTCTTCCCTAGATGTTCGTTAACTTCTTCCAGCCTTCCATAACTTCTCGTCTCATGCGATCACAATGTAGTCTTTATTTCTAGGCCGCTATTGTTAAATATGTTTGTTATTTTTGAGCCAAACAATACCCCCAAATCCTATCTAAATCTAGACACGAGATTTGGATCGGATTTTTTGCTTTCTCCATACCCAATGTGCAACACGTGGCTCTGCCCGATCCGTCTAATCATCTATTTGGAGGGGGAACGTCTTGTCACTGTAGATTATAATTTCTCTGGTTGCAGATGCCTTGGGAAGACTCGTTAATTGATTTCCCCCTCCTTCTCCTTCGTCTTCCTCTTGTCTCTCCTGTTTCTAAATGCTTTTCTCCTTTCATCATGGTTAGGGCAAGAATCACCGACATGGGTTTTAAATCGTCTCACTCCCTTGAACCCCATGACTATCGTCCATGTTCGATGTCTTCCCAAGAAGTGAAGAAGATCATCAAAAACCACAGCTTTCCCCCCGAGACTAACTTCTACTATCCTACCCAAGAGGTTGTTGATTAAGTAAATGTGGGATGAGTCTATTTTTTGGAGTATCCTTTATCTTTGGGAGCTCACTTCCCCTTATCGACCTTGATTCCGAACTTCTTGCTAGCCCTCAAGGCATCCCCGATGCAATTGATGCTTGCCACGTGGAAAATCCTATACCAGATAAGTAAGATTTGTGCTAAGCAATGAATAGATTTCATGGTGTCCGATCTCTTGTTTGCGTACAGGGTTTGCCCTCTAAGAGCCGGTAGTTTCACATTTCATGCCAAGGATTCCAATAATCCATTGATTCCAAAATCCAAAGTGAATGATAAGGATTATGCTTCCCGCTTCTTTTTCGTCGAGAGATCGACTCTGGGTTCCATGCATCAAGCGGCCTTCTCCTACATTTGGAATTCTAAGCATAAATGCTCGTCTCTTCTAACTTGCATGCTAGTGGAAGATGACTTTCCTCTTTTTCTTCTGTTTCCCTTTTTTAATTCCTCTTTTCGTGATGGGTGCATTCAGTTCCACCTGGCTTAGATGCCCAAGTTCTGGAGTCTGAGGTGTGCCGAAAAATCTTTTCTCTGCTTGAGGGACGACGAGCATATCGGAAGTCGACGGAATCGGCTCTAGAAGATGATTCTAGCAATAAGATGAAAATGCTATATGGGTACGAGTCTGATGAGGACGACAACGCGAAATCGGAGGACTTTGAGAAGATGGTCGAGGATGACATCATCGCATCTGTTGTGGCTTCTAAGATGATGGTAAATCTTCTGGCAAAACCTCTAGGTGTGTGTCTTGAATGTATATCTGTGTTGCTATTTCATGCGTTTATTTCCAATAGTGTGACCTTTCCTTTCTTCTGATCTTTATGGAAGTTCCTTCTTCCTTGGGGCGGAGTTTCTTTGCGACGGCCATGATCCAGCGCAAACTGTAGTCAAGTGATAAGTGGTCGCTGGTAGGTTTGAAGGTGAAGACTGAGGCTGATGTTAACCTGACTCCAGCCAAACGATTGTCGCCAGAAGTAACTGAAATCGTGGACCTCGAGAGCAAACTTCCACAAAATCTGTGGCAAAAGATCCATTGTACTCATGTTCCCAAGAAGGTTCGTCTTGATACCCCTACTCCTGCTCTGGTACGGGATGTCGGTTGACGATTTGGAAGGTAAACCTCGCTAAGCCTGTTGCCTTCCCCCTTTTTTCCTTTCTCTTTGAGCATGGTATGTGATTGCAACTTGCTTTTTGCATGCAGGCTTTGTAGGGCATGCTATAGGTAGCCGACGTGGTCGAGAAGGACGAGATGGCTTTAGGGGAACGTAGGTTGGAGTGGGATCTTGAGAAGACCAATTTAGAGAAAGAGATTACTACTATTGTTGAGCGCCAGAAGGGTGATGCTGGGGAGATTGCAAGGTTGATTGAAGCAGTCAAACATCACTCGTGTTAGGCCACTTCCGATAAGTCCAGGATTGACGAGTTGGAAGCGACTAGCCAGAGGATTCTCAAGGAGGCTGGTGAGATTTGAGCATATTTCTCCATGATGTCACGGGTGGAAACTATCAAGCAGTTCGTGGCGGGTTAGCGCTCGAGGTGGAATTTGGACATAGAGATTAAGATCTTTCATGTGTGTTGCCCTCCCGATAATCCGACTCCTAGCGATGAGATCTTCGCGTCTCCGGACCCCTTGGGAGAAGAAATAGTTGAGTATGATGTTGAGAAGGACAATAGGAGTGGAGCGGATTCCACAATTGTGCACGAGGTTAGGAGGGTTCCGGATGACCCTTCTGTAAGCGAGGCGAATCAGGCGATGGATGAGATCGACAAGAACGAAGATTACGGTTGCGTGCCCTTGTAATCATTTTACCTTTCTTTAGTATTGCGGATTTGTTTTGTTTTTATGACGGATCGGACTAGTTTTAAGGCCAAAGACAGTTTTCACCCCATCCCGGGGATGGTATCTCATCATGTTGAATCGTATTTTGTTTGTATGTGTGCATGCATATCCTGACTTTGCTTTACATGCGTACTTCGCGTGTATTCTTTTTTTGTGTGTCCATCCTTTGCATGCAGGTGCTTTTAGACGACTAGGTGCTTCTTGTCAAAGGGTTTGAGACGAATACTCCTACAAAACTCATTCGTGCTGATGGCAGCTGCGTTTACCGAAGAGTGTTTCATGGTGAGTGACGGATATTGCATCGATGCGTGCGCTCGGACAGATCTAGTTCGAGGAGGAATAAAACGAGATACAAACTAAAGAAGGAACAAAACGAGATACAAACAAACTAGCAACTAAGGATAGATGACCTCAAACATCTTGCGTTTGATGTGCGGAGGCTTCTTGTCGGGAGTTCTTGGAAAGATTTGGTTCAAGGAGGGAAGACTTCTTCAAAAAGTGATACTTCTTTAGGTGCATCGCGTTCCAGCTTCGTGGGACGACATCACCATCTTTGGACTCGAGATGGTATGCGCATTGGTCGATGATTTTGGTTATCTTGTACGGTCCTTCTCATGCTGGGGCTAACTTGTCCGATTTGGTTTCTAGGGTGTTCTGGAAGACTTTTCGTAACACCCCATCGCCCACTTGGAATGTTCGAATCCTGACATTCTGATTGTAGCTCCGGATGACCTGTTGTTGGTGCCTGGCTAGGCGATAACTCCAGACGATTCTGCTTTTCAGTCAAGAAATTGTAACGACCTGTGGGAATGAGAATTTCGGTGGGAATGACCGCTTTGCATCCATGCATCAGAGAGAATGGAGACTGGCCGGTTGCTACCTTAGGTGTTGTTCGGTCGGCCCATAGGACGTAAGGTAGCTCATTAGTCCAGCTTCCATTGGCTTTAGCGAGACGCTTCTTCAGGTTGTTGACAATTACTTTGTTGCTAACCTCGGCTTACCCATTGGACTAGGGATAACGAGGTGTCGAAGTAACCAGGTTAATGTTCTAGTGACTGCAAAAGTCTCTAGTCTATAACTTATGAATTGAGAGCCATTGTCGCATACGATCGATCTTTGGCGGCATCCATAACGACAAAGGATATTTCTGATGATAAAGGAAATTACTTGTTTATCCTTGATTTCTCGATAAGCATTGACTTCAACCCACTTGGTGAAGTAATCGGTCATGGCTAGTGATGAAACCCGAAATAAATCGTTCGCTAAATGACAAGAAACGAGATTATTATATTCGATTGTGCAAATGCTTGCTCTTTATTTATTATTTCTTTACAATAAGGTTACAAGCCAACGAGGGCTACAAATACACGAGATTCACTCTTAGGCGTCCTATGAATATTCGAGATCTCGACCTAACAATGTCCGAGATCTTAATCACTATGAGATTCTACCACCTCGGGGTAGCTTGACCGATCTTGGCGCGAGGTTGGGCTGATTGTGTGGTGAAGGTGGCTTGCGAGGTTGCGTAGCGAGGTCCTTGATGCCAACCAGGGCTCTGTATGACTTGAAGTCTTTTTGTGAACTTCACTTGTCGATCTTTTGACGATGTTTCAATCATGTCGATCTTCAACGTGCAAGATAGTTCTTGAGTTCAAGATGTTTTTAAACCCCTTCTTTCTACGAGGTTCTCCTCTATTTATAGAGGATTGGGGAGTCGAGTTCTCATCATTGTTCGATGTAGGACGCCCGAGATCAGGGCTTCTGATTGGTCTGGAGGTGAGGCAGCCGATGATTGGCTTGGGGAAGCGGCGTTAGCTGAGTGGTCCTGGTGGGCGAGTGTGTTAGTAAATTCGGTTACGAGGTTTAGACCTCGTTATGAGGTTTCGGAGGACCTCGCGGGGGTAGGAATTTTGTTTAAATAAATGAGGGGTATGGTTGTGGGCCCTAGTATCCTCCTTGGGAGTCACGTCGAGTCTGTTTGTTCTTTGTACCCCGAGCCCACCTTTTATTTTACCATATTGGACATCATCACAACCCCATGGCCTGGGGATCTTGCCCCGAGGGCCGCCGGGCATAAGCTCCTTGGGGTCGCGGTGTACGAGGTTTTAGAGGTTGGGAGGGCACTTTGCGAGGTGTGAGGCTTTAGTGGTCGGGAGGGTACTTTGCGAGGTTTCCTCCTTGCGAAGTCCCGTACTTAGGCTTTTCTCTTGCTCGCACGGGTGAAGCTTCCTAGGCCCGCTCCTCATACTTTGCTTAATGGGCCGTTCAGGTGGGATAGGCCTAGTGAGCCTTTCGGGAGCGAGGGGAGGCCCAAGCCTGTTCTTTATAAGGGCGTATCTCATACGCCTCCTCTTCATCTTCTTCTCCAACATTTTCACTTTCTCTCTCTTCACCTTTTCAGTTTCCTGTGACCGGTTTTCGAGACGGTTTCTGACGAACCTTTGCCATTTTCCAATTGCATCACCGCTCTTTCCACGCCGATTCCAAGCAATTAAGTACTCGTCTCTCTTCTTCTCGTCTTTGGTGTTCTTTGCCTTTGATTTTCTCTTCTTTTTTTTGTTTTGTGTTTCGGAGGGGCGACGGCGTGTCGTCCGGTGTTTCGTGCCGGTGTCCCGGTGGCGAAACGGTGGTGGTGAGGTTGGCGTGTGTTTCTGCGCATCGCCCTCGCCATTTTTCTTTGTTCTTTTTTGCTTTGCTTTGTGCCCAGCGGGCAATGGTTGTTTCTCGGTGTTTCGCGTCAGCGTCATGGTGGCGGGACGATGGAGTGAGGGTGACGACCACGACGCCCTTGAACCCTTCGCCCACTAATCGACGGCTGGGTCTCTGCGTTCTCTCTTGGTGGTTTTGAATTTTGATATCCTCGGAAACCCAAACGTCATGATGGATGACTGACGGGACATTTGGGTTTCCGCCGCTGCTTTCCACCGCTGGCTTCCATTTCGCCTTCTCTCTCCTCCTTTTGGCGCTTCAACTTCTCCATCGCCGTCCTATCTTGTCATAGTAGCCCTAGGGTGCCACGTGGCCTTCTCCTCTTATGACCTCGCGCTCTCTTTCTTTGGTTGCTTTTGCTCGATGTCTCAACCCCCCTTTTCTTTTTTCTTTTCCAGGTGCTCGCCTTTCTTGGCCTGGACATTTCTCTTTCATGCCTAGGGAAGCTTATTTGGACCCCCCGCCAAGATTCGCGTCCAAAGCTCAGAAGAGATCCCACGAAGAGGTTAAGAGCCCGTCGCGAGGCTTCGTGTTCAAAGCTCAAGAGAGATTCTACGAGGAGGTTTTCGAATCCGTAGGGAGTGTAGAGGCTAGCGATTCTCAGAACCCGAGGTCTCCCTCGTTGGTTTTTAGCGAACCTTCTTCCAGCGATTCCGCTGTCTCCATCAATTCCTTCTTCTCCCAACTTCGCGTGTCGTCTGGTGTCGAGATGGCGTCGTCTCTGATTTTTGACGAGGATGTCGCCGAGGTTATCGCGAGGTCGTCCGACTCCAACAAGCCCGCGCGCTTTTTTGCGGAGCACATCACTGACACCGTTTCCTGCATCCTGCCCGTCCTCGAGGAGGGGATCCCCATGTCGTCATACTCGAATGAGGCCTTTCTATCCGAGGGGGAGCCCACGAACTTGGAGCTCCAAGACCTCATGGGTGCTGCCAAGGACTTCGCTTGGCCCGAGGGGGTCGAGCTAGCGCTTCCCGAGGGGGAGGGCTGCTCCTTGGCGAGTTATGACAAGTGCGTGGTTGTGCACCTGTTCAGTCTTCAGGCTGGTTTCAGGCTACCCCTGGCTTCACATATTGTCGACTTCTTGTGGGTCATGCGTGTCTGCCCTGCACAATTGTTCCCCAACGCATTGAGGTTGATGTGTGCCTACACCGTTCGCAGCCGCGAGGTTGGGGATGGGCGGACCTCGACATCATGTCGAGTCTACTTCTCGCGAGGAGGGAGCATGATTCCTGCCTCTTCAATCTCAGCATGCCAGGAATTAAGCTCACCACGGCTCCTTTGAATGTCGGGCCGTGGAAGAAGAAATGGTTCCTTGTCCGAGATCCTAATGGGAGGTATCTCAACTTTCCCACGGTACCGGACAACTTCGTTCGGCCCAAGGGCGAACATAAACCTTCTGAGCTTAAGGAACTCAAGGCCCGATACGCCTCGGAGCGTCAGGCGTCGTACCAGAGGTATTTGGCACAGGACCGGCTTGAGCGGGCCGGCCTGAGCCTCACCCTTCCATCCTGCGAGGGCGAAGAGGGTACTTAATTTCTTCTTTGTTATTTTATTTATTTCCCATTTGCCCTTGTTTTTACGCAGCGGGGTTGAAACCTCGCTCTTCTAGTGATGCATGCCAACTTGACTTGTTACGTCTTGTTTCTTTATCTAACCTATGTCTATGCCTTCTTTCCCTCTTTTTTTTTAACAGTGAACCTCTTCAACGCTCTAACCTCGAAGAAACAGGGAAAGAGACCTGTGACTTCTACTTCTACTGCACCGGTTCCCCGAGGTCAAAAGGGGATCGTCATCAAGGAACCGACGCCGCAGGCGAGGCCACCCACCTCGCAACCGAAGGTGATAGCCCCACCGCCAAAGGCATGCGGGGCGAAGGCAGTCGAGGGGGCCTCGACCAAGGGGGATGTCGCGAGGATGTCCTCCCAAGCCTCTCGAGGATCCGACGACAAAGCCGGGTCCAAGAGAAAAGGCGCGGAGTCCCCTCGCGGTGACAAAAAGAAGCACAAGGGGGACGGCCAGCGCGACTCGTCGGGGAAGGAGATCATCCCCAACTTTAATTTTGAGGGACGGGCCGTCGACATCCACGGTCCTTCTCCCGTAAAGTTCCACTTCTCCGGGCCAGCCCGGGGGGTCTCTAGCCTGTGGAGCCGGGAGGATTACAAGGAAGAGGTCTCGTGGGCCAATAATCTCACCGAGGAGTCCCTTAACGACGAGGCCATTTGCTACTCTACGATGGTACGTTCCGCTTCTACTGACCTTGTTTCTGTTTTGATTTCGGGTTCTCTCATTTTTTTTAACTTTGTGAATTTTCAGCATATCTTCTTTGAGAACTACAACCGCAGCCGCCTCACCCTTCTTCATACGAGGATGGAAAAAATGGAGGCGGCACTCAAGGCTCGCACAGCGGAGTGCACGAAGTTCGAGAAGGACCTTGCCGAGGCTAGCAAGCGGGCCAAAGCCGCGGAGAAGGACGAGGTCAAGGCGGCGCCGAGGGCGAGGGAGGAGGGAAAGGCGAAGGCCCTGGCCGAAGTTTTAAAGGGCGAGAACGAGGAGCTTCGGGGTAAACTCTCCGCTGAGCACCAATTCTTCAAAGAGAAGGAGGCAGAGCTTCTCAAGGCCGAGGATGAGATCACCAACCTCCGAGGGTGCGTTAGCGACCTCAACCAGGAGGTGGTGGCTGCGGGGCCCAAATATGTGGAGTCAGAGGAGTATAAGGAGGAGCTGGTGGCGAGCGTGAACAAGATGTTCCGCCAGGCCGTCCGCATGGGGGTTAAGCAGGCGGTGGCGAAGTACAGGCACATTGACCCTTGGATCTCCTTCTTTAACCCCAGCTACACAAAGACTATGGGGGAAGAGACAAGGGAGGAGCCCGAGGGAGAGCGCGAGTTCTTCTTTATGGAGGATGGGACAGTGGCCTCCGAGGCACTGCCCGCGGAAGACCTCGGCCTAGACCTCGCTGACGCGGACTCTCATCCCGTGATTGGCGCGGTGAGCTCGCAGCCTGCATCCGACCCGCCGAGCTCCCATCCCAAGTCCGTTTCTGCCTTGCCCGTTCTTGACGCTCCTAAGGAACCCGCCGCTAATGCCTCGAAAGACACCGCCGCCGAGGTCTCGAAGAACTAAAGGACGTTTCTGGTCTTGTTGTTTTGTTGTTTTCTTTTTGTTATGCTGGTGGCCCCACAAGGGTATGTAATTAAACATCTCGGCCCTTGTGGCCTTATTTTATGTGATTTATTTTGTCTTCTGGATGTGTTTGTGTTTCTTTGTTTTTAATTTATTTGTACATATATACCCCGATCCAACCCCATGGCCCAAATGTCAACATTTGTGGCATAACTCGGGCCACATCGGGTGCTCGTTTTCACGCTGAGGGGTGGACTTGCATGATGATTTTGGACTGTTTCCACCCCCAAGCGAGAAGCGAGGGGTGGACTTGGTCATGAGGTTCTCCAACCCCAAGAAGAAAGCGAGGTGTGGATTTTGAACACGAGATTCTCCAACCCCAAGCGGGAAGCGAGGGGTGGAATTAAACACGAGGCTCTCCAACCCCAACCGGGAAGCGAGGTGTGGATTTTGAACACGAGATTCTCCAACCCCAAGCGGGAAGCGAGGGGTGGAATTAAACACGAGGCTCTCCAACCCCAACCGGGAAGCGAGGGGTGGAATTAAACACGAGGCTCTCCAACCCCAAGCGGGAAGCGAGGTGTGGATTTTGAACACGAGATTCTCCAACCCCAAGCGGGAAGCGAGGGGTGGAATTAAACACGAGGCTCTCCAACCCCAACCGGGAAGCGAGGGGTGGAATTAAACACGAGGCTCTCCAACCCCAAGCGGGAAGCGAGGGGTGGAATTAAACACGAGGCTCTCCAACCCCAAGCGGGAAGCGAGGGGTGGAATTAAACACGAGGCTCTCCAACCCCAAGCGGGAAGCAAGGGGTGGAATTAAACACGAGGCTCTCCAACCCCAAGCGGGAAGCGAGGGGTGGAATTAAACACGAGATTCTCCAACCCCAAGAGGGAAGCGAGGGGTGGAATTTAAACACGAGATTCTTCAACCGCAAGCGGGAAGCGAGGGGTGGATTTAAACACGAGATTCTCCAACCCCAAGCGGGAAGCGAGGGGTGGAACCGAACATATAGAGATTTTCATTTTGAAGAGAGAGATTTGAAAATTCCACAACCATTTATTCATAAAACTTGTCAGAAGTAACGGAGTTTAGAGAGTTTACACAAAATACTTTTTGAGATGATCGACGTTCCATGTTTTGCTCAGGGTACGCCCCTCGTTGTCTTTGAGCTTGAAAGCTCCGGGCGCGACCTCCTCGCCGAGGAGGTATGGCCCCTCCCAGTTGGGGTCCAGTTTGCCACCTTCGGTACACCTCAAGACGAGGCTACCTGTGACCAGGAATCGAGGTCTTACCTTCTTGTCGTGGTATACAGCCACACGATGTTTGTATTCCCTAGAGCGCAGGTCGGCTACCTCGCGCAGCTCGTCACGAAAGAGCAACTCGACCCTGAGATTGGCCTCGTTCTCTTTTTCATTGAAATCAAACACTCTTGCCGAAGGGACCATGGTCTCTACTAGGACTAGCGCTTCCGCCCTGTAGGTTAGAGCGAAAGGCGTTTCTCCGGTTGCGCGGAGCGCGGTGGTGCAATATGTCAATAGGACGAGTGGGAGAAGCTCTGCCCAATGACCTTGGGCCATGTCCAGCCGCTTCTTTAGATCGGACAGGATGCGGGCATTGACATTCTCTACCTGGTCGTTGGACTGAGGGTAGGCCACGGAGGAAAACTTGAGGGTTATGCCCAGGTCGAAGCAAAAGGTTCGGGTTTCTTCGCAATCGAATTGGGGGCCATGGTCAGTCATGATGGTCATGGGAACGCCAAAGCGGCAGACGAGGTTCTTCCACAGGAAGTCGCAAACCTTAGCCCCCGTGATCTTTGCCATTGCATGTGCCTCAACCTAGTTCGTGAAATAGTCGACAATGACCAGGATATACCGCACCTGGCCAGCAGCTTTGGGGAAGGGGACGAGGATGTCCATCCCCCACATCGCGAAGGGGCATGGCGCGTGTATGGAGCAGAGTTGCACGGTCGGGGCGTGCTGGAGGTTACTGTGCTTCTAGCACCCATCACATCGCTGGACATAGGCCCTCTCGTTCTATCGGAGAGTGGGCCAAAAGTATCCCAGGAGGGCGATCTTATGCGATAGGGTTCGACACCCTGGGTGGCCACCACAGACCCCCTCATGGGCCTCATAGAGGATGTGCTCCGTAGACTCGGTCGGCACGCACAACAGGTTGGGTTTAGCATAGCCTCGGCGATAAAGATAGCCGTCGCCGATGCAATACCGCGCCGCCTGCATTTTCAGCTTCCTGGCTTGTGCGGGGTCCTCCGGGAGGACACCGCTCTCCACATACCGCGTTATCGGGATCCTCCAATCCTCCGTGGTAATAGATAGAACCTCGTTGGTCACACTCCGCGAGAGTTTTCTTTCTACCATCACGCGATTCCCTACTTCTAGGGGTAGGGCGGATCCTAACCTCGCAAGAGTATCTGCTTTTGTGTTCGAGGTTCGCAGGATGGACTCAACCGCGAAGGTTTCCAGGCACGACACCTAGGCTTTGACTTTCTCTCGGTACGCGGGCAGGAACCCCGTTCTGGTGTCGTATTGCCCGTTGAGCTGACGCGCGACCAACTCGGAGTCGGTGTAGACCCTGATTTTCCGGGCCCCACTGAGGAGTGTCGTCTCAATCCCGGCGATCATGGCTTCATACTCGGCCTCGTTGGTGGTGGCTTCGAAGGCGAAGTTAAGGGAATACTCTGTCTCGATCGAGGGTCCAGTGAGGAATACGCCAGCCCTGCCACCGGCATCACATTGTGAGCCGTCAACGAATACCTTCCACTCCTCTGAGCTCGCGTCAGTCTCAAGGAAGGTGACATCCACCATGAAGTCGATGAGGGCCTGCCACTTCATAGCGGTCCTCCAGAGGTAGCTGATGTCGAACTCGGAGAGCTCGACTGCCCACTTCGTCATTTTCCCGGAGAGGGCGGGTTGGTAGAGGATTTATCGATGTGAGAGGTCAGAGAGGACCTGAATGGGATGCGCGTGGAAGTAAGGGCGTAGACGCCTTGCGGCGGTCACGACCGGCAGTGCCATCTTCTCCGCCGGGGAGTATCGCTGCTCCGCGAGTTGGAGCACGCGACTCACGAAGTAGACTGGGTGCGTGGCTTTTCCAGTTGGCATCGCGCTGACCGTATCGGGGCTAACTGCTACATACAGTTGCAAGTCTCCGCCTCCCATTGGGGGCGACAATGTGGGGAGCTTCGATAGGAAGACTTTTAACTCAGAGAAAGCGAGCTCAAGCCCCTCATCCCACACGAACTTGTCGTTCTTCTTGAGAGCCGCGAAAAAGGGGTGAGACTTCTCCGCCAAGCGGGAGCAAAACCTCCCTTGATAGTTGACGGCGCCGTTGAGCCGCTGCACCTCAGATCGAGATCGCGGTGACCTCATCGAGAGGATCGACTCGACCTTGGCGGGGTAGACATCTATCCCGCGCTCGCTGATCATGAAGCCTAAGAACTTCCTCGACGACCCACCAAAGACGCACTTCTCGGGATTCAGGCTGAGACGGTTGCGCCTGAGCGTGGCGAAGACCTCAGCGAGGTCGACTAGATGCTCTTCAGGGGTCTTGCTCCGGACAACAATATCGTCGACGTAGGCCGACACGTTCCTTCCTAGATAATTCTTAAAGACGCGGTCGACGAGGCGTTCAAAGGTGGCCCCCGCATTCTTTAGACCAAACGGCATGACTTTGTAACAATAAGTGCCTCGCTGGGTGATGAAGGATGTTTCCTCCTCTTCCCGCGGGTTCATCAGGACTTGGTTGCATCCTGAGTACGCGTTGAGGAAGCTTAATACTCCGTGACATGCGGTTGAGTCAACGAGCTCGTCGATCAAGGGCAAGGGGTAACATTCTTTGGGACAGGCTTTGTTGAGATGCTTGAAATCGACGGTGATCCTCCACTTCTCGCTGGCTTTCTTGACCAGCACGACGTTGGACAACCATCGGGGCTACTGAACCTCGCGAATGAACACCGCGGCCAGCAGCTTCTCCACCTCGTCATTTGTGGCGTTTGCCCTCTCTTCATTCATTTTTATTCGTCGTTGCATCACGGGGCGAGTGGTGACATCGACGTTTAAAGAGTGCTGGGCCACAGTCCGCGGGACGCCTCGGAGGTCCTTTGCGGTACAGACGAACACTTTGCAGGACCCAGCAAGCAGGGCTTCTAGCGACGTCTCTAACGCCCCAAAGAGACATTCTCCTAGGTAGATATTCTCGGACTCGCTCTCGAAGGGGGATATCTCCCTTCTTTCTACCTCAGGGGTGGGGACTCCACCATGAAGTCCCGGACATCGAGGTCAGCCTCGCCGGGGGACTCAACCATGAACACCGGGCATTTTTTGCAGAGGTCGCATAGAAAACGCGACCCTCCTCTTGATTGCCTTTTACTTCTCCAACCCCGCCGTCAACGGGGAACTTCATCTTCAGGTGATAGATGGAAACTACCGCCTGGAACTTCATCAGGGAAACCCTCCCAATGATTGCATTCCACACCGAAGGCAGGCGTACCACCGTGAACTCCACCATCTCGGTCCTCCTTGTGGAGCCGGTGCCCAACGTCATCCAGAGGTCTATGAGACCTGCCACGTCGACCTCGTCCCCCGAGAAGGAGGTGAGCTTCCCAACGTAGGGCTTCAAGGATGTCTCGGAGATGCCCAACTGCTCGAATGCGCCGTAGTACATGATGTCCACGGAGGATCCCGTGTCTACCAGCACTCACTTTACCATTTTCGAGCCCATTTGAGCGTGTACCACCAAGGGGTCAGAGTGTGGCATGTGGAGCCCCTCGGCATCTTCGGACGAGAAGGCCAAGCCTACGTGAGACCGCGAGGTTTGGGCGACGCTAAATACCGAGGGCTCATGATGGCCTGCCCTCGCGTACCTCTTTCTCTCTGCCTGGCTTGATCCAGCCAGTGATGGTCCGCCCGAGATGGTATGGATATACCCATCAGGTGCTGTCGCTTACCCGGACCGGGCCTGTTTCGCGGGGGCCTGTTGTTCGACGGTGTTGTTGTTGAGGGAGGGTTTCTTGACTCGGGACAACCAAGAAATTTATAAGTCAAGACCCCGCTGTGTATAGAAAAGTCAGGATCGTTCCACGAGAAGCAAGGTTGTTCGTTTATCAACTACTAAAAATCAAACAAAAGCAAGCAAAACACTCACAAGCAGCCTCGTTAACGACATTGTCAGGGTCGTTAACGAACCACCGTAAACAAAAAGATCAAAACTAACGACCTAAACAGATTCAGTACCAAGCCTACAAACTCGGCAACGAATATCACTTCAAGAGAATTCAAATAAAACAAAGATCTGGGATAAGGGATACCACAACATAGTCACGCATATAAACTCGTAAGAAGATAAGATCATGCCTTTAAACAGATAAATTCATCAACTTTCGTTGACTATCTAGTAAATTAACCTACTTTCATAAATCAATTCACTCAATTGCTTGTTTTGGATCTGAAGCTTGAAACTTTCGTATTCGAACAATATCAACCTTCAACTCTATAACTTTCATCTAGGTCTAAGCTTAAAGCTTAAAAACACAAATCACCACACATTCTTAGGTCTAAGCACAACAAACAATCTCAAAATAGATAAAAGGCAATCAACACACATTCTTACTCCTCAAACATGCATAACTATGTCGGGTTTAACCCCCAACCTAGAAAAGAAGACTACTCACTACTCATAACTAAGAAACAAATAAATTTAACAAAAGAAATCATTGAAAACAAAACACTACTCAAATTAATAAGAAATATCGTCTTACAGAGATTCAGAAACAACCAAAAAAATACAAGCACCGAACCAAAATCACGATTAACGACCTCGGTAACTCTCGTCCATCGAACCTTCAATCTCGAATTCGATCCTCTCACTACTCTCGGCTCTTCCTCCTCTCCCAATCGCTCCGTCCTTCCCCTCTAGGCTAATAAGAGGGCTATTTATACTAATAAGGCTAAAAGATAAAAAACTTTCCTAAAAAAGATAGAATTAAAATCCTAAAAGATAGAAATAAAATCTAGAAAGATAACAAGACCTAAAATACATAATATGCTAACCCTAAAATCATAAAAAGATACTCTACCGACACGGAAATAAATTCCCGCACAGGATCGGTGAGTCACAGAATCAAACTCTCGAAATCTTCATCTCGTAGCCTCGTTAACGAACCCTTTCAGCCTCGTTAACGAGCCTGGGCTTGGTTTTTCTCCACACTGCATCTCTAAAAAACTCAGACTTTGACTTCTTCATCTTGTATTCCTCCGTCCTCCATTATAGCGCTCCAAATTCAGCTCCATATAGCACTTTTTCCTTGCTAAAACCTACAAAACCACACAAAACGGAGTAGCTTCCATACTTTTCACAAAATATGCAAAACTATCCAAAAACACACAAAACTAAAACCAAACATCTAATATGCAAAACTATCCAAAAACACACAATACTTAGACTTGCTTGTCCTCAAGCAATCACTAAACAATAACCAAAACCAAACAATCAAACTCATCAAGACACAGCCATCATCTAAAAAGCAACATCAACATAGAAAAATAACAAATGATTATTAACATCATCACACATATATACACCAAATAGACATAAAAAAATACAATCCAACCTCACAAGGATAATGTGTTTCACTCAACTCTCAAGTGTTTAAGCTTATAAATTCAATCTCTCAACTCATCTTATATACAAAAACTCATAGAAATTGGAACTTATATCACCAAACTCTCCACCCAAGATGTCAAAACAAGCAAAAATCATCAAGAGAACTTAGTGGGCTCAATGAAAAACTTCATAGAAGCTTTAATTCGGCCGGGTTGTACTGACGCTTGGTATAGACAATATGGCGTGGAAATATTTTGGCTCTGTGGTGCTAATAATATCCGGGAATCAAAGACTCCTAAAAACTCACACATCCAAAAACTCTCATAAAAGATAACCAAACTCACTCTCAATGTGCACACTCATTTTCACTCACCCATTATATCCTAGAAAGTCTCATAAAACTGATAAAAAGAATCTCTGATATTCATCTGTATAAACACATGCACTTCAAACTTCTTTTTTTTCTTCTTCTTTTTCGCTGCCTCGTTAACGAACCACTTCAGGGTCGTTAACGAACTTCACCGTGTACGCCTCCTTTTTCTTAGCAACTTCCTTTCTTTTGTGCATCTTTTGCTATCAAGAGATCTTTCTTTTAGAACTATTAAAAACAAGAGGATTCCAATCTACCCTTCCCAATAATTCCTCAATTTCAAAACAAAACATAAACATTGCACTCAACAAAACATACCTCTCCAATCCAAGTCCTAATCCCCAGATAGGGTCAAGCTTATCTCGGCTAGGGAACAATTTTTGTGGAGCTAAAAAATAAAAGGCTATAAGGCTCAAATTGGCTTCAAAAAGAAGAATCATGTAAGGTAGGATAAGGATAATAGGGCCATAAAAATAAGTTCTCTATCATCTGATTTTCACAAGTAATGAACTATAAATCTTATACGGGTCTCAAGTAATAGATAACCATCACAATTCCAAGAGATAATATGCATATAGAGAGTAAACCACACTAAAAAGAAGAGGGATTTTTAATGTTCTCCCTATAAGGCCAAAATAACTCACAAGGTAAATTTTTGTTGGATTGCATCACTTATGCTATAAAGTATATGTACTCAATTTCATCAAATACTATTCCTTCTAAAAACACAATTTCAAATTAAGAATCTGGCTATACTATCAAAGACATGCTTGCAAGGAATTACATGATCATGCTAGCAATTACCATCATAGAACCTAAGAAAGGGATATCTATCAATTCTAAACTTTTTTTGGATTTTTTCAAATTTTTCAATTTTTTCCGATTTTTTCTAAAACAAATAAGACACATAAGATAACAAGTTGTCTACTTTCTCCCACCCCATACTTAAAATTACAGTGTCCCCACTGTAAGAAAAAATAAGAAGAAGGAAAGAAATAGAAAAGAAAAGAAAAGAACAAAAACAAAATAAATAAAAAAGAAAAGACATAAAAACTTACAAAGACTCAAAAGTGGAAAATAAGGAAAACGTCTTCTCAAGCTGAATCACTGGTTTGGTGGAGGAAAGTAATGCTCGAAGTTCCCCATGAAGTCGTACATCATCCTCCAACGCTCTGCATCCTCCACCTCTCTCTGACGATGCCTCTCATCCTCCATCGATATGCGAGCGGAATAGACGGTGTCCCATCTATCCATCCTCCTATGAATGTGGTCTTGCTGAAGGTTGAGCTGCTGCATCCGTGCAGAAAGATCCTCGGCCCACGGTGGTGGCATACTCGATCCAGTGTACTAGGGTTGAGGAGGTGGTGGGTAGTGAGGCTGGAAATGGTCTTGGTACAACACCGGGTTGTATGGCATCAAATCGTAGGAATGATGGTCGGTAGGAGCTGGCGAGGGGTCGGGAGGTGTCCTCCGGACCTCGTTAACGAAGTTGGGTGCCTCGTTAGGAATGTAGGAAGAAGGCTGGAAATGGTCGTTAACGAGTCTGGTAGGCTCGTCAACGAGGATGTTGGTGCCCAAAACATCCGTGTCGAGGTCGTTATCCTCGAAGTTAAGCTCAATTGTGCCTCCCTCTGTGTCAGCCTCTTCAGTGTCTTCGCCAACTACCTCGGTATCCTCATCTTCATCTCCATCTTCATCCATGCCTTTTCCATCTCACTCAAATCTTGTCTCACAAGGCCGAAGTGATAGCACATCCTCCGGCTTGGGCTCCAAAGGGTAAGCATGACCCGTCCATACCTCGTACCAATTTGGAACGTAGAGTAGCTCCAACATGTCAAGGGTAGGTGTAACGATGCGATCTTGCACTTTCACTTTGAGTCCTCTCTCGACTTGGATGAAAACATTAGAGCTATACCAATAGCTTTTGTTGAGGAGTTGAGCATGAGCCGGCGTGTAGCGAGTAAGGTCGACTCCCAAGTTTGTAGCCAAGAGAGTAACCAAGTTTCCACACCATACTTCTTTGGACTTGGTTGATTTTTCAATGTAGTAGAGGCACTCATACCCCAAATTCAAAGGGTCGGGCTCCTCGAAAAGGATAGTGCGAAGACAAGCAACTTCCATTCTTGTTGGCCTGTTTAGCTCTCTCTTCGGCCAAAATGTAGCGGCTAGGACTCGAAGAATGAACCTAAAAATGGGGTTGATGATGCTTGCCCCTGATAGTGCCGCTGCGGAGGGCTCAACCTCCCCGGTGATGTAGCTCCAAGTCCTTGTCACTTTGTAGTTCTTCAAACTGTAACCTCTAGAAGGATTTGGGAGCTCCAGAATAGTGTTGAACTCCGCCATGGTGTATTCTCGGCTCACATTACCGAGCCTAAACTTGATGCGTCCCGCCGAGGTCTTTGACGGGAAACTCGTATCTAAAGTGGCCAAAAACTCGGATGTGAGGGCCGGAAAATGTGGTACCTTCTCCTTCTTCAGCAAATGAGGAACACCGAGAATAACAAAGGCCTCCTTGACATTTGTATAATTCCCCATTTGCTTGGCACTCGTTCTTGAAAACCACCGAGTGTTGTGATCTTTGTTTAAGATGGCATTGTATCAGTCTGCTTGCCCTTGAGTGCGCAAGATCACATTGTCCTTGCGAGGTGGAGATGGGGACCTCTGGTTCTTTCTCTTCTTCTGAGCTCGGGTAGCGGGTCTGCTGGAACTTGCCATGTGATCTACAAAACAATCATGATTTTCCAAGATAAGATTCACTCAAGTTAGGTTAGGCAAGAGACCACATACTTGGTCTCGAAATAATCCTCGAATTTATTCGTTAACTACCCAATTGGGTCGTTTACGAATCTGGACTGGTTAATGAACTTTGAATTTGTGCAAGGTCGTTAACGAGCCTGGGTGGGTCGTTAACGAGCTACCGAGAGCCGGTTCACAGAATTCCGGGGTTTATCAGCTTTAAAAATCAAGCAATAAATCAAGCATGCACTCCTCTATAATCTCTCACAAGACATAAAATCGGATATGTGCACCCCATACTTACTCAATTACCCATCCCGAACATGCTAGATTTGCCCAAAATTAACATGGTGAAAATCAAACTCAATACTTAGAACAAGAACAATTCATGCTTTTCTAAATCAAATTTTTGCAATGGAGAATCTAGCATGAAGAATCTTTCCTAGATTGAGAATCAACTAAGCACAACCATAATTCATGAGCAAAATCTAAATATGAAAATCGGTCCTCTCTATAAACACAATTCAAGACATGAAATTTCTACCCTATAAACCATGAATCATGAAATCTCGAGTTAGGGTTAAGAAATCATACCGGAGAATCGAGAATTTGAAGAATAAGAGGTCGGAATTGGGTGGTTAACGAGCTTGGGTCTCGTCGGTGGGAAAATGAGATTCCGGGCTTCGGTAACGACGGCGTCTCCGACGGTCGGTTGAGTGAAGGATTCCGATCGGTGGTGAGGGGATTCGGTGGAGGTTTGAGGGATTTGGAGTTTGAGATAGTGGGTAGGATTTTTGAGGGTTTGGGAAGGGTTAAATAGAGGGGGGTAGAATTAGGAGAGAGGGTAGGTAGTGGCGGCGGGGGGAGGGGGGGTAAGAAATAGGGTAGAAGATAGAAGATAGATTATGGTTAGAAAAACTTACCTGCCCGAGCCAGTTTGCCAAACCGGGTCGTTAACGACCCTAGGTGGGTCGTTAACGAGCCACCATAGCCTCCTTGTGTAATTTTCGAGCCCCTTTTCTGCATCTTGTTAGATCTAAATTTATCCTAATTTCTATCCCAAAAACTATTAAAAAGAACTCAAAAGAAAGCTAAAAAAGAATCTAAAAAGAAAAGAAAAATCTAATATAATTCTATACTAAGAGCAGGTTGCCTCCCGTAAGCGCTATTTTTAACGTCGTCAGCCCAACATACTCCTTGTTCAAGGTGGCTCTCTTGCAGCTATGTTGGGGTCTTGAGATACCTCATGCTTAGTTTTGCAGCCTTTATTCACTTGAGTCACTAAATTAGGTTACTTTTCTTCTATCAATATGCCCGGTATTCCTACATGATGGTTAGTGAAATCCGAAAACCAAGGTGGTTTGGACTCCTCTATAGTGCATATAATGGGGCATGGTGTAGGAACAAAAGATAAAGAATAGTCATGACCAACATTAGCGAATTCACAGTTAGAGAAATTACCTTGATTGCACTCTTGCATGTGGGGCTCGGTGATCGGCCAATGAGGTTCGGTAGGGACTTGTATGAAATTCTCTTTCGTTTTGGTATTTGAAGGAGGTTTGGTAGGACCAGCTGTGTCGAGTTCTGATTGGGTCAACTCAATTTGTGCGACCGCAGTTGGGTCGTTGGCATTCTGATCCAAGCTGAATTCCACTCGTTCCTCTCCAATATCAAAAGTAAGAAGTCCTTTCCGCACATCGACTCTTGCACCTGCTGTGGCTAAAAATGGTCTGCCGAGATTTATGGGGACATGAGGGTCTTCAGGCATATCGAGGACGATGAAATCATTCGGTATAAGGAATTTCCCGACTTGAATAGGATATTCGTCCACGACTCCTGTGGCCTTGACACATGATCCGTCGGCCATGTAGAGATTCATATCCACCGGCTCTAGTGGTCCCATATTGGCTTTAGACCAGATTGAGAGAGGGAGTAAACTGGCACTGGCTCCCAGATCACATAAAGCTTTGAACTTGTGGTCGCCTATTCCAATCGTTATTGCAAATCTCCCTAGATCTCCTAGCTTTTCTGGTAGAGCTATAGATCTGACTTCATCTTGCAGCTCTGTAATGGATCTTTTCCTGCTAAGAATATCTTTCAAGAATTTTGTATAAGCCGACATTTCGCTTAGGGCCTCAGCGAATGGGATGGAAATATTAATGCCCTGTAGAATCTTTATGAAACGCTTGAACTTACTCTCAGTAGAGTCCACAGATTTCTTAGTGGGAAATGGAAGAGACTTCACCATCCTCGGAACCAAGTTAGGCTCGAGGGGTGATGCTACCGGGTCGACACTCGGGTCGTTATGTACGCTCGGTGGGTCATTACTGACCTTGATGGGGTCTTTAACTACCCTGGGATTGAGAGGAAGGCTCGGTTTAGAAAACTTACCTGGGATAGGGTCGTTAGGTACCCTTGGAGCCTCATCACCACGGTACGCTGGTTCGGTAATTTCCCTTCGTGACTCGTTACCGAGGGTATCCATGGTGTCCTCTTCCTTCTTGTCCTCAACTTGGACACGCTCCGATAATGTCTTTCCGCTCCTAAGGTGCACTGCTGCTATCTGTCCTTTAGGGTTTTCTTCGGGACGGCCCGAAAGTTGCCCTTGTGGCCTTGGAATCTGTGCAGCAAGGTTCCCTAGTTGGGAATCAACATTCTTCTTCCATATATCGAACTCTCCCCATCTCTTATTCTGGTGGTTAAGGTTAACTTGAACTTCGTTGACCTTGTTGTGGACCCCATTGATGCTTTCCTGTAACCCTTGTACCCAAGATAGTGGCTCCTGATGGCTTGGAGGTCGATAAGGCGCAGGTCGTCTATCTGGTGGAGGTGTTGCATAGCTTGGATTTGGATTTTGATTGCCCCACGTCTGATAGTTGTTCGACCTGTCAAAATTACTAGGCTGGTTCCTGTATGGGCCTCTCATGTAATTCATCTCAGCAATTGTCTCAACGGCTCTTACCTGCTCTATGTTAGTGCAAGCAGAAGTACTATGGGCAGAAGAACCACATTCTTGACAAGATTGAGAGGATTTCAGAAAACTTACATGCTTCTGCAGGCGGTTGACCTCGTCTTGTAGAAACTGATTTTTAACGTCTGGGTCAACTTCTTCTCGGTTAGGCACGTAGAGACGTTTTTGAGGTTGGGGAGTCTGCTGGGTTCCATACATGGTATCGTAATTGGACAGCTTATCCAGCAATTCCCATGCAGTTGTAGGGTCCATCTCTATAAAACCGCACGTTGTATGCGTGTTGATGCGGTTCTTGGTCTCCGCGTTGCTACCCTGGAAAAAGATTTCTTGCAGAATATATAAAGGTTGCCCATGAGTGGGGCACTGTCTAAGCATTTCTTTGAATCTTTACCATGTTTCAACAAAGGTCTCATTAGGAAGTTGGTGATAGAAGGTGATGTGTTTCCTCAACTCCGTTGTCTTGGCAGGAGGGAAAAATTTTGTAAGAAATTGATCATACAAGTTCTTCCAAGTCCTGATAGACTTAGGAGGTAGGCTCTCCAACCAGCTCAGGGCCTTTCCAGCAAGAGACCACCTGAAGGCTTTTAACAGAACGTATGCTCCATAGGGCACTCAGTAGGTTTCTCTTCAAACTGAGCCCGTTTAATTAAGGATATGAATTGAGACTTGATCTCAAAGGCTTTCTCTATCTCCGGAAGCACGATTGGGGACTCTGGCACCCTCAGTTCTGGATGCATGTACTGTTTGGTGTTCCTCGGATAGGCATTCAACTCTTTCTGTAGACGAGCGTTGGCAGCTTGTTGACGCTCAGCCTCGGCGGCAGCGCCTTCCTTCTCAGTTTTTAACGCCTCCATCTGTGTTTGGAGGACTTCTAGCTGACGAGCCATCTCTTCAAGTGTGGCCATGGCTCGGTTCTCTCGGCGTCTACGGTGCAGGGAACGTTCATGTTCAGAATAATAACTAGCGTTATCAAATTCGAGCCTTCGACGTCCTACCGGCATGTGCTTAGAAAACAGACAAAGAAAACAAAAATTAAAAACAAAAACAGGGTCGGGCCATTCCCGGACCCACAGATAAACAAACAAACACGTTGACTCGGGACAACAAATAAATTTATAATTCAAGACCCCGCTTTGTATAGCGAAGTCAGGATCGTTCCACGAGAAGCAAGGTTGTTCGTTTATCAACTACTAAAAATCAAACAAAAGCAAGCAAAACACTCACAAGCAGCCTCGTTAACGACGATGTCAGGGTCGTTAACGAACCACCGTAAACAAAAAGACCAAAACTAACGACCTAAACAGATTTGGTACCGAGCCTACAAACTCAGCAACGAATATCACTTCAAGAGAATTCAAATAAAACAAAGATCTGGGATAAGGGATACCACAACATAGTCACGCATATAAACTCGTAAGAAGATAAGATCATGCCTTTAAACAGATAAATTCATCAACTTTCGTTGACTATCAAGTAAATTAACCTACTTTCATAAATCAATTCACTCAATTGCTTGTTTTGGATCTAAAGCTTGAAACTTTCGTATTCAAACAATATCAACCTTCAAGTCTATAACTTTCTCTCTCAATCAAGTTAAAAACTCAAATCATCTTGACTTTCATCTAGGTCTAAGCACAACAAACAATCTCAAAATAGATAAAAGGCAATCAACACACATTCTTACTCCTCAAACATGCATAACTATGCCGGGTTTAACCCCCGACCTAGAAAAGAAGACTACTCACTACTCATAACTAGGAAACAAATAAATTCAACAAAAGAAATCATTGCAAACAAAACACTACTCAAATTAATAAGAAATATCGTCTTAATGAGATTCAGAAGAAACCAATAAAATACAAGCACCGAACCAAAATCACGATTAACGACCACAGTAACTCTCGTCCACCGAACCTTCAATCTTGACTCCGATCCTCTCTCTCTACTCTCGGCTCTTCCTTCTCTCCCAATCGATCCGTCCTCCCCCTCTAGGCTAATAAGAGGGCTATCTATACTAATAAGGCTAGAAACTAATAAGGCTAAAAGATAAAAACATTCCTAAAAAGATAGAATTAAAATCCTAAAAGATAGAAATAAAATCTAGAAAGATAACAAGACCTAAAATACATAATATGATAACCCTAAAATCATAAAAAGATATTCTACCGACACGGAAATAAATTCCCGCACAGGATCGGTGAGTTACAGAATCAAACTCTCGAAATCTTTATCTCGTGGCCTCGTTAACGACCCCTTACAGCCTCATTAACGAGCCTGGGTTTGGCTTTCTTCCATACTTTATCTTCTAAAATTTAGGCTTCGACTTCTTCATCTTGCATTCTTCTGTCTTTCATTATAGCGCTCCAAATTTAGCTCCAAATAACATCTTTTCCTTGCTAAAATCTACAAAAACACACAAAACGGAGTAGCTTCCATATTTTTCACAAAATATGCAAAAACTATCCAAAAACACACAAAACTAATCCTAAAACTACTAAAACTAAGCCTAACAAATTAAGAAAACATACTAAAAACTATACTAAAAATACGAACATCAGTTGTTATTGTTGTTATTGTTGGCCTGAGCCTGACTCGGGCCTCGTGGCACGGTGTTGGAACCCGACGCGAGGTTGGCGCCCCCCTTTTCATTCGGGTTGTACGCAGGGCCGCCGTTGCCTCTATAACCTCGTGGTTTCCCGCCGAAACAGTTCCACCCCCCACTGCCGCCTCCGCGGTTGTTAGAGTGGTTGTTATTCCTATTGTCGTTGTTGTTGTTGTTCCGATTATTATTGTTGTTTCGGTTGCTGTTGTTATTGTTGTTATTGTTGTTATTGTTGGCGGGGTTATGGGCCTGCGTCACATACGCATCCCTCGCGGCCGGCGCGGCCACTTTTGCCTTCCCCTTAGCCTTGGCGATGATTTCCTTGTCGGTCCTCAGTCGCGAGCTCTGGTTGGCGGCATCCTCGGCGTACACTTGGGCCTTGATCCGGGCGCACAGGCTGTCGTATGTTGTTGGGTTCTTCAAGAAAATGAAATTCTTGAAAGCCCCGATGCTTAGGTTGCCAATGAGGGTGTCGCGCACCGACGACTCGTCGACATGCGCGATTTCTGCCACCGCGGTCGTGAACCTCGTGAAGAAGGCGCCCAAAGACTCGCCCTCCCCCTGTTCAATTCCGCGGAGATCCCACATGTTCTTCTTGCGCTTCCTACAGCCGTTGAAATGTGTGACGAAGGATTCACACAATTGGGCGAACAAGGCCACAGACCCGATCTTAACGCTGGAGAACCATGTCATAGCGGCCTTTTCCAAGGTGGTCGGGAAGACTCAGTAGAATATGGCGTCGTTATAGGCGTTTACGTTCATCTGGACCGCGAAGTGCTTCACATGCTCCTCCGGGTTCGCTAAGCCGTCATAAAGCCCCATTTGTGTCCTTAGGAATCCCTTGGGCATTGGCGCGTTATGGATCTCGTCTATGAACGGAGAGGTGCTCCTGGCCTCCACCTGGGGTTGGGGCGGTGGTCGTGACTTGGGTGATCGCGACCTTGGGTAGTGCACCGCGCTCCCCGCTGTTTCGGACAACTTTGGGTTCTGCAGCCTCGAACATCGCGATCGGGACCGCGAGATCTGCATGGGATCTCGAGGAGGCCTCTCCATTGATGGAGGAATCGTGCTCCGGCACATGCCCAGGGACGTACGCAGGTACGTACTTGGAGTGAGGTTCACCCGGGGGGGAACGAGGACGTACGAAGGGGCGAAGCCCTGCTGGTATTGCCCATAACCCGGGTAGGGGTATGGGTTCGGGGGTGCACCGCCCTGCTCGTATCCTTGGAATGGGAATTGGTTTTGCGGGGCGGCGTACGTCCAACCCAAGGGGACCACGAACGGGCAGCCTGGAGGCCCCGCGCCCGTCCACTGCGCAGTTTCGGGCATGTTATCGGGGTGTTGAGGGAAGAAATTGTTTGGGCAAGCCATTTTGAGGGGATCGAAGCCAAGGTTTGCACAAATCGAGAAACTGCTTAGGATGAAGAGGTTCCCACAGACGGCGCCAGTGATGAAACCCGAAATTAACCGTTCGCTAAATGACAAGAAACGAGATTATTATATTCGATTGTGCAAACGCTTGCTCTTTATTTATTATTTCTTTACAACGAGGTTACAAGCCAACGAGGCCTACAAATACACGAGATTCACTCCCTATGCCTCCTACGAATATTCGAGATCTCGACCTAACAATGTCTGAGATCTCCTAATCACTATGAGATTCTACCACCTCGGTGTATCTTGACCGATCTTGGCGCGAGGCTGGGCTGATTGTGTGGTGAACGTGGCTTGCGAGGTTGCGTAGTTAGGTCCTTGATGCACACAAGGGCTCTGTATGACTTGAAGTCTTTTTGTGAACTTCACTTGTCTATAGCGAGTTCTTTTGACGATGTTTCAATCACGTCGATCTTCAACGAGCAAGATAGTTCTTGAGTTCAAGATGTTTTTCGACCCCTTCGTTCTACGAGGTTCTCCTCTATTTATAGAGGATTGGGGAGTCGAGTTTTCATCATTGTCCGATATTGGACGCCAGAGATCAGGGCTTCTGATTGGTCTGGAGGCGAGGCAGCCGGTGATTGGCTTGGGGAAGAGGCGTTAGCTGAGTGGTTCTAGTGGGCGGGTGTGTCAGTAGAGTCGGTTACGAGGTTTAGACCTCGTTCCGAGGTTTCGGAGGACCTCGCAGGGGTAGGAATTTTGTTTAAATAAATGAGGGGTATGGTTGTGGGCCCCAGTATCCTCCTTGGGAGTCCCGTCGGGTCTGTTTGTTCTTTGTACCCCGGGCCCACCTCTTATTTTACCATTTTGGACATCATCAGCTAGGAAGAATACTCTTTGCCCGGAGCATGGAGGTAACTTCCCGACTATGTCCATTCCACAACACATGAACGGCCACGACATAAGTGTGGGATAAAGTGGTTCAAGAGGTTGGTGTGCTATCGAGGCGTACCTCTGGTAGGCGTCACATTTACGATAGAAGTCTATAACGTCTTTTTGCATGGTGGGCCAGTACCACCCTTGATGAAGGGCCTTGTTGGATAGACTTATTCCTCTTGTATGGTTCCCACAATCTCCTTCGTGTAGCTCCTCAAGAAGTTTCTGAACACCTTCCTTGGTTAAGCAGCGTTGAAGTGTGCCTACCGTACGTCGATCGATGGAAGAGCATTCCATTTTCAACTGTGAACCATGTTGCTCTCATTTTCAACATCATGGCTTCTGTTTTATCTTTTGGGAGTTTCTCTTTGACCAACCAATCAAGGTATGGTTGGGTCCATAGTTCCCCCTTGACCTCGGAGGGAATGAGGGAGTCTCCATTTCGACCCAAATTGTCTAGAGAATGATTTGGATCTGGGTCATTCCGGAAGTTCCAAACATCAACATCGTCGCTACTCATGAAGACGTCATCATAGAGCACGGATCCAAGAAGGGTGACGTCTTTGGTCATTTCATGAGATTTATTACCATCATCGATGTGGGATCTTTTGATGGAAGGAATCATTATATGGCCCATTGGAATCACAGGATATTCATCAGGGTCGATGTCCGAAGCTAAACGGGCGAGAGAATCGTCTTGGGTGTTCTGCTCTCTTGGGATTTATGTGAAGGATACTTTCTCGAACTAAGGGATTATATCCTTCACCACTCCTAAATAAGCCTCCATTCTTTCATTTTTTTCTTCATACACCCTTAGAATATGATTGACTATCATCATTGAGTCACACTTAACTTCAATTTGTTGTATGGCCAAGTCCTTTGCAAGGGTCAATCCGAAAATTAGAGCCTCGTACTCGACTTTGTTGTTTGTGGCTTTGAAAGTGCATCTCAAGGATTGTTCCACCACATCCCCCTGTGTTGATTTTAGGACTATTCCTACCCCTGTTCCCCCAGCATTGGAGCCTCGTACTAGACTTTGCTTCTAGCGTTAACAACTCAGCTGGTTCTATTCTCTCTTCCATAGTAGGACTAAAATCAACCACAAAGGTGGCCAATGCTTGGGATTTCAGCGCGCTCCAAGGCTCATATTGGATGTCGAATCCGCTTAGGTGTATTGCCCACTTGGCCATTCGCCCCGTAAACTTGGGTTTATGCATGATTGTTTTCAAGGGATGCGTGGTTCTGACCACGATCGGGTGTGACTCCAAATAACAACGGAGATTATTGGAGCACATGACCAGTGCTAGAACCAATTTCTCCAGAGAAGAATAACGAGTTTCAGCTGGTAGGAGGGTTCTACTCACATAATACACAAGCTACTATTGTTCATCCTGTTCACGAACGAGCAACCCACTGATTGCTTGCTTTATGACAGCCAGATACAGAGGTAGGATCTCTCCTTCTTCTGGTTTTTCTAAGACTAGAGGATCAGAGAAGTATTTTTTAAACTCTTGGAAAGCTGCCTCATGTTGGTGAGTCTATTGGAAACACTTGTTCTTTCTAAGCAACTCGTAGAATAGGCGACAACGATATGCTAATTTGGAGATGAACCTACTCCACGCGGTGATCTTCCCAGTGAGCTTTTGGACATCTTTCACACATCTCGGAGAGTTAGTGATACTATAGGGCGAACCTGTTCTGGGCTTGCTTCTATTCCTCTCTAGGTGACTAAGTACCCTAGGAATTTCCCAGATTTCACGCCAAAAGTACACTTCTGCGAGTTTAACTTCATATTGTACTTCTTTAGGATCTCGAACACCTTTTCCAGATGATGACGATGGTCTACAACTTTCTTTGAATTGACGAGCATGTCATCTATATATACTTCCATGGTCTCTCCCATCTGGCTTTGGAACATTTTGTTCACCAACCTCTGGTATGTGGCGTCGGCGTTCAGCAGTCCAAACAGCATGACTTTGTAGTAATAAGTTCCTTTTCAAGTTATGAAAGCTGACTTCTCTTGGTCGCTTTCTTCCATCTGGATATGGTTGTACCCGCTGAAGGCGTCCATGAAGGTTAACAACTCATGACCAGCCGTGGCGTCTACTAGGGAGTCTATGTGAGGAAACAAAAATGAATCTTTTGGACAAGCCTTATTCATATCCGTGAAATATACACACATCCTCCACTTTCCATTTTTCTTGGGTACGACAACTACATTTAGCTAGCTATTTCTGATACTCGACTTCTTTGATCTTACCAGTCTTCATTAGCTTTCCTACTTCCTCATCTACTATCTTGTTGCTTTCCGCGGGGAAGTTCCTTCTTTTTTGTTTCATTGGTGGGTGATTTAGGTCCACATTTAACTTGTGTGTGATGACCTCCGGGTTGATTTCTACCATGTCTTCGTGAGACCACGCGAAACATTCTATATTCTTACTCAAGAAGTCTATCAGCTCGTTCCTCATAGAAGTTTCCAAGTTTGTGCCAATCTTGACAGACCGATTGATGTCTGTTTGGTCTATGACCACTTCTTCCACCTGCTCGTCTTCTTTTTCTTTTGGAGTGGTGGAATTAGTGGCTCACTTTAATTGCTATGTTGATTTTTGACTGTCGGTCGGTTTTAAAGCCGACTTGTAGCATTCTCTCGATGTCCTCTAATCTCCTCGAATCTCTTGAACCCCCCAGGGTGTTGGCAACTTTAAATTTTGATGGTAGGTGGAAGGGACTGCCCTCATATCGTGGAGCCATGGTCTTCCCGTTATCAAATTATAACATTAAGGACAATCCATGACAAAGTATCTAACCTGGATGTTTATTCCCTTTGCGTATGTGGGAACGATGATGTCACCTACAGTATGCTTCACTTCTCCACTGAATCCTAACAGCGCAGTTGGGTTCTTTTCTACATTGTCCTCTCTTAGTCCTGTTTCCTTCAACGCTTCCAATGTTATGGGGTTGGTAGAGCTTCTGATATCGATGAGGACTCGCTTGACCAAGACGTTCCCTATTGAGAGAGAAATCACAAGAACATCGTGGTTAGGTCCTTCGAGACCATTGACGTTGTCTTCATCAAAATGTATCGCGAGATTGATGACGTCTTTCTTCATCTACATAGGACGATGGAAAGCACTTTCTCGTGCATTCCTTTTGGATGTTGAGTATGTAAGACCACCCACACTCGATCCCCCAGTGAATACGTTCACAACCTTGGCAGGTACTAGCGATGCAGGCCTTCCCGCACATGATGCTTCTACCATGTTCAGAGGGAGTTGTGCATTGGGTACTACTTTTGTAATCCTTTCTCGAGATACGAGGTAAGTTATTTCTCTTCTTAGCACTACACACTCTTTGGTTATATGACGATAGTCATCATGGAAGTCACGCCACTTGCTCATGTCCTTGTTTGGGTAGGGCTTCTCGTTTCTTTTTGGCCACCTGACCCCCAACAACGTTAGGGCTATATTCTTCACGAGTTCCTTAGGAAATATACCCAAGTGACTCGGCTAAAGTCGTTGTTGCCAAGATAAAAAATAAATTACCCTAAACTACAAACTAGTATAGCATGCAAGTTAGAGATCGAACCCAAGAGAATCGGTTTTCTGACCAATCAGCAAATAACAAGACAGGGGTTTTTGGGAGTTTAGACAAGCAAGTAATTTCAAGTATTAAATCAATAAAGGAAAAGCAGAGTTCATTCAATCAATTCCACCTTTTTAATTATTCGATCATTAATTCATCCACTTTTCTATTAATTCCCACCTTAATTCTAATCCTTATAAAAGATTTCCGCTAGTCCACGGTCCAAGCAAAATTATGATATGATCAAGAACGCTTAATTCAAATCATGCAAAGTATTAAAGATAGAAGGGTATCAAATCATGCTTGCACAGACAACAATCAAACCTAATCCAAACAGTAGAATATCAATCAAATTCAACAAGTTGCGCACCAAGAGAAATCAATTGATAATCATAAAATTTAGCACAAGAGTTTTGATATTAACCCAGGGATAGAAAAGTTACCAAAATCTCACGAATTACATAAAAAGGCTTCCTTGATCAAACAAACTCCAAGGGAAATTAGTTCTCCATAATAAAACTGAAATAAAACCTAGAAAGTAAAAGTATGCTAGATAATGTGTGATATCTGATAAGTTCAACTGAAACCCAAAACTAAGCTTAAATAGTAGAAAAACAACTGAAACCTAAAGATATAAAGATAGATAATAGATAAAAGAAAAACAAAAAGTCGGCACTTCAGAAATAAAGCCACCCGCGAGCGCGGTTTATAGCCGCGAGCGCGGGTCCATTGATCTCCCCTCGGCCGCGGAACCTCGACAAACCGCGAGCGCGGGTCCTCTGACAACATTCTGGTGTCAACTTCGGAGGTGATTTTGACCCACTTAGAGTTGGAATTTGAACTCTCTGTACATACATGAATTGTAGCTCTTCGGAGGTGATTTTGACCCACTTGATTTTGACCCACTTCGGAGGTGAGTTGGAATTTCCAATGATACCAAATTCAGCTTCATCCGATCAACGTAGCTCCCGAACCATGCGTCACAAGAAAATGGCGTCAAAACAACTCCAAATCAACAATTGTCTTCAAAACTCTTGCAATTCTTCAAATCGTGTCTTCAGTATTCATATTACAATTATGCTCAAAACTAACCTAAACACACTCAAATCATGCGTAAAATACAAGAGATAACCTATAGTAAACTAGGGCGTATCAAATTCCCCCATACTTAAACCTTGCTCGTCCTCGAATAAGCTCAAAATAAATCCAACAATCAATCCTATCAAGGTTTACAACATAGTACACGGGAAGACAAAAAACACTCACCTCACCAGCCCGAACCCAAAATAGAGAAATAATGAGCAAAGACATGAAAGCTCAAACACACACCTCACCAATAGAGGATATAACACTCAAGCTCTAAAAAGTGTAGAGCAACCTAGGATCTACCCGACATCTAAAATGTAATCCCCAAGCCCCAAAGTAGAATATGATCCTAAACACTCTAATTTTACCACTCATTCTACTTAGTCGCCCTTTCGGGTTTTCACCTAATCACTCTTTTCATTTTTCTTAGGTGTGCTCACAAATACTCACATCTCTCATAAACCTCATATTACCCCAGCCTAATGCTGGTCTGGGTTACTTGTTTATTACCTGAGCCGCCCTTTCGAATTTTCAACTCATCCCAGGATTTTATATGCCTTTTTTGTATTTTTATGGCTTTTTCATAATTTTTTCAAAATTTTGTTCTATACAAAACATTGAACAAAAATCCCATAAAAATAACTAAAAAAAATAAACTGAAAAGCAACTATCTAAGATAAGCGTAGTGAGTACTTCCTCCCCCATACATAAATCCTTCATTGTCCTCAATGAAGTAAAGACACAAGAATTAAGCTTAGAAGAGGAAAATCAGAAGACTCACATACAAAAGAAGATATGAACTCCCCGAAATTGTAATGCACCAAACTCAGGAACAAACTGATCTTTTTGGGAACAAACCACGAACGTCGTCTTCACAACTCAGCAACCAGATCCACACATAGGACATCTCCAATGAGAATGAACTGTACTCTTCAAAATAATAAAAACTCTGACGACGGTAGCACCCCCATACTTGAACTAGACCGCCAAGATGGTGTAGAAGCGTACTAAACCACAATGGAACGGGACTTGATAATAGTAACAAACAATTCCAAGGAACTAGACATGGAAAGATATAGAAATGTGAAGTGGTGGATGATGGTAGAATATGGAAAAACACTCTTTTTTTTCTTCTCGTATCTCGGGGGTTTCACCCGAAAACCCTTTATTTCGAGGGTTTCACCCGAAAACATTTTATATATATTTATATATATATTTTTTTTTATTTTTTTAACTGAAAAACAAAAATTGGGTTCCGTCAGGGCCGATCCGCGAGCGCGGTTTTGGGCCGCGGGCGCGGGTCCAGCCGCGGCCTCGGACTTGCTTTCTTCGAGATGGAAAAATTGTACCTCGGGTTGCCTCCCGAGCAGCGCCTTTGTTTAACTTCGTTGGCCCAACGTCAACCTATTATCTCAAGACTCGAACATCGTCAAAGCCCGAAACATCAAATCAAAATTTGATACTAATATCCCTGAAATGGTGATTGAACAGAAAAAAACAAAACTGATTCCCCGGCAACGACGCCAAAATTTGACTCGGCTAAATTCGTTGTTGCCAAGATCAAAAATAAATTACCCTAAACTACAAACTAGTATAGCATGCAAGTAAGGGATCGAACCCAAGAGAATCGGTTTTCTGACCAATCAGCAAATAACAAGACAGGGGTTTTTGGGAGTTTAGACAAGCAAGTAATTTCAAGTATTAAATCAATAAAGGAAAAGCAGAGTTCATTCAATCAATTCCACCATTTTAATCATTCGATCATCAATTCATCCACTTTTCTATTAATTCCCAGGTTAATTCCCATCCTTATAAAAGATTTCCGCTTGTCCACAATTCCAATCGAAATTATGATATGAACAAGAACGCTTAATTCAAATCATGCAAAGTATTAAAGATAGAAGGATATCAAATTATGCAATCAAGCTACGAGTCTCATGCATAAAATAACAATCAAACACTCTTTCTCAATTCTAGTCCACGGTCCTAGAAAAGAGTTATTCCAAAGGTAAATAAGATTGCACAGACAACAATCAAACCTAATCCATACAGTAGAATATCAATCAAATTCAAGAAGTTGCGCACTAAGGGAAATCAATTGATAATCATAAAATTTAGCACAAGAGTTTTGATATTAACCAAGGGATAGAAAAGTTACCAAAATCTCACGAATTACATAAAAAGGCTTCCTTGATCAAACAAACTCCAAGGGAAATTAGTTCTCCATAATAAAACTGAAATAAAACCTAGAAAGTAAAAGTATGCTAGATAATGTGTGATATCTGATAAGTTCAGCTGAAACACGAAACTAAGCTTAAATAGTAGAAAAACAACTGAAACCTAAAGATATAAAGATAGATAAAAGATAAAAGAAAAACAGAAAGTCGGCGCTTCGGAACTAAAGCCACCCGCGAGCGTGGTTTATAGACGCGAGCGCGGGTCCATTGATCTCCCCTCGGCCGCGGAACCTCGACGAACTGCGAGCGCGGGTCCTCTGACAACATTCTGGTGTCAAATTGGGAGGTGGTTTTTACCCACTTAGAGTTGGAATTTGAACTTGCCGTACATACATGAATTGTAGCTCTTCGAGTTAGCTTTCCAATGATACCAAATTCAAATTCATCCGATCACTGTAGCTCCCGAACAATGCGTCACAAGAAAATGGCGTCAAAACAAATCCAAATCAACACATGTCTTCAAAACTCTTGCAATTCTTCAAATCGTGTCTTCGGTCTTCATATTACAATTATGCTCAAAACTAAACTAAACACACTCAAATCATGCCTAAAATACAAGAGTTAACCTATAGTAAACTAGAGCGTATCACCAGGTTAAACTCGTTGTACTTCGATGGTAACAGTTTGGTGGGTCTAACCTCGACGACTTTTACCTTCACCTCGTCGGGGTGAAGGCGCCGATACGGTTGGTCGCGGCATTCCCGACGATGATCTGGAATGGATTTCTTCTCCACCCTCTCCCAAACGCTCACGGTCGGTTACAAGGGTTTTTCTCTTAGACCTCGTGATGGATTTTCTCTCATACATGGAATGAATGATAAAACTTTACCCTTGCTCTATTAAACTAGCCCTTTCATCCACCTATCCCACGATCTCCACGTCGTTAGGGCATATCTTTAACTATTTTTGCCACCGTCCACGTTTGTCGGGGTGAGTAACCGCCCTGAGCAGTCGAATCTCGGATACATGTCCCCTTCTTGTTATCATAGCCTTCTTTCTTCCCTGGATGATCGTCAACTTCTTCCAACCTTCCATAACTTCTAGTCTCATGTGATCACAATACAGTCTTTATTTTTGGGCCGCCATTGTTAAATGGGCTTGTTATTTTTGGGCCTAACACCCATATTTTCAGCAACAACTGAATATTGACTTTCCTTCTCACTTAAATCCAACGCTCCAAACCGGTTAACATGCAAGTATAATTACCTAGAATCGGGGAAGAGTTTATTTTTTCCTTTTTCATTTGTTCCCAGAATATTCTTTGGTTCAAATGTTCTAGCAACCTCATTCGCCCGAGAACTTTAATTGTCGGTAGACTTGACCTGACCCTTGTCAGATTTCAGTTTTCTCACCACCAGCATTAATTCTCCATACGTACCCTTTCTCTCAATACGGTCTGTCATAGGAGTAAGGGTCTCAATGGGCATGGATACCCAATTACTCGAATCCTCATCAGAACTACGTTGAGCAACATTATCTAAGGAGTAGTCGTCGGTCTAAAGGGACATTTATTTTCACGTGACTAAAATGGCCCCAACGGAAGCATATCGCAGGGATACCCTCATATTCAATTAATAAGTGATATCCATTGACGATAATAGTTCCTTTTAGTGGCTTCTCAAGATCAACTTCGATGCATACTCTAGCGAAGGGTCCTCTATTCGTATATAGCATCTTCGGATCCACCTTGATTGGACGCCCAACACTACTAGTCACTTTAAGAAGAATCTTTTCTTCATATAAGGTTAGTGGGAGACCAGAAAGCTGTATCCAAATTGGGATTGTGCTAATAGGGTTTGAAGTACGAAACTTAGGAGCCAACTCCGAAAGGACAAATATCTCCGAAAGACCATCAACGGTTCGCTAGTAAGAGTTAATATCCAGTCATCCTCGCTCCCGAATTTGATCAAGAAACACCCATGCTCCAAATCTAGGATTTGAAACCCGTTATTCATCCTCCACATTTCCCTTATCTATTTTTCCGTGACATGGAAGGCAATGGTTGCCTAAAAGCTTGACTACCACTGACCACATCCACATGCTAAAGCCTCCATCACATCTTCCACGATAACCAACATAAGATCACCACTCTCCCAATCCGGGAACGAGACAATGACTTTCCCGTCTAAGAAATCTTTATCCAAAATCATTTTTCTTTGAAAAGCACCTCCGATAGTAACATCTTTCGATGAGTCTTTCTTATCCGGAGGATCACCGGGGGCAATCCCTCAGAGCATTGTCGACATATATCCCATCATTATCTGAGAGTTGATTACCCAGTGCGAACACCGGATTTGAAAGGACTTTCATTCGAAGAGAGAAAAGCAAATAGAGCAATGTCCAATCTACTACTAAATTATTACAGAACATTCCATAAACTTAATGATATGGGAAAATTACACTTAACCACCTGTTATTTTGCTAATGTTGCATTTAACCACCTCTAATATGACTTTTTTTAAGAAATATTTAAAATAAGGGTAAGGTTGCCCATTTAATGGGAATAACAGAGAAGGTAAATAGTTTTGTCAATTTAGATGGTTAAAAGTCATATTAGTACAATTAAGGGTGGTTAAGTGTTCAAAAAAAAATAAGGGGTGGTTAAACGCAACATTAGTTAAATAACGAGTGGTTAAGTGCACTTTTCCCTAATGATATTGAACAATAATGAATGGCCCATCTTAATTGTGCTGAATTTTAATAATTTTTTGGTTACATATATTTAAATAAAACTAGTAATATCTCTTTAGTTTAATATTCTAGTGATTAATATAACGTATAAAATAAACTATATGCTATAAACATAAGCTATGGTTGTCCTTATTATGATTTTGGCTCCTCTTGGCTAAAATTCACATTCAAATCTACACACACAAGTGATGTTCTTGGTTGTTTACCTTAGTTTAGTTGTGCTTGTATGTTTGTTTTGTGTCTTTTTTGATAAGTTTGCACATTTTGTGAAAAGTATGGAAGCTACTCTGTTTTTGTGTTTTCTGTAGGTTTTTAGAGCAAATATTGGAGCATTCTGGAGACATTGAGACGGCGAGGAGACAGAGGAATATAGCTGGCTATGGAAAATTTGAAGACACTTGAGAAGATCCCGGGAAAATCCAAAGGAAAATGCATGAAATAAATGCAAAACGGGCTAGTTACCGACCTTGTGGGTTCGGTACCAAGGCTTGCAACACACAAGAGTCAACGAGAATTCAGCAAGAGGCTATCGACCCTGACAGGGTCGACACCGAGGTCCCCTGTGTCGGTAGGCATAGTCGACTTCGAGATTTTTATGTTTTTATTCCATAATCTTTTTAGTTTAGAAAGTTCTATCTTTATGGAAAATTTTTAGATAGCTTTTCTAGTATAAATACCTTGTCTTAGATTTACTTTTGGGGGTTGGATTGGCGAATTGAGAGAGAGAGACGTCACACACCTTTTTCTCTTGGTTTGGCTGATTTAGTTTGTTTTCAAGATTACTTGGAGAAGAAGTTGTGTTCTAAGAAAAGTTTTGAGTTTTAATTCAAGTAAGCCTTTTGTTTTAATTCGAATTATGTTCTGTTTCAATCTCTTTGTTTTTGTTCAATCATGTGTGAGTAGTTGTCTTTTCTAGTATCGGGGTTGAAAACCCGAAATGATTGTGCATGAATGATGTGTGTTGACTAATTGAATGCCTCTTATCTTTTCTCTAATTGTTTTGTTCTTATGCTTTGGCGTAAGTCGAGGTAATTCGAGTTTGTTTCTTAATCGAAAGAGAAAGTTATGAACATGAATGTTGATATCGTTTGATAACGAAAGTTACAAACTTTGGATCAAACATAAGTAGAAGATGAATTGATTAATGAAAATTGATTAATTTGCTTGCTTTAATCAATGAAAGTTGGTGACTTTATGTTCAAGGCTTGATATTTATGATTCACACTATCTTAATTGCATGATTATGTCGTGGTAGACCCTTGTCCTAGATCTTTTTCTCTTATCTGAACTCTCGTATTATGTTCTGTTTGCATCGTTACCGAGGTCATAGCATCGATACCGAACTTGTGTGTTTCTGTGTTTCTTTGCATTGTTTTAGTTTAAGATCCAGCATCGATACCGACCCTCACAAGGTCGGTACCGATCTGTTTGAGTCGTTACTTGGTTAATCTTCCTTGTTTTGTTTACGTTTTGCGTTCTTTTATTTTATAGATTAGTAATCAAACATAAGCTTGCTTCCCGTGGACGATCCTGACCTCCCTATACACAGCGGGGTCTTGACTACAAATTTATTTGTTGTTAAGTAAATCCCTACCAACAAGTTGGCGCCATTGTCGGGGAAGCAACAGTGTTGTGTTTGATTCCTTGTGGGTTTGGGAATAGCCCGACCCCGTTTTTATTTCTAATTTGTTTTCTTTTGTTTATTTTCTCAGCTTATGCAAATAGGAAGAAACTCGGCTTGAATTTGATCAATATGATTACTATTTTGGGCCTGAACGTGTTCTTCATCACGGGAGACGCGAAAACCACACCATGGTCGTCACACCTGAAGAGATGGCTCAGCAGATGCTTGTCCTGTGCAAACAGATGGAAGCATTATAAGCTGATAGAGATCAATTACAGGAACAATTGAACACTATTCTAAAGAATGCCAAACAATACATGCACCCAAAACTGTGGGTGCCAAAATAATAGAGATGCGGTTCTTTGCGCATCAACCTGCACACTGCTTGCGGTTTCATAGAGATGGAACCTAATGAGGCATGGGCATTGTTGGACAAGTTGACCAATTACGATGCCATGTATGGGGCCCAGCAACCACCCCAGCCTCAAAAACGTCTCTACATTCCAAAAAAGACGAGGTTGATCCCAATATTAAAAATCAATTCTTGCAGGATGAGATCAACCGTCTAAAGAAATAGGTAAGTTTTCTGAGAACCTCTCAACAATGTCTTGAGTGTGGCTGCTTGCACTAACATTGAGGAGGTTAGATCCACTGAGACATATGCTGAAATGAATTATATGAGAGGTCAATACAGAAATCCTCCTAATAATTATGACACGACGAACAACTATCCCAGTTGGGGAACTCCAATCAAGGTTAAAACTATACATCCCCTCCACTAGATAGACGAACCACACCCTACAGACCTCCAGGTTATCAAGAGCCACCATCATGGGTACAAGGTCGACAAGAGGGTATTAACGGAGTCCACAACAAGATCAATAGAGTCCGTTCTGACTTAAAAGGCGTACAGGTACAATTGGGAGAGATTGAGACATGGAGAAAGAATATAAACTCCAATTAGGTAACTTGGATGCACAAATTCCGAGACCTCAAGGGCAACTCCCGGGCTGCCTCGAACAGAACCCAAGAGGCCAAATTGTAGCTGTTCACCTCCGGAGCGGAAAGACACTACCGGACCATGCTGAAGCCAAGGAGAAATAGCGCAGAACCGAAGAAACTATGCCAGATAGGGTCGATAACGGACCCAACAAAGTCAATACCGACCCTCGAACACTCGGTACCGATGCTCCCCCGGTCGTTACCGATCCCAACCCAAATAAGTCTTTGCCCCCAAACAACTCCCTTAGTCCCAGGCTGGATACCGACCCCACCAGGGTCGATACCGACCCTTCTACAACACCCATCGACCCCTTTGTCGATTCAGTAGCGCCATCTCTCGAGCCCGTTTTCGTTCCGAGACCAATGAAGACTCTTCTCTTCCCTTCTAAGAAGTCTAAGGATTCGATAGAAGGGATGTTGAGGCGTTTTGTCAAAATTATTTAGGGCTTAAACATTTCCATTCCATTCGCCGACGCCCCAAGCGAAATGCCGGCTTATACGAAAAATTAGGCGACCCAGGGAAGTTTGCAATTACCATAGGTATTGGAGCTTACCGGTTCAAGGCTTTATGCGACCTAGGAGCCAGTGCGAGTCTACTATCATTATCAATCTGGTCCAAGGCAAATTTGGGACCACTGGAGCCTATAAACATGAGGTTATACATGGCAGAAGGATCCTGTGTCATGCCTACTGGGGTTGTGGATGATTTTCCAATTCAAGTGGGCAAGTTCTTTGTCCCAAATGATTTCATAGTTATAGAGATGCCCGAAGACCTGGTGGTGCCTATTATTTTAGGGAGACCATTTCTCGCCACAACTGGAGCCATAATTGATGTTAGGAGGGGACTCCTAACTTTTGAGATTGGGGATGAAGTGGTGGAATTCCGTTTTAATCCCAGCATGAAAGAGACCAATGAAGCTGAGGTCAAGATGCTCTAAACCCACACTGACTACATTGAATGTGGGGACCCGATCGAGAGGTTGTAGACTTTTGATGCATTCCCGGGCAGAAGATGGGCGGAGATAGATCTTGCAACATCAATACTGACCCTACATGGGTCGTTACCGACGCTTCTGGTAGGAGAAGATGTAGAAGCAAGCTCTACTACATCAATACCGAGCACCATTACCTCGGTACCGAGGCTCCAGGCAGGCAAAATCAAGTCGGTACCGACCCCCTCTGGGTCGATATCGATCTTTCTGACATAAGATGAAGAGCTTTTGGCGTTTGATTATCTCGAGGAAGTCTTGAAGATGGAGCATGAAGAACCCATTCTTATCTTGACTGAGCCTACTCCGACGCTCAAGCCCCTTCCAAACTCCCTTAGGTATGAATTTCTTGGTCCTAACTCTACCTTCCTCGTCATCATAAACGCTCAATTAAAAGATGAGGAAGTAGAGAAGCTGATTTTTGTACTTAGGACCCATAGAAAGGCCATTGGCTACTCTTTGGATGACATAACTAGCACATCCCCTTCATTACGCATGCATAGGATCTACATGGAGGATAATCAGAAACCCATAATAGAGCATCAAAGTAGATTAAATCCTAACATGAAAGATGTGGTGAAAAAGGAAATCTTAAAACTACTTGATGCTGGGACTATTTTTCCTATATCGCACAACCAATGGGTTAGTTCGGTCCATGTAGTCCCTAAAAAAGGGGGAATGACTGTTATAGAGAATGAAAAAGGTGAACTAATTTCCACTAGGACCACAACTAGTTGGAGAATGTGCATTGATTATAGGAAGCTAAATAATGCTACAAGAAAATATCATTTTCCACTTCCTTTCATTGATCAAGTTTTAGAACGCTTAGCCCCGCATGATTACTTTTGTTACCTAGATGGCTATAGTGGTTTCTGGCAGATTCCCATTCATCTTGATGAATAGGAGAAAACAACCTTTACTTGTCCCTATGGGACTTTTGCTTACAAAAGAATGTCATTTGGGCTTTGTAATGCCCCTGCCATCTTCCAAAGGTGCATGATGGCTATCTTCTCAGATATGATAGAGGACATAGTTGAGGTTTTTGATAGGCGTGAAATGGTCGTGCAAATCACGGCTATGCAAAAGAATCCAAACTAACTAAGAACTGTAGTCTTTAGGAAGTCCGGGTCGAATCCACAGGGAGACAGATTTATCGTTTTGTATGAGTTTTGTGTCACCCCTTTTCAATTCTAACTAACAGCACAACCAGATACTATTAGTTCTAACTAATTAAACAACCATGAAACCATCAATGATTCAGTTTAATAGCAACAGTAAGGATAGGAATATAATAGGATACAATTCTAGCATAAAAACAACCAGCTTTTACCCTAGAATGCAAATCAATTCTCTTTTGCATAAGACTAGCACAACCAGATACTAGTAAGATGCAGTTGCTACTTCAATCTAGAGATGCTCAACCAGTAACACTCTAGATCTAGCAATAGATTCAATAACAACAAACCCTAGTTGATCAGGCTAGAAACTGTTGAAACAAATCATATACATTCAAGCAAGAGAGAAGATTAAATCAAATCAATAGATAAGGAATTAGAAATCTCACAACTTTAATCAAAACGATGCTTCAATTGTCTGACTAAGCAAAAGGGCTTAGTTCTCCATGCAAGGCTCAAAACTCTGAAAGAAAATATGATAATAGTATATGAATGAGAGATGGAACTCTCAAAACCTAATATATCAAACTAGGTCTAAAAAGTCTATCCAAAAATACATAAATCTCGGGTTAAAGCTGACATAGGAAGGACCAATAACAATAAAACACGTGGCAAGTAAAGGTCTCCGCGGCGGTCAGGGGCGGCGGGCGCCGCTGGGTTGGCGGCGGGTGCCGCCAGCACCTCGGTTCAAAACTCAGGTCACACTTCGGGGGCTGTTTTGACTCCCTTCGAGTTGGAATTTGGAATCGGAGTAAAAATATGAATTGTAGCTCTTTTAACTAGCTTTCCAATGATACCAATATCAACTTCATCGGACTATTATAGCTCCCGAACGAACCCTCATGAGACAGAGGTGTCGAACCAGCAACTCCAACGGACGGCCCGAATTCAAGCGTTCTTCTCCCGTTTCCATTCCTTTCACACTTGTTCAATTGAAGACCTATAAAACAACATAGAACAAGTGGAAAAACCCAAAATTCCTAGACACTCTAAGACAGTAAAGAAACTAACTAAAACTACCTAAAACAATGCAAAAGAAACGGAAACATGCATTATAAACACTACCTATATGTAAGCTATCAGTTTTATTGGATGACTTTTTTGTATATGGTTCTTCATTTGATTCTTGTCTAGTTAATTTGACCAGGGTGCATAAAAGATGTGAAGAAACCAATCTTGTGCTTAATTGGGAAAAATGTCATTTCATGGTCCAAGAGGGGATAGTGCTAGGACACCTCGTCTCTAAGAGCCAAAATTTAGCTCATTGAAAAACTACCTCCTCCCTCTTCTCTAAAAGACGTTAGGAGTTTCTTAGGACATGCTGGGTTCTATAGACATTTTATTCAGGATTTTTCTAAGATATCTAAACCTTTGACTAACCTACTAATGAAAGATGTAGTGTTTGAGCTGTCTACAAAATGTCTTGAGGCTTTTTATAGGTTGAGAGAAGCACTTGTCCCTGCTCCTATTATATAGTCCCCAAATTGGACCCTGCCATTTGAAATCATGTGTGATGCCAACGACTATGTTGTTGGTGCAGTATTAGGTTAGTGGAAGGATAAAAAACTCCACGCCATTGATTGTGCAAGTAAGACGCTTGATGAGGCGCAGAGTAAGTATACCACGACGGAGAAGGAAATTCCTTGTCGTGGTATTTGCATTTGAAAAATTCCGCTCTTATCTTGTTGGTTCTAAAGTGATTGTTTACCCGGACCATGAAGCCGTTAGATATTTAAAGGCTAAGAAGGATACCAAACCTAAGCTACTTTGTTGGATGCTCTTATTGTAGGAATTTGATCATGAAATACGAGACAAGAAGGGAGCAGAAAACTTGGTGGTAGATCACATATCTAGGTTGGCAGTTTAACACATCACGGATTCCAACAATGATGTACCAATCAACGACTCCAGACCGGATGAGCACCTCATGTAGAACGAGGTCGAAAACTGCCAAAGGCTCGTTACCGACTGATGTTCGTGTTTTTAGTATAGTTTTAGTTGTTTTTCTTAGGTGGTTTGGTCTAGTTTTAGTGAGTTTTAGAGTTAGTTTTGTGTGCTTTTGGATAAGTTTACATATTTTGTGAAAAGTATGGAAGCTACTCAGTTTTGTGTTTTTTTGTAGGATTTTGGAGCGGAATGAAGCGTTTTTCGAGCAAGCTGAAGTCAAGTGGTTGATGGTGGAGTGCATGGAAGAGAAGAGAAGGAAGAATACGTCTTGAAGATCTCGGAGAAGTCCTTGGAGAAGCTGTGAAAAGTGTAAAAAAACCCAAAACAGAGAGCTCGTTACCGACCTGTGAGGGTCGGTACTGAGCTGTTCAACGAAGTATTATTGGGAGAATTCAGCAAAAGTCTACCGACCCTGTGCAAGTCTTTACCGAGGTGACATGTGTCGGTAGGCAGCGCCGACTTTGAAAATTCTATCTTTTATCTAGTAATATTTTTAATTTAGAAAGTTTTTATCTTTTAGATCTTTGTTAGATAGTTTTCTCTAGTATAAATACCCTTGTTCTAGCCTAGATTAAGGGGGATAGTTCGTTAGTTTTTGAGTTCACGAGTTTAGAGAGAGGAGATTTCAAGTCTTTGTTCGATTCCTTTCTTTGTCTTCGTTGTCTTGAGTCGTGAACGTGATTGTGATTGTAAGATGAGATTTCTTTAATTTCAAGTAAGCTTTAATTCAATGTTTTCTTTTAATATAGTTGTTTGTTTTGATTTAATTATGAGTGAGTAGTTTACTTTTCTAGAATCGGGGTTGAAACACAACATAGTTATGCATGATTGAATGAAAGTGTTGATGTTTTGAATGCCTTTTTATCCTTTTAACTACTTGTTTGTGCTTATTCTTGGATGAGAGTCGAAGTAATTTGAGTTTATCACTTGATTGAAAGAGAAAGTTGTAATCTTGAATGTTGATATTGTTCGATAACGAAAGTTTCGATATTTGGATTTAAACTACGTAGAAAGTGAATTGATGTATGAAAATTGATTGATTTGCTTGTTTAGGTCAACGAAAGTTGATAGATTTATCTTAAAGGCATGATAATTATTCTTCACACTAGTTTGTATGCATGATTATGTCAGGGTAACCCTTATCCTAATTGTTTTTATCATTTGAATTGCCTTCGTTCCACCTTTGAACAGACTTGTTACCGAGGTACACAGGTTGGTACCAAGCCTGTACTTGATTTGTCTTGTTTGCGTGATTTAAGTAGAAAACCAATGTCGTTACCGACCCTGACAAGGTCCGTACCGAGGTCTGTCGTAGCCTAGTTTTGCTTTGTTTTCTTGTTTTCGTAGTTCGGTAATCAAACAACCTTGCTTCCCGTGGACGATCATGACCTCCCTATACTCAGCGAGGTCTTGACTAAAAATTTATTTGTTGTGAGTTAAATCCCTCTCAACACCGACCCTACAAGGGTCAGTATCGATCCATAACCAAAACTGGAGAACGGTGTGCACACCGGTACCGAGACAGAAACCATCGATACTGAAATAGGACATCTCAATACCAAGCCAAAAAAGGTCGTTACCAAGGAGATTAATGAAGCCAAATGGTCGATAATGACCCATGTAGTTCCGGTAATGACCCATCCAGGTACGTTTTCTCACCTTTTTTCAATACTTCCCAATTCAAATCCTTCCTCGTCTCTTTCTTCTACTTCTCTTGATTCTATTCATACTATTAGAGGGTCAAAAGCCCCTTGGTTTGCGGATTTGCTAACTACATTGTAGGAGGCGTAATTCCCGAGGGCTTGACCACACAGAAGAAAAAGAAGTTTTTACATGATGTCAAACAGTACTATTAGGATGATCCTTACTTGTTCAAACAAGAAAGTGACCACCTCTTTAGGCGCTGTATTCCAGAAGAAGAGATAGAGAGTGTGATCCGTCAATGTCACACTTTCCTAAGCGGTGGCTATGCAAAAAGGTTTCAAAACCACGGCGAAGATTCTTCAAAGTGGTCTCTATTGGCCAACCATTTTCATGGACGTACAGGATTATGTGACCTCATGTGATGAGTGCCAATGCTTTGGAAACATCACTTGGAGGCATGAGAACCCGCTAACAGGGATCCTTAAGGTTGAGCTCTTCGACGTTTGGGGCATAGACTTTATGGGACACTTTCCCTCATCAGGTCCCTATAAGTACATCCTTGTCGCGGTCGGTTATGTCTCTAAGTGGGTGGAAGTCATTGCTACAAGGACCAATGACACTAAAACCATGGCCAAATTCATTAAGATTGACATCTTTCCCAGGTTTGGAGTGCCATGTGTCCTCATTAGTGATGGTGGTTCACATTTCATAGAGAGAAGCTTTGAAGCTCTCTTGGCTAAGTATGGGGTCTCACATAGGGTGGCAACACCATACTATCCCCAAACTAGCGGCCAGTTTGAAGTTTCAAACAAGCAAATCAAGAGCATCTTGGAGAAGACGGTCTCCCTCCCTAGGAAGGATTGGTCGTCCAAGCTTGACGACGCTTTATGGGCTTATAGAACATCATATAAGACACCTCTACACACCACTCCCTACAACCTAGTGTATGGCAAGGCGTGCCATTTTCCAGTCGAGTTGGAGCACAAGGCATTATGGGCTCTCAAAGAGCTCAATATGGATCTCGACATGGCCGGAGCAAAACGATTCATGGACTTGCAAGCACTAGAGGAGTTGAGGCTAAAAGGCGTACGAGAACGCTGAGATTTACAAGGAACGTACAAAGCGATGACATGACCATAAGTTTGTCCCCAAAACTTATGAAGTTGGTGACAAGGTACTCCTTTTCAACTCTAGACTCCGCCTTTTTCTAGGGAAGATGAGATCAAGATGGAGTGGGCCATTCCTAGTCCACCACATTTATACTCATGGAGTGGTGGATTTAGTAGATAACAATGGACCCATCTTCAAACTCAATGGACAGAGGTTGAAGAAATTCTTTGAGCAAGCCGACTCGGAGGAAGAAATTCGAGCCACTTGGGCTCTTACATCATCGGACTAGCTAAGGTAAGTTCGTTGGGCTAACAACATTAAAAATAGCGCTTACAAGAGGCAACCCGGTTTAGTTTTTCTTTTCTTAGATCTTTTTGTTAGCTTTCTTTTGACTTCTTTTTAGACTAGAGTTAAGTTTGCGGAATAGAATGTTTTGGCTAACATGTCACAGGAGTCGGGTTGATAACGAAGCAACAAAAGCGTTGCTCAGACACGCTCTGTACCGAACCCCACAAGGTCGGTACCGACCCATGCTAAAACATCGAAAAGCCCGATTTCGGACCCAGGTAAGTGCCTTATAACCGAGAACTTCTTTTTGTTTCTCTCACAATGCCTCCTACATCAACTCGAAAACACCCCCTTGCTCTCCAACACTCATTACCATCACTCGCACCTCGGATCTAAGCACCACACCACCACCCGAACCGCGCACACCAGTTCACGAACGCCCCACCCCAGTACCGAGCATAACCCAATTTTTGTTCGTTACCGATTCACATACCTTCGTTACCCTCAAAATCCTATTATTTTCGTTCTACTTTCTTCCAATCTACGGTATGCTTTCTCAACCCTAACTCTTTACTTGAATTTCTTGAAGATTCATGGTAATTTTTGGATTTATTTTCATGCCTAGATTTAGATCTAGTTCGAGATTGGTTTTTATTGCTTAATTTGTGCCTCTTTGCTTTGATGTTGGTGTTTTGTTTTGATGAATTTAGTTTCCTTATGTTTGGAATGCAACTCCTTTACATTAAAAAAGCATGAGGTTACTTGTTCTTGATTTGGCATAATTTACACCTTATTTTGACAATTTTTGCATGATTAGATAGGGTTTTGAGTAAGTATGGGGTTGAGGGTGCTTGATCGTGTGGTATTGATTGAATCCATGCTTGAATAAGGCTTTTGTGAGTATTGAATGATTTGAAAATCAAGGTTAAACCCTCGATTTTGGATCTCGTAAGCCCCAAGTACATGCTCGATATCGACCCCCACAGGGTCGGTACCGACCCCGTCATTCACTAGGGCGAGCCTATTTCCAAGGACCTCGATACCAACCCTTTAGGCTCGGTATCGACCCCCACCAGAATGATGAAATCACTTGCTTATGTCTTGTTTCGATTCAAGTATGGGGTTCTTTGATGTGTTATTTTCATGAGTGGATCTTATCTTGGTTTGCTTGTGATTTTTCAGGACTTCAAATGGCAAGTTCAAGCCGACCTAACCAAAGGGCAAGAAAGAAAACAAAGAGAACCAACCCATCTCCATCTCCATCTCCACCACGCATGGATGAAGTGGTGTTGAAGACCATTCAACAAAGAGCAATCTACAACTCCGTCTTCAACAAACCTCATCTCACGAGGTGGTTTTCAAAGACTGTTGGAAGGCAATTAGGAATTTATGAAGATCTTAAGCATGCCTTCTCCATCCTCAGTGTAGCTCACCTCCTCAAGTGGGAGGAGATTCCTCACTATCCGGCCCTCACCTCTAAGTTCGTGGCCACTCTTGGCACCCAATTCAAGAGTAAAATGTCCCTAGGGGGGATCAAATTCAGACTCGGGAATGAGGATTATGAGCTTACAATGTCTGAATTGAACGCTCTTCTCCGTTTTCCTAACCCTTCCCGGGATTACACTGCACCGGATCACTTCAAGGTTGCAGAGACTTGGGGCTACATCACTAGGGAAATTAATCCCCAAACACCTACTCGCTTGGGTTCCCACATCATCAACTCGATCTTCCGCATTATCCTCCAGATTCTGGGCTCCAATGTTTGGCCCAAAACGGAGCTTTCTCGGTCAACAAGGACGGAGGTTGGATGTCTCCTCACTATACTCTTTGAAGACCCCTCTCATATGAACCTAGGGTATGAATGGGTGACTTATGTGGAGCAACAAGGGGCACAGCTTCAAGGGATCTGCTTTGGCGGGTTAGTGAGCCTGTTAGCTTTACACGCTATAGTGCACTCCGTGCACAAAAGTTGGGCACAAGCTACTAGATCTCTTCGGGGGTTTTTTAGAGATGCCAGGAAGGGATCACCACTTCGGTTCAAGGTCGCCAAGTGCTCGTCACACGAGATAAGATGGAGCTCTTGTACCTTCCTAATAGGTAAAAGGCTTGGACTTCCACACTGTTTCCACTAGCTCAGAAGCCCCAAGATGAGCCTTCATTGAGGATTTCTAAGTCTTGCTACGAGTGAGAGGAGGACACCATGCAAGAAGATGCTCAAGCCCCTACGGAGGAGGTCAGTACCGAGCACCACCACTTTGGTACTGAGGCACCATCCTTTGCCACCGAGGTCGGTACCGACCCCTATGACTTCGTTACCGATGTTGATGGGAACATTACCGTGCCAGCGGAGTACGGTATCGTGACGTATGACCCCGATACCGACCCCCATTATCACCAGCACCAGCCCAATACCAATGCCTCCAGCTCTGATGCTCCACCACATTGGGCAAATGATTTCGCTTCCCGGATGCAGCATCTGTGTATGCATCAATACCATTTACATGATCAGATGAACCAGTGGTAAGAGGCTTATATAGCTCGTGTGGCAGTTGAGGATGAACGTCACAGAATGGATGAGTCTCGCTGGAGGACAAGTGAGCAGTGTTGGACAGAGGGTAAGGAACGTTGGCTATGTTCATGCACAACTTTGAGAGGCGCTTCCCACCTCCACCATACTGATTTCCCTCCCTTTCTCAAATATGTTTCAAGGATGCTTCCATGTGCTTCAATAACCACTTTGTGAATTCATTTTCTTTTCCCTATCTCTTTCTTTTGTCTTGCTTTGTTTCTACAGTGGGGACAATATAGAGCTTAAGTATGGGGTGGGGAAGGTAAAAGAAAACTCTTGTGCTTTTGTGCTTTTTAAGTTTTTTTTTAGCCTTGTTTGCTGGTTTTTAGTTGCTTTAGTTGCTTTGGTTTGCATAATAAAAAAAATTTTAAAATTTTGAAAAAAAATCACAAAAATATTTTAGAACGGATAAGTACCTTTGATCTTATGGTTCTATGATTGCTTTTACTTACATGACCACGTAATTTCATTTAGCATGTTTTTGATAGTTTAGCCTGAATCTCATGATGAAATATTTTAATTGTGAATTAGCATGTGTCCAAATTGAGTGCATATGACTTTTAGCATGAGTTTATTGGAATCCAACAAAAATTTACTTGTGAGCTTATTTAGCCTTGATTTTTCATGTGTGATTTACTCTCTATATGTAAATTATCTCTTGGGATTGTGATGGTTATCTATTTCTTAAAACCTCTATAAGATTTTTAGTTCATTACTTGTGAAATCATATGATAGAGAACTTATTTTTCATGAGCCTTATTAATCCATATCTACCTTACATTATTCCTTGTTTTTGAAACCACTTTGAGCCTTAAGCTTTTTATTTGTAGATCCACAAAATTATTCCCTAGCTGATGTTAGCTTGGTGCTGAGAACTTCTTCGGTATTTCGACCAGAGCAATGTGGGGAGAAAAGGGTGACTCGTCGTAACCGTCAACTGCTTCCTTCTCGATGGGCCGAGGGACCAAAAGGATCTTCACGAGTTGCTCAGGGAACATCTTGAACTGGCTTCGGATGATGTTTTCTAGGTCTCGGGGGCGATGACGGTCCCAATCCACTTCATCGTCCATGACATCATCTTCGAAGCACCGAGGGCTAATTTCTCGTGCAGATTGAAGGCGAATGGGTGTTCTTGCCTCATCACCAATATGGTTTTCTTGCGCATGGGTGAAGGACGGAACCTCAGGGACATTTGTCGGAGGTGTAACGAACTCCATTTCGAGGGACCTCTCGCACCGTTTGGTAGGGTTTCGAGAGGAACCTTCTCCCCCACTAGTTTGCGTTCGGTCCGTCGTTCGGGCGCGTGGGCCGATGGATGAGACAGATCAAAGTTGAGAGTGTAACCCTTCGTTGTTGGCAGTCAATTGCTCAATGCTAGTTTTATGCTTCTCGTTGCAAGCACGTTGTTCTGTTAACTCCTTTTCAAGAGCTTGAAGCCTTTGGAAAAATTCCGACAATTCGGTGCAGAGCGCTGCCGATGCATCCTGGTATCCGCCTTCGTCGCCCCCAACGTCATGTTCCTGGTTTCTTTCATCAGAGTTACTCATGGTGATCTTTCAATTTCTTCCGATCTGGAGCAATGAACACTTTTCAATCGCAAGGCCCCACGGTGAGCACCAAATTATTTTGGACAAAAAATTGATAAACAAACTTTTGTCCTAGATTGGGGCAACGATCGAATCGATTCTAGAAAAGCTAATGAAAAGATCGAATATATTGATTTACTGGTTGGTTACAAGGGTTTTTCTCTTAGACCTTGTGATGGATTTTCTCTCGTACATGGAATGCATGATAAAAATTTACCCTTTCTCTATTAAACTAGCCCTTTCCTCCACCTATCCCACGATCTCCACGCCGCTAGGGCATATCTCTAACTTTTTTTGCCACCGCCCATGTTTGTCAGAGTGAGTAACCGCCCTAAGTAGTCGAATCTCGGATACATGTCCCCTTCTTGTTATCGTAGCCTTCTTTCTTCCCTGGATGATCGTTAACTTCTTCCAGGCTTCCATAACTTCTCGTCTCATGTGATCACAATGCGGTCTTTACTTTTGGGCCTCGATTGTTAAATGGGCTTTTTATTTTTGGGCCTAACAACCATATTTTCAGCAACAACTAAATACTAACTTTCCTTCTCAGTTAAATCGAACGCTCCAAACCAATTAACGGGCAAGAATAATCGCCTAGAATCGGGGAAGAGTTCATCTATTCCTTTTTCATTTGGTCCCAGAATATTCTTCAGTTCAGATCTTCTAGCAATCTCATTCGCCAAAGAACTCTAATTGTCAATAGACTTGACCTGACCCTTGGCCGATTTTAGTTTTCTCACTACCAACATTAATTCTCCATACGTATCCTTTCCCTCAATGTGGTCTGTCATAGGAGTAAGGGTCTCAATGGGCATGGATACCCGATTACTCAAATCCTCCTCTAAACTAGTTTGAGCAACATTAGTCTAAGGAGTAGTCGTCGGTCTAAAGGAACAATTATTTTCACGTGACCAAAATGGCCCCAATGGAAGCACATCGTAGGGATACCCTCATATTCAACTAATAAGTGATCCCCATTAATGATAATAGCTCCTTTTAGTGGCTTCTCAAGATTAACTTTGATCCATACTCAAGCGAAGCGTCCTCTATTTGTATATAGCGTCTTCAGATCCACCTTGATTGGACACCCAACACCAGTAGGCACTTTAAGAAGAATCTTTTCTACATATAAGTTTAGTGGGAGACCAGAAAGTCGTATCTAAATTGGGACTGTGCTAATAGGGTTTGAAGTACGGAACTTAGGAGACCAACTTGAACGGACAAATATCTCCCAAAGACCATCAATGGTTCGCTACTAAGAGTCGTTATGCAGTCATCCTCGCTCCCGAATTTGACCAAGAAACATCCATGCTCCAAATCCAAGATTTGAAACCCGGTATTCATCCTACATATTTCCCTTCTCTATTTTTCCATGACATGGAAGGCAATGGGTTGCCTAAAAGCTTGAATACTATTGATCGCATCCACATGCTAGAGCCTCCATCACATCTTCCACGATAACCTATTGATAGGGTTTTTCTTGAAAACAAATAAATTTATAATCAAGACCCCGCTGAGTACAGTGGAGTCAGGTTCGTCCAGTGGAGAAAGTCAATGCTAAATTTTGTTAATTGGAGCGCAAGTAATCAATCAAGTTGGGATTTTTATATCAAGGAAAGAGGTTTCTAAGGTTTAGGGTATTCCCTCAACAACAATCATGCACTGCTAACACTCATGAAACAAAAAGGTCATGCTTTTATCACATAAAGGTGTCAACTTTCGTCAACTTAAGCAAGTAAATCAACTAACTTTCGTTCAATTAATAAACTTACTATCTAATCTCTTCTACTTCAACTAGGATTAATCCGCTTTCGCTTCAAAACCCTAAATTGAATATTCTGATCCAAGGTTTCTGTTTTCGCTTCAACTATGAATGAGAAATGCCTATCAACTTTAGTTTCAAGGATTAAGAACAAGAGAGAAGAATTATGATAAAAACAATCAAGACATGATCAAGAGCAAGCATGCACAACCATTGTTGGGTTTAACCCCAACCTTAGACAGAGAAACTACTCACTAATCTCATAATTGAAAACAAAGCAATTAAATTATAGAGAAAACTTATAGAATTGAATTCAAAGGAAACTTGTCCTCCAAGCAATCTCCAATCTCTACTCTATCTATCTCTCTCTCGCCTCCACACGCCTCTCTCCTCTCTACTCTCCCTCCTCAACTACTTACTTGAATGATTATTGGTAGAGAAAAACAAAGGCTAGACAAGAGTATTTATAGAGAAACTAATCTATCTAAGGGCTATCTATAAGGAAATAATATCTCTAAAAGATATATCCCTTCTAACTATCTAAGCACATAAAATATAAGAGATAGAAGTCTTTAATTCGCGCTGACTCGGTCTTCGCTACCGATCTTGAGTGCCTCGGTACCGACCCTAAATAGGGTAGGTAGACACTTGCTGAATTCTTTGCTTCTTTGCCTTTCCTTAGAACCTTGTTACCGAGCCTGTGTACCTTGGTATTGACCCTCTTTCAGCACTGTGGACAACTTTGAGTAAAACTTCAGTAGCGGTTTTGTTACACCTCGGTTTGGCTTGATTCTTTTTTCCTATGTCTTTGTAACGACTTTATCTACTTCTTTCTTAGCTTTAACTTGATTCTTATCTTCATTCTTCAGCGCCGTCTTTCACCGGCTTTGCTTCTTTCTTCAAAAGTGCTCTAAATAGCTTCTAAAAACCTATAACACACCACCAAAGCTTATGTAGACTCCATATCTCAAGAAAATACGAAAACCTACACAAACGACTCAAAAAAAACAAAAAACTAAAGAAAAAGACTCAACGACACAAAAACACGCCCTAAAAACATGACTAAAAAGGCAGACATCATAACCAACGCAGGATCACCACTCTCACCATCCGGGAACGAGACAACGACTTTCCCGTCTAAGAAATCTTTATCCAAAATCGTTTTTCTTTGAAAAGCACCTCTGATAGTAACATCTTTCGATGAAAATTTCTTATCCGGAGGATCACCGGGGGTTGATCCCTCAAAGCATTGTCGACGTGCATCCCATTGTTATCTGAGCGTTGATTACCCAGTACGAACACGGGATTTGAAACGATTTTCATTCGAAGAGAGCAAAGCAAAGAGAGCAATGTCCAACCTACTACTAAATTATTATAGAACTTTCCATAAACATAATGATATGGGAAAATTACACTTAACCACCTGTTATTTTGCTAATGTTGCATTTAACCACCCCTAATATGACTTTTCTTAAGAAATATTTAAAATAAGGGTAAGGCTGCCCATTTAATGGGAATAATAGAGAAGGCAAACAGTTCTCTCAATTTAGGTGGTTAAAAGTAATATTAGTACAATTAAGGGTGGTTAAGTGTTGAAAAAAAAACAAGGGGTGGTTAAATGCAACATTAGTTAAATAACGGGTGGTTAAGTGCAATTTTCCCTAATGATATTGAACAATAATGAATGGCCCATCTTAATTGTGTTGAATTGTAATAATTTTTTGGTTACATATATTTAAATAAAATTACTAATATCTCTTTAGTTTAATGTTCTAGTGATTAATATAACCCATAAAATAAACTATATGATATAAACATAAGCTAAGGTTGTCCTTATTATGATTTTGGCTCCTCTTGGCTAAAATTCACATTCAAATCTACACACACAAGTGATGTTTGTCTTTTTATCTTGGTTTTTAAGTGTTTTTCTTGGATGTTTAGCTTAGTTTAGTTGTGCTTGTATGTTTGTTTTGCGTGTTTTTGGATAAGTTTGCATATTTTGTGAAAAGTATGGAAGCTACTGTGTTTTTATGTTTTCTGTAGGTTTTTGGAGCAAATATTGGAGCATTCTAGAGACATTGAGACGGCGAGGAGACAGAGGAATATAGCTGGCTAAGGAAATTTTGAAGAGACTTGAGAAGATCCCGGGAAAATCCAAAGGAAATGCAAGAAATAAAGACAGAATAGGCTCGTTACCGACCTAGTGGATTCGGTACCGAGGCTTGCACCACAGAAGAGTCAACAAGAATTCAGCAAGAGTGTACGGACCCTGACAGGGTCAACACCGAGGTCCCTTGTGTCGGTAGGCGTAGCCGACTTCGAGATTTTAATGTTTTTATTCGGGAATCTTTTTAGTTTAGAAAGTTCTATCTTTATGGAAACTTTTTAGATAGCTTTTCTAGTATAAATACCTTGTCTTAGCTTTAGTTTTGGGGGGGTGGATTGGCGAATTGAGAGAGAGAGAGAGAGAGAGAGAGATGAGAAGTTCGAAGGAAGAAAACACGCACCTTTTTCTTTTGGTTTGGCTGATTTAGTTTGTTTTCAAGATTACTTGGACAAGAAGTTGTGTTCTAAGACAAGTTTTGAGTTTTAATTCAAGTAAGCCTTTTGTTTTAACTCAAATTATGTTCTCTTTCAACCTCTTTGTTTGTTTATCTTCAATCATGTGTGAGTAGTTGTCTTTTCTAGGATCGGGGTTGAAAACCCGACATGATTGTGCATGAATGATGTGTGTTGAATGATTGAATGCCTCTTATCTTTTCTCTAATTGTTTTGTGCTTATGCTTTGGCCAAAGTCAAGGTAATTCGAGTTTGTTTCTTAATCAAAAGAGAAAGCTATGAACTTGAATGTTGATATCGTTTGATAACGAATGTTACAAACTTTGGATCAAAATTAAGTAGAAGATGAATTGATAAATGAAAATTGATTGATTTGCTTGCTTTAATCAACGAAAGTTGATGACTTTATGTTCAAGGCTTGATATCTATGATTCACACTATCTTAATTGCATGATTATGTCGTGGTAGACCCTTGTCCTAGATCTTTTTCTCTTATTTGAAGTCTCGTATTACGTTCTGTTTGCATCGTTACCGAGGTCAAAGCATCGGTACCGAACCTATGTGTTTTTGTGTTTCTTTGCTTTGTTTTAGTTTACGATCCAACATCGATACCGACCCTTACATGGTCAGTACCGATCTTCTTGAGCTGTTACTTGGTTAATCTTCCTTGTTTTGTTTACGTTTTGCATTCTTTTGTTTTCTAGATTAGTAATCAAACATAGCCTTGCTTCCCATGGACGATCCTGACCTCCCTATACACACTGGGGTCTTGACTACAAATTTATTTGTTTTTAAGTAAATCCCTACCAACAACAACTATAGAGGTGGGTTATAATAAGACCATTCTTATATTGCTACCCAATGACATAATATAGCGCGTTAGATTGAAACTAATCTACAGTGGTAATTATAAGGGGCATTCATCTTATTATGGAGATTTTCCTATAATATAAATATTAGGAGATAGGAATTAACAACAAAATCTGATTTCTACATAATATCCTCCCACGATTTTTACAGTTTCCATTTTCATGCTCTAGTGAATTCTCCTCCCACGATTGTATACGGATACCATATTATCAAATAATTTTGGTGTCTCAAAACCATTCTTCTCCATCTTCAATCCGTCTTAAATCCAAGCATCTAAAATTCCAATTTGCATAAGATTTGACCCTCGTATGCTTTCTAGAGTACTACTAATATAACTGCCTTGCAAGGGCTCAAAAATTCTGATAATTGTTGCATCTCAAAAATTCACTTCGCATGATTCGTCTCCTATCCCATAATTCTGAAATCTTAATATTCGCTAGAATGGAGAAAGGTATAATTAAGATTAGTCATTTGTACTTATGTATGGTTGTAACTTAATATGCATAACGATGTAGGAGATAATATCGAATCGTAGACATGATTTGATTAACGTAATTGCATTAAGCGAAGAAATATGTAATGATAAATTTTTTGCATGAATGGGCATTGTAGTTATATACATTATTTGAAGTATGTGCATACAATTTTTTCTACATTTGTATTATCATTTGTTAATCGTCTGAACATAATATTTGTCTATAGAAACGTGTATACAAGTTATAAAATTTATGTATATGACAAATAAATATATGTATATGTTTATTATATACATTGTATACATTAATTAACTTCGACGTGTATGTGTGTATAAATAAACTGTGATTATTATATACATTATGTAATGTTAAATTTTGTGCAATAATGCATATTGTTCATACATACCACAATGGTAAAACAATCACAGTCGCCAAACACAATCACAATTACAATTTCAACCACTATTAAAATTAACAATCACACTTACAATCGTAATCACAATTGAAATCACAATTATAGTTACAATTACAAACACAATTACAATTCTCACAAGAACAGAGAGGAACTTCTAAAACAATTGCCTTAATGGAATCAATTACCCGACTTAATGACCCCAAATGTGACCTCTTTCTTCTTTGCAACTGTGATGGGGTCGCGAAGCTATCCTATGCCTTAAGAACTTGCTCTCTTGTGTTTTTCATGGATGCCCAAGTTATGCATGATCATGCTCTGCGTCTCTCCTTAAAGAAGGTTGTCACTGCTAAATGAGCACACTCCATGCCAAGATTTTGTTGAATACGAATATTGTTTCCTACTGCTTTTCCTTTTAGCATGCTCTTGATCATTTCAATGCGTTTTGCAATGTCGATGCTATCACTATCACAATGGCTCTCTTGCCCCCAAATGATGAAAACCCTAGCAAAGTGTTACTTTTATTCCATTGAGAAAAGCCTTGTCAATAGGTACATGCTTAGTAAAAGTCATATTGTTGTTCTTAGATGTATCCGACCATGCACAAGATTTCCTGTTTACCATCCTCATAGATGTCTTGGAGAGGAGGATGAATCATCGTCAATTTCACTCTGTGTTGTGCTATAGGCTTACGATAACTTTGTTTCCTGAAGGAAGTCTTTTCCCGAGTTGCAATGCCCCCTGGATGGAAAAATGGGGGGGTCATGTTGTTCAATACTCTAGTGAGGTGGGTGAAAAGTTCAAACATAATTGGGTGCGTGATATTCTTGTTGATATTTGCTCCAAAGTTGGGATTGTGGTGCGGAAGGAGGCTCTCATGGGTTTCCTTTCGAAGAATGGGCAGGATCTAGGCATGCAGACTTGTTACTTTATAATTGCCTCCAAGGTAAGGATGCTTGTGTGGAAATGACTAGAGTCTCCCCCTTTGCTGGTATGGGTGTGAGTTCTTGGGCTCCGGGGTTGGCCTTGCATAACATTGTGGAGAGGAAAAAAGAAAAAGTATGAGTCCATTTGCGAGGAGAATGGATACAAATTCATCATTTTTGCTTTCTCTACGGTCGGGGAATTCAATAAGCAGGCTTTAGACACGCTTTCATGTATCAAGTCTCTCTCTCTCTCTCTCTCTCTCTCTCTCTCTCCCTCAATCACTCTAACAAATCTAGGAGTGGGGCATTATTTTTCATAGGTTGAGTTTTTGCATTAAAAAGGCTATGGGGGCATAGCTTGTTTTTAGGCTCCCATCCAACTTTATGTAAATTGTATAGTTTTCCTCAAATAATAACAACAAGAACTTTCGTGAAAATTTTCTTCACACACTGCTGCTATTTTGATAAAATTTTGTAAAAATTACCTTAATTTTATTTTTTTCTCCAATGATGTGATATGTTGGTTGGATATTTCTTGTACATCTAACTTGAAAAGGGAATGTATGCTTGTCATTGAATATCCCCCACTCAAAATAAATTAGCCCCTTAAGCTTCATAACCCATCATGTTCCATTCACAACCTTTATCAACACATTTCAATCTATAAAGTTCAATTATGGATCTGTAAACTCTGAAACCATAGCTTTCACACATCACAACATTACACACTACTCTTTTTAGTTCTTCCTTTGATGTGTAAAGTTCACCTACTTGTACAAATGCAGAATTTGGTGGAATATTGTGGAGTCGGTGTTAGAAACTCGCGTTCATTAATATCAGAACAACGTCCTCAGTTTTGATAATGACAAACACCATGGGAACTAATGTCAATTGCCAAGTATTTTATCATAACAGGTTGTGTATCGCATAGCAAAATAAGAACAACAAAGTTCCCACATAATGGGAATCAATGCAACAATGAAACAAAGCGACCAACCTTAGAAGAGAAAAGAGTTCCCACAAGATGGGAACTCCATGACTAGAGTTCCCACATGATGGGAACTGGATGAGACGAACATGAATCCCTTGAAGTCAAGAAGAATTCCCAAGACAAGGGAACCGAGAAGACGAGAGTTCCCTTTGGATGGGAACTGGCGCATGCGCAACAACGACATCTCAGCGTATTTTCAGGGATCTTGTCTATGCCGGACAAAAGGGCGTCTCAGACCTTCAGAGCCACATTAATAAGAAGAAGACCATCCAACAGTCCGGATCGATTCAAGAGTTGACAATTCAAATCCAAATCAAAGTCACATGTCAACTTAAGGAATCATACTTGGAGAGCAAGACAAAAAGTGTATTTAGGACAAATACCTATAATGGATAAGGGTTTCTCATCACGCCTATTTAAATCCTTCAATAGTGACCTTGCTGCTCACTTTTCCCAAATCACAAACTCCAAACAGAGAGAAAGAATAGCAAAAGAGCTATTCGAGTAATAACCATCAAGTTGATGAAAAGTCCCCGGTGACGATCTAATATCGACAACGGTGTAGGAGAAAGAGCGAGTTCCTAGGTCTAGGGGAACTAAGGAGAAGAGAGAGAGGCTTGAGTTTTTCTTTGTCTTTGATTGTGAGCGTTCACAGGGTTAGGGTCGAGAGAATACATTAGTGTTGCCTAGGTAGAGAGTCCTTTTAGGAACAGAGAAGTCTGTATTCTGCCTTGTAACCTGAAGGGAACTAAGTAATAAAGAAAAGGAAACACATTCGAAAATCCTCCAAGGGGAGGTAGAGGTTTATTCACGTGATTAGTTGATCGTTGTGGGTTCCTCTATAAGAGAACTGTCTCTATTACTTTATTTACCTGCATACTTACTTATTCCGCTATGTGTGGGAACTGTTCGATACAGTTCTCATAACTGATTATTACTAACCTACGATCCAACAAGTATCCACTTCATCCTCTTCGTCTATTTCACGTCCCTTGTCAATTCTTAATGGTTGATGACTGTTGAAGGCATTTGTTGACGGTTGGAATTTGTTGTTGACAGTTGTTGAACGACGAGCTGCTATTTTTGTGACATATATAAGCCTTTTATGAAAAATCTAAGCACTGAACAAGTTCATTGCTTCTCCTCTTATATGTTGTGACATATATAAGCCTCTCCGTAAAGACCTGAGGTGTGTTAATTTGGTAGAAGGATTTGAGATCGTCATCAGTTTCAATTGTATAAGGATTTTTCAATTTTTTGATGGATGCAAGTGGGACATATATACATTTGTTGGGGATGTGTTGATATGGAACCTTTCTATAATTATTTTCCTTAAAAACTATAGATCAACGTTGCCCTCTAGAACAATTGCATTTGATTTCACATCACACTGTCAAAGCACACTGTCAAAAACTATATATAAGCCTCTCCACTTCCAATCTTCCAATCTACTTCAAAGCACACTGTTAGTATATTAAACTCTATTTGTTCAACATTAACAACCATTCAATGTCAATTGCATTTTGGTGACAATATATTTTGATGACAAGAGATTTGTTGACTCTCTTCAACTATTTACAAATTGTTGATACTAGTTGATAGAAATATAGGTTAAGGGGACAACCCTAATGACAATAACATATTTCAGTGAACATGTCTTCTTCTTTTTTAGTTCAACAATTGTTGTCAACCACTATCATCGATTTGCTTTAGTTGACTGTCAACAATCTTGTTCAATGCCAACAAATATCACTAATTATCATTGAATCGTTGACTGCCATCAATTTTTTCAAATTAAATCAATCATCAACAATTGCCTTCAACTTGTTTTAATCGCTGACAATAGTTGATGACAATAAAATAAGAGAGGACAACCTTGCGTTAGTTGACTGTCAACATTTTTTCTCCCTGTCAACAACTATCACTAAATGTCATCAAATTGATTTCTTCAAATTATATCATACATCAACAATGGTCATCAACAACTTTAATGATTGTGATTTAATTTATGGAAATGGTTGTTGACAATATAGAAAAAGAGGCCAACAATTGATGACAATAAATCAAAGAGTTTCAAAATCTGTCAACAATTTTCATCAACTCATTTTTTAACTTATAATCAACTTTAATTAAATGGAATCAACTCGTTTTTTTCCACTTAAATGAAAATTCAACAATTGTCAACATGTGGTTTATTGAGAGCATAATTTATACATAGTCAGTCGTAAAACACTATCAACAAACTGCTTTGTTTGTCGTCAAATTTAATTAAATCCAAAACCGATGTATGAATCTAGATTTACTAGTGATTTCACGTGTAACATAAGCTGATGATGACAAATCAAGTAAAAAGTAGGTCTCTTGTCATCAAATTTTAATCAAACTCGTGAAAAAATTTACATGTTGATGAGATTGCACGTTGGTATTAAAACGCTATTAACCTGATTTGGATTTTGTTGACATTTTTTATTTTCTGGTGTTGATTATTGTAGGCGATAGCCTAGATTGTCAATTTTCGCGTTTGTGAACTTTCATCAACAATTTTTTTCGCGCGTTTGAGTAAAAATGGTAGCTTGTTAGAGGAGGCAACCGGTAGCTTGTCGCGTTTGAGGGCTATCTCGCACAATATAATCGTTTTTCTCAACTAATTTGTTATATTACCGTCTATTATAAGATAATTATCAAAATCTCCTCAAAAAAGAGTTGGAATAAGAACTAATTAACTGATTTTCGAAAATACGAGATTTTTGTAAAATTAGAGTATTACAAATAAAATATATTGTATTTCTATTTTATTGAATTTCGATGGTATTCTTTATTACATAGAATATATTCATGAAATATGGGTGGCCTCATTTTCTTCTTGCAACGTCAAGAGCACAACCTTTCCTTTATTATTCATTTTATCATTCCTTTTTTTATCTTCCTACTTGGGGCCTCCCTTCATCGTAGCCTGTTGTAGTATTTCGTTTCCATCTTGCGTTGTCAACTTTCCGTCTTTAACCATTTGCTTAAGTATGTTTACATCTTGCGACGTAGGGTTTTTGCTTTCAATTATTCTTTCAATTTCCTTTTCATCTTGTCTCGTGAGTTTCTTCAATGCTTTCGTGTCCTGCGTCTCCTTTTGAAGGTCCGCCGCCTCATCCTCCCTTTCTTCCTTGGCAACCTTACCTTGCTCTTGATCCTTATCATTCCCTTGCCCTCCATTTTGTGCCATGACGCCTCCCTTCATCGTAGCCTGTTGCAGTATTCCGTTTCCATCTCGCGTTGTCAACTTCCCGTCTTTAACCATTTGCTTAAGTATGTTTACATCTTGCGGCGTGGGGTTTTTGCTTTCAATTATTCTTTCAATTTCCTTTTCATCTTGTCTCGTGAGTTTCTTCAATGCTTTCGTGTCCTGCGTCTCCTTTTGAAGGTCCGCCGCCTCGTCCTCCCTTTCTTCCTTGGCAACCTTACCTTGCTCTTGATCCTTATCATTCCCTTGCCCTCCATTTTGTGCCATGACGCCTCCCTTCATCGTAGCCTGGTTTAGTATTCCGTTTCCATCTAGCGTTGTCAACTTTCCATCTTTAACCATTTGCTTAAGTATGTTTACATCTTGCGGCGTGGGTTTTTGCTTTCAATTATTCTTTCAATTTCCTTTTCATCTTGTCTCGTGAGTTTCTTCAATGCTTTCGTGTCATGCGTCTCCTTTCGAAGGTCCGCCGCCTCGTCCTTTTATTTCTTCCTTGGCAACCTTAACCTGCTCTTGATCCTTATCCTTCCCTTGTCCTCCATTTTCATTATTAGAGAAAGATGGGCTTATAAGAAGGAAGACAACGAGGGAGAAGAATATGAGTATACAAGGCTTAAACTTCAAGAATGTCCTCTTGTTTTTTCTTTTTTCTTTTATAAAATGTTGGATATTATTTTTTAGGGAGAATTATGAAGAATGAAAGATGTTTTGAGATGTATATATAGGGTTCTTAATTTCTATATATTGTTTGAGTTGCTCTAAATTTTGTGGTTGAAGAATTTCTATATATAATTTCTATATATAGTTTGATTTGCTCACTTTTCCCAAATCACAAACTCCAAACAGAGAGAAAGAATAGCAAAAGAGTTGTTCGAGTAATAACCATCAAGTTGATGAAAAGTACCCGGTGACGATCTAATCTCGACAACGGTGTAGGAGAAAGAGCGAGTTCCTAGGTCTAGGGGAACTAAGGAGAAGAGGAAGAGGCTTGAGTTTTTCTTTGTCTTTGATTGTGAGCGTTCACCGGGTTAGGGTTGAGAAAATACATTAGTGTTACTTAGGGATAGAGTTCTATTAGGAACAGAGAAGTTTGTATTCTGCCTTGTAACCTGAAGGGAACTAAGTAATAAAGAAAAGGAAACTCATTCGAAAATCCTCCAAGGGGAGGTAGAAGTTTATTCACGTGATTAGTTGATCGTTGTGGGTTCCTCTATAAGAGAACTGTCTCTATTACTTTATTTACTTGCATACTTACTTATTCTTCTATGTGTGGGAACTGTTCGATACAGTTCTCATAACTGATTATTACTAACCTACGATCCAACAAGTATCCACTTCATCCTCTTCATCTATTTCACGTCCCTTGTCAATTCTTAATGTGTGATGACTGTTGAAGGTATTTGATGACAGTTGGAATTTTTTTTTGACAATTGTTGAACGACAAGCTGCTATTTTTGACATTTGATGACAAATCTAAGCACTGAACAAGTTCATTACCGCTCTTCCTCTTATATGTTGTGACATATTTAAGCCTCTCCGTAAGGACCTGAGGTGTGTCAATTTGGTAGAAGGATTTGAGATCGTCATCAGTTTCCATTGTATAAGGATTTTTCAATTTTTTGATGGATGCAAGTGGGACATATATACATTTGTTGGGGATGTGTTGATATGGAACCTTTCTATAATTATTTTTCTTAAAAACTATAGATCAACGTTGCCCTATAGAACAATTGCATTTGATTTCACATCACACTGTCAAAGCACACCGTCAAAAACTATATATAAGCCTCTCCACTTCCAATCTTCCAATCTACTTCAAAGCACACTATTAGTATATTAAACTCTATTTGTTCAACATTAACAAACATTCAATGTCAATTGCAATTTGGTGACAATATATTTTGATGACAAGAGATTTATTGACTCTCTTCAACTATTTACTAATTGTTGATACTGGTTGATAGAAATATAGGATAAGAGGACAACCCTAACGACAATAACATATTTCGGTGAACATGTCTTCTTCTTTTTTGTCAACCACTATCATCGATTTGCTTTAGTTGACTGTTAACAATCTTGTTCAATGCCAACAAATATCACTAATTATCATTAAATCGTTAACAGCCATCAATTTTTTCAAATTAAATCAATCATCAACAATTGTCGTCAACTTGTTTTAATTGTTGACAATAGTTGATGACAATAAAACAAGAGAGGAGAACCTTGCTTTAGTTGACTGTCAACATTTTTTCTCCCTGTCAACAACTATCACTAAATGTCATCAAATTAATTTCTTCAAATTGTATCATACATCAACAATGGTCATCAACAACTTTAATGATTGTGATTTAATTTATGGCAATGGTTGTTGACAATATAGAAAAAGAGGCCAACAATTGATGACAATAAATCAAAGAGTTTCAACATCTGTCAACAATTTTATCAACTCATTTTTTAACTTATAATCAACTTTAATTAAATGGAAGCAACTCGTTTTTTTCCCAATTAAATGAAAATTCAACAATTGTCAACATGTGGTTTATTGAGAGCATAATTTATACATAGTCAGTCGTAAAACACTATCAACAAACTGCTTTGTTTGTCGTCAAATTTAATTAAATCCAAAACCGATGTATGAATCTAGATTTACTAGTGATTTCACGTGTAACATAAGTTGATGATGACAAATCAAGTAAAAAGTAGGTCTCTTGTCATCAAATTTTAATCAAACTCGTGAAAAAATTTACATGTTGATGAGATTGCACGTTGGTATTAAAACGCTATTAACCTGATTCCGATTTTGTTGACATTTTTTATTTTCTGGTGTTCATTATTGTAGGCGATAGCCTAGATTGTCAGTTTTCGCGTTTGTGAACTTTCATCAACAATTTTTTTCGCGTGTTTGAGTAAAAATGGTAGCTTGTTAGAGGAGGCAACCGGTAGCTTGTCGCGTTTGAGGGCTATCTCGCACAATATAATCGTTTTTCTCAACTAATTTGTTATATTATCGTCTATTATAAGATAATTAAAAAAATCTCCTCAAAAAAGAGTTGGAATAAGAACTAATTAACTGATTTTCGAAAATCCGAGATTTTCGTAAAATTCGAGTATTACAAATAAAATATATTGTATTTCTATTTTATTGAATTTCGATGGTATTCTTTATTGCATAGAATATATTCATGAAATATGGGTGGTCTCATTTTCTTCTTGCAACGTCAAGAGCACAACCTTTCCTTTATTATTCATTTTATCATTCCTTTTTTTATCTTCCTACTTGGGGCCTCCCTTCATCGTAGCCTGTTGTAGTATTCCGTTTCCATCTCGCGTTGTCAACTTCCCGTCTTTAACCATTTGCTTAAGTATGTTTACATCTTGCGGTGTGGGGTTTTTGCTCTCAATTATTCTTTCAATTTCCTTTTCATCTTGTCTCGTGAGTTTCTTCAATGCTTTCGTGTCCTGTGTCTCCTTTTGAAGGTCCGCCGCCTCGTCCTCCCTTTCTTCCTTGGCAACCTTACCTTGCTCTTGATCCTTATCATTCCCTTGCCCTCCATTTTGTGCCATGACGCCTCCCTTCATCGTAGCCTGTTGCAGTATTCCGTTTCCGTCTCGCGTTGTCAACTTCCCGTCTTTAACCATTTGCTTAAGTATGTTTACATCTTGCGGCGTGGGGTTTTTGCTTTCAATTATTCTTTCAATTTCCTTTTCATCTTGTCTCGTGAGTTTCTTCAATGCTTTCGTGTCCTGCGTCTCCTTTTGAAGGTCCGCCGCCTCGTCCTCCCTTTCTTCCTTGGCAACCTTACCTTGCTCTTGATCCTTATCATTCTCTTGCCCTCCATTTTGTGCCATGACGCCTCCCTTCATTGTAGCCTGGTTTAGTATTCCGTTTCCATCTCGCATTGTCAACTTTCCGTCTTTAACCATTTGCTTAAGTATGTTTACATCTTGCGGCGTGGGGTTTTTGCTTTCAATTATTCTTTCAATTTCCTTTTCATCTTGTCTCGTGAGTTTCTTCAATGCTTTCGTGTCCTGCGTCTCCTTTCGAAGGTCCGCCGCCTCGTCCTCCATTTCTTCCTTGGCAACCTTAACCTGCTCTTGATCCTTATCCTTCCCTTGTCCTCCATTTTCATTATTAGAGAAAGATGGGCTTATAAGAAGGAAGACAACGAGGGAGAAGAATATGAGTATACAAGGCTTAAACTTCAAGAATGTCATCTTGTTTTTTCTTTTTTCTTTTGTAAAATGTTGGATATTATTATTTTAGAGAGAATGATGAAGAATGAAAGATGATTTGAGATGTATATATAGGGTTCTTAATTTCTATATATAGTTTGATTTGCTCTTAATTTCTATATATAGTTTCTATATGGAAATAGGTGGTGCATGTTTAATTCATATATACCATTTCAAGAATCGTTCATTTATGATTGGTTTTTAATTAAGGTTATTTATTGGCATAAATGCTGATAATCCGTAAATTGTGCCTAGATGCATGATAGTCACTAAATGACTTTTTTTTTTCCCTTCCCAAGTTCTCATGGCTGTGAAAAAAAAAATTTAACTTGCACGAGTCAAAAGTTAAATCATCCATAAACATAGTGATATTGAACAAAAATGAATTGCCCAGCTTAATTGTATTGAATTTTAATAATCTTTCCGTTACATATATTTAAATAAAATTACTAATATCTCTTCAGTTTAGTGTTCTATTGATTAATATCACACATAAAATAAACTATATGCTATAAACAGAAGGCGGATTTGCAAGGGTAGCCCATGTACAAAAAAAGGTTGCAAAAGTACCCTATATTATAGGAAATTGTAAATCATGCATTTTTGGCATTTATGTAATTTTATTTTTCGTTATTTTATTGTTTAATTATTTGAATTTAAATTTGTAATATTTATTAGAAATGAATTATTAAATTGAATGAATTAAAATCAGATAACGGAAATTGAAAAAATAAATAAATAAACGTCACGTAAAAAGATATTTTTAAATGATCTATTCGTTATGATCTTAAAGTGTTTATAGAAAATAAGGAGTAAAAGAGGAAAAAGAAAATTCAAAGATATGGTAAAGATACTAGTATATTGATATTTCCGTCAAAGTATATTCGGGCTAGATTTTATACTGTCATGCTTGCCTATTCTACTGTCATACCTCTCTCTCATCCTGTCACGTACTTGAAAAGAAAAAGGAAATTGCAAACGAATTTGATTTGTTACGAAATATTTTGTTTCCTTTAAATGAGAAATTATAACGGATATTAGAAAGATAACAATCTTACAAGATACCAATATTAATGGAAACAATAATAACCAATTATTAGAGGATAAAAGAAAAGTCAAAGATATAGCAAAAATACTAGTTGATTGAGATTTCCGTCAAAGTCTTCCCATGCTAGATTTTATACTGTCATGATTGTCTATTCTACTGTCATACATCTATATGATCATGTCATATACTTATAAAAGGAAAAGGAAATTGTAAACGGATTAGATTTTGTACGAAAGAAGAAGATGATGTGTTTTGTTTTTGATCTGCTTTTAATTCATTCCTCTTAATTTAATTTAAAATTTTTAAATCTTGTTATTTTTAATTAGTAGAAATAATTTTAAGTTTTAAATTAGAAATAAATTTTTTAATTAAAGTTTCAAAAAAAAAATTGTTTTAATATTTTTCTAAAAAAAGAAAGGACATGATTTTGGGCATTTTTGCTATATTTTTGGACATTTATGCTATTTTTTTGGGCATTGATGTAATATTACAAATAAATAGGCATTTTTGCAAACAAATTTTCAAAGTGGAGCATGGGGTACTAATTTCTCTAAACATAATCTAAGGTTGTCCTTATTATGATTCTAGCTCCTCTAGGCTATAGTTCACATTCAAATCTACACGCAATATATAATCACGTTTTGCCATGTTAACTTTGTCCATATGGGCACTCCCACAATAAATCACGTATCATTTTGTTCTTAAAACATATTTTTATATATTAATATTATTTTTTATTTTACCCCATCACGTCATACTTAAATATGATTATAAATAATTTAAATATGTTACAATAAAGTGAGGAGTATGAAGAGTTGAACACATGACCTCTTACACCTAAACTCACTCACATAGTCACATACCACTAAATCAACACATCATTTTAATTTAAACTAATTTAATACTATATCTAGAAATGATGACAATGACTTTCAAAATTATCACTCCCCGCAATCTCTTGCGATTCTAAAAAGAGAAGAGGGGCCAATCTCGAATGTATTGAAATCTCATTTAAGTCAACTTAGTCTCAATTATTGTATTTTATATAGGGTGAATTTCACAAAATCACTCATTAAATATAGGTTTGTGCACTAGAGGTTGATTCACATGGAAATGGGGCTTATCATAAAAATTAAGAATAAATAATGACCCTTAGATTTGAGAAATGGATGGCTAAGATTAGAAGAGATAGGGGCAAAATGGTAATTTTGATAAAAATAAAAAAAATAAAAAAATAAAAAAATAAAAAATAAAAAATAAAAAAAATATATATTTTTTAATTTTATTAGTTTCGCTTGTTTTTGCCAAAAACACGAAATTTAATTTTTTACGTTACGTTCACGTATTTTATGCATATGTTCACACTATTATAAGACATGTTCACATATTATCACATTTTTCAGTTTAGAGATTTTATAATACGTTCACATATATTACAAGTGTGTTCATATATTATTACTGTTTGTTCATGTATTATGGTCATGTGTTCATGTTCGATTAAATCATAATACAGGCGTTAAACGGCTTAAAAATTTGACAAAAAAATAAAAAAAAAAGTTTTTTTTTATTTTTTCGCTTATTTTTGCCAAAACCACGACGGTTGACATTTTACGTTATGTTCACATATTTTATACACATGTTCACATTTTTACAAGGGCTGTTCACATATAACCGCATTTTAACTTCAGAAAATTTAGTATACGTTCACATATAATATAGATACGTTCACATATTAGTATTGCATGTTCACGTTTTATGGCCTTATGTTCATACTCGATTTACATCATTATACATACGTAAAAAGACTTAAAAAAATAAAGTAAGAAAATAAAAAAAAAAATTTATTTTTTTTTAATCGGATGGCCTAGATTCATTTCTAGTGTTTCAATCGGATGGTCCAGATTTGTTCTTAATTTTTATGATAAGCCCCATTTTCATTTAATTCAATCTCCTGTGCACTAAACCACCCTTAAAAATAAAAATTACATCAAACCACCCATATAGTGATTTGTTAACAAAGCACCACCCTTGAATCATTTTCCGTTTATGTACCGTGAATCCTAGTATAATTCATTAAAAAAAGAAAAGAAATAAAAACAAAAAAGGACAATCATCAACCTTTACCTCATCTGTATCCTCATTCAAGCGTTCTGTCCATTCTTTCTCCAAGTTCTAAATGATAATCCCTCAAATTACAAAGCTTGAGTGGATAAGAAATTTTATCAGTTTATCAAGAACAACAACACCCCATTTCAACGATTTTCAAAGTTTATGGGTTTTCCAGCGGTGGGTTTCAAGTGACCCGAGCGCCCGAGTCTATGGATTGCCGACAAATATTCTGTAATGGATGTCTCCGCTAATCCTATTCTACCACCACCAGCGGCGACTCCGACTAGTCAATTTCTTTCGTTTCCATCACAAACTTGGGCTCACAAAGAACGTCTCACAAATTCCAATTTGCTCCCAATTTCTAATTTGATTGCAGCCGCTAAATCCCCACCATAACCACCATTAACCTTTGCTTAATTGAAAATTTAGGGTTTTGGGCGGAATATTAAGCAGCATATCGATCTATGAAGGGTTGATTTGGGGGTTTAGTGCTTAATTGGGAATTTAGGGTTTTGGTTAGATTTTGGATGAGATTTTCAAATATAGAGTAAATGAGGATTCTACATGATTTTCTTTGATTTACTCCTGGGAAACAAAAGTTGGGTGGCTGATTGATATGCACAAGACTTCAAATTGGTGTAAATTCATGATTTAGAGAACTTGGAAAGAGAGAGAATGGATTGTTGGAGGAGACAAAGGGAGGTAGGGATAGAATGGTCAATGAGCAACTTTGTTGATTTTTCCTTTTTCTTTATTTTTGTTTTGAACGAATTTATGAAGGGATCACTCCTTTCCTTTGGTAACAGAATTTTTTAACCGAAAATGTTTAGAGGTGGTGCTTTGTTAACGGAATATTTATATGGGTGGTTTGATGTAATTTTAATTTTTAAGGATGGTTTGATATACAAACTCATATTTAACGGGTGGTTTTGTGAAATTTACCCTTTTTTATATTGGTTGTTCAAATTGATTTTTTTTGTAATAGAAGACTCAAAGTTATTATATCCAAATATTCTCTTGTTTCATTCATTGTTTAATACTCCGTATTAATCCAGTATTTTTAACATCTTTTTTTTTGTATTGTTTGTGGTGTTTACATTAAGCTAACATATAATCTGGATGGAATAAAACACAGACAAAAAAATGTCCAAAATCTACGCGCAAACACGCGCTTTCTTTCTTGCCATCCTCCTGGCGGAAACCCTAGCGGCATCCGAACCGCCGCCGCCGCCGCCGAGGCCTCAAGCTAAGCCCGTCACTCCCGCAAATCAACCTAGATGTAAAAGCTGCTCTCCCGGATCTAATACCCGATGGACTATAAGTAACAGTTGCCCAAACAATTTCACGTCTCAATCGGCGACGTTCTGGTTTCCGGCGAGTCGTTCCGGTGACCAATGCAATGTATTAAGAATACAAAGTGAAAATCGGAAAAGCAAGAAGATCTGCTTCAATCACTCATGGAAGACAAAGCCATTAAATCGGCTCAATTTGGTCCAAGGGGTATCCGGGGGCATCCATCAGTCCCGGTGCGCTTTCCTTGGCGGCGGCGGCGAGGTTGCGGCTGGTGGTCATGCTTGGGGGTGTGGCCTCGCGCATCGACTCGGATCTCTTGTCCCGGCGGTCATCTTCGGCCGTCGTTCCTGGGGCATAAAGTTCGACCCGGAGTTCTGGCATCTTCCTCTTCGGTCGGCGGATGCGCTACTCAAGCCATTCCAAGCGAAGACGTAGTCGGCATGGTCGGAGATACCCCACGAGTCCATATTCCTTCTGCCTGATTTTAGTTCGGGGAAACTATCAAGGCCTTTCTGGCGACCAAATACCTGGTGGTGTTGGTGGGTGGCGATCGCCGCCGCTGCGCTATTCCTTTATCATGCCAATCTCGTTTTGTTTCGTTGGCAAAACCCTTTCTACATCGTCTGCATTTTGCTCTCCCTGCTGCCTATGCACTTGAATTTCAACCCAAAGGTACACAAATACCCTACTCTAAACAAATTGCATCTGATGATGTGTTTACATCAAACTCGTGGGTCGTCACCCACTCTGTGGAATGTTGGGTGCTTGCCCATCAATTTGTTTTTGATGCTTCTGGTTGATGGTGAGCTTTTCATTTATGAAGTTTCCCAATCAATTACCATAGCCCAAACACTATATAACAAAATACCAAAATGGGTGCTTGATGCTCAGGCCAACCGAGCTTACCCTCCACCTGTGTGGTTAATTTACCCCAATTGTGTTGATTACCTTTTCTTGCAAAAGATTTCAGTTGAACAAATTGATCTTTGGAGGATTATTTATCTCTCCTATGTTAGTAACAATGCCTTGCTGGCATGTTTGGGGCAGAACTTTATAATCATTCTTTATTGGCTCACGCCCAACTTTCTAATGGGGTATCCAAAACTCAAAACCCACGTTAACACCTCATTTTGGATGACGATTTCGTGTATCCTTACCCAAGTAGAAAAAAGGCTTTTTACCACGGTTCTTTTGTAAATATTACCACGGATGTGAACCGTGGTAATCTTGGTTGTGGTAAATTTGTTTACCACGGTTACACATTTACCACGGTTCTCATTATTACCTCGGTTCATGAACCGTGGTAAATGTTAGACCCGTGGTAAAATATACATGTAGTAATTTTGTTTTAGACCGTAGTAAAATGACATTATTGTAAATGTACTAGAGAATCACGATCAGATGAGGGTTTTTATTAGGGTGTAATATGCGAGCAAATTTCAACCGTTGGATCATGATACATCTACGGACACGATCAACACACGCGTTTAAGTAATATTGTACACGGAGGGGTATTTTTGTCATTTATCCATTCAATTAGAACACAAGTTACAGGGGCATCTTCTTCTCATTCAACGTAGAGTTTCATTCACCCTTTTCGATCGAATTCTTCTCTAGAATTGTTGCCCCTTTCTTCTTCTAATTTGATTCGCTTTTTTTTTGTTGATCCCGACCCCAATTTGTGTTCTCTCTTTATGAATTTTGATATAGATCTCTTTTGTACAATGTCAAGCTCACATTTGGAGTTTTTTCAAATTTGAGAGTTTTCTACTTCGATTTACATGTTGTTGTGTTCTTTGGACTGATTTTTTGTTGAATTCATCAAACCTGTAAAGATTGTGTATGTTTTGCACTCAATCTCAAGTGTTTGATTGAAAACAAAGGATAATGTCCAATGCTCATCTAATTGCCCACCATGTGTTCGACAAAATGCCTAAATGATCAACTTAGACCTTAGAGCATTTTGGTTTACCAATTGTTCATAAATTATGAATCTTGCATACCAAGTTTGAACGTATACCATTTATGAACAAGATTACATGACACACATACGAAGTATTGTGAATTAAATTCCATGAACCTTATTGATAATTGTTATGAACCTAATCGTATAAAGACATGAACTCACAAAAATACGATTTATGTACGTACTAGATTATGTGACAAAAATAACAAGTATTATGAATTAGATTTCATGAACTTTTATTGAAAATTGTTATGAACTTAACTATATAAAGACATGAACTAACAAAATACCATTTGTGAATGCCTGGCCAAAAAAGTATTGTGAATTAAATATAATGAACCTTATTGACAATTTTTATGAACCCAACCATGTAAGAACATAAACCAATAGACCCACTTGTATGAACTATTAGTTATGGACTGTGAAATTATAAATTATGAACTTGTGTTTATAAAAACATGAACCAAATGAAAAAAATATCATGAACCAAAAGATGTGAATCAAAAGAACAACTAGGATACGACTTAAAAGACATGAGTTTTAAGATAAATTATCATGAACCTAAGCATAACAAAACATGAACCAAAAAAGAACTACCATGAACCAAAATACATAAATCGTACGAAGAGTTAGCCTATGTGGGATTTGAACCCACATCTATGTGCACATGCACATTACTCTACCATTTGAGCTAATAGGCTATCAAATGACATGGAATAAAAGATAAACTACTAAGAATTAAAAGTCATAAACCATAAGAATTATTATGAACCTAGCTTAAAAAAACATGAACAGAAAGAACAAATACCATGAACCAGAAATCACGAAAGAAAATAATAACTAACATGAAGTAAAAGACATGAACCATAAGATGAACTTTGATGAACCTAAGGTTATTCAAACATGAACCAAAAGAATAAGTGTTATAAACAAAAAGGCATAGAACAAAATTTATGAACCATAAGAATAAATATTATGAACCTTACCTTAAAAAGTCAGGAGCCAAAAGAATAACCGATATAAACAAAAAGACATAATCGTATCAAGAATTAGCCTATGTGGGATTTGAACCCACATCTATGTGCACATGCACATTGCTCTATCATTTGAGCTAATAGGCTACCAAATATATAATTTCTCAAGTGTCAAATGCACATTTCTCATTTATCACCAATATCATTTATGTGGGATTTGAACCCACATTTATGTGCACAAGCACATTGCTCTACCATTTGAGCTAATAAGCTGCCAAATGACATGAACTATACGATAAAATATTAAGAATTAAAAGTCATGAGCCATATGAATTATAATGAACCGAGCTTATAAAAAAATGAACCAAAAGAACAAGTACTATGAACCAAAAATCACAAAAGAAAATAATAACTAGCATGAACTAAAAGACATGAACCATAAGATGAACTTTGATGAACCTAAGGTTATTCAAACATGAACCAAAAGAACAATTGTTATGAACAAAAAAGCTTGGTACAAAATTTATGAACCATACGAACAAATACTATGAACCATACCTTAAAAAGTCATGAACCAATAGAACAATCGATATGAACAAAAAGATATGACCGTATCAAAAATTAGCCTATGTGGGATTTGAACCCACATCTATGTACACATGCACATTGCTCTACCATTTGAGCTAATAGGCTACCAAATACATAATTTCTCAAGTGTCAAATGCACATTTCTCATTTGTCACTAATATAACAAGATCTATAGAAACTTACATTGAGATTTTTCCTAAGAGGACTTAGTAGACAACTTCAACAATGAACTAACAATCTTCTTTTCACCGACCAATACATGTGAAAATCATTGAATACTTATTCTACTTACTAATTACAAAGGGCTAAAGATTGGGATTTGGGGCTAACTGATTTTAGTAAAAAAAAAAATTAAATGATTGAGTTGTTTCTTTGCAACTTAGAATTTTAAACTAGAAAATTAAACAAACTTGCTATCATAAACAGGGAGCACTTGTAGATTGCAAGCAAATTTGTACTTGAACTCCCAAAAACAAACCCTAGAAAATTAAAATCCAATTCATGCATACCTTTCTTTGTTTCCTTCTTCATGCTTTTGATGAACCGAAATTGACACTTTGGATTGAGCTAGAGTGCAACAGATCTCTCAAGTTGATGGTAGATTTCCCCCACAAATGTGTTTAATTGCTTGAGGGCGATCGTGCTTTGCGGCGTTTGTTCAGAGAATGAAGCTTGAAGATGACGTGAGATGGGATTTTTAGGTAAGGGGTATTTTTGTCTTGGCAACACAAATTTTATCATTATTACGCTCCGTGCCATTAAAACTAACGCTCGTCTCTCATATGTATTTTTTGTTAAATTATTTTGTTTTAATTAGGACCGTTCATACATGTAATCTAACGGTCTAAAAATGCCCGCATTTTTTACCCTATCAATAAGTGTCACCTGAGCGTGACTCATGTACTAGAACCATGGTAAATCATCACAACCGTAGTAAATATGTAACGTGGTAAAATTATACCCGTAGTAAATTATGCATCTAAAATACATCGATTAGAAAGTAAATCGTGGTAAATGTGTATATTTTTCAAATGTAAGATTTATAATAATTTATTATACAATATACTCAAATTTAATAATATATATAAACATTTGACACCAATTTAAAGTAAATAAACTTTCCAAATGCATGAATTAATGTCACAATGTCATACAAAAATATCAAGAAAAATGTACTAACAAGCACTAAACTAAAGTTTAAATATCCAGGAACATCTACTAACAAGCTAGTACTATAACTAAAGTTTATATATCCCACAAATAAATCACTAAGGTATGAATCTTTGCACATATGTTACCCATTGATCACGAATCTCATCTATCTTTCCATTTGCATATGTCATGGATCCACCAATTTTTGGATAGTACTGCCATAATAAACAAAAAGAACCTGATTAGAAATCATTTAAAAATACAATACAAATAACAATTTAAATGTTGAAATACCTTTTCTAGGATAGAGTCTAGTCCACTACTGATAATCTCGTATATGTACCGGAGAACATAATATCCACAATCTATATTATTTCTCTGCTTAGGACACTGCATAAATTATTGTCATAGATCAGATCAAGTAGTTTAATCAAATTTAATAGACTCTCTAAGAGTTGCAATCAGACAAATACAAGGGAGGATAATAGTTTTCTCATTAAGGATAAATCAGATTAGTTTCATTTTTTCCTTAGCTTCAGGATATTTTTTTCATTTTACTCACCAAATAGTGCAGCTCTTACTCTCAAAAGAGCAAACAAAATGACGGTTTCTCTCATCATGGGAACAAAACAGTAACTTGTTATTTCTTACAAATATCAAGACTTAGAGTCAAAATAACACTATCACTAAAAGAATCAAGAATAAGTCAAAGTGAAACTACTAGGTGAGTGACCTGACCATGAGGTCGAAGGAGCTTTCTATGTTGTTTCTCTTCATCCCTGACCTCAGGCACTAAATTTCAAGCTTCAACTTATGTACAAGTACATATCGATCCCACAATCTCTAAAGGTTTGATCAACGCTCCTATTTTCAAGATGTAACCTAACTATGAACTTAAAAACACTTGACTAAACTGAAAAGCACAAAATTTCCTTGCAAACAAATGATGTTAGCCATGAAATCCTCCCCCTGAGAACAACATTTGCTTGTTGTCAGGGCTGTCAGACAGGTCAGTTTCATCGATGCTCTTTCAATTTCAGATAGAAGAGCTCAAAGCTACCATAAACAGACAAGAAATCTATAGTAACCAAAACCTATATTTAATCTGGAAAGTAACATCTAGAAACCAGAAGTTACATGAGTAATATACAAGCACCTATGATAAATTATCATATTAAAACATTAGAAACCAAAGATATTGAAATATTTGTATATTAACATACAACAATAGAAACGCCATAAAGTTAGATAACTATTTCATGTAAAGACTATATGCCATTAGATTCCATAAATGATAATGAATATAACCAAATCAGCAAGACTAAACCACTAAAAAAGGAAAAGAATATCACACAACTAGAACTAACCTTTATCTCAATCCATTTGGACTTGGTAGATTTGTTCAAGTTGTTTTGTTGTGCAATCCAAATTTTTAAAGCTCTATGTAGAGAAAAAAAGATTAGTATCACAATTTTATTAAGAACAAGCAAGTATATAAAATAGCTCTTATAGTTTGCACGAGTAGTCCCTATAGCCTTACCATCCATATTCCATTTCAACTTGAATTTCAAATTCTTATCTCTATGCCTTGTAACCTTTGCTAAAATACTGCGCCCTCGACCTTGTGTGTTCTTCTTATTTTTCTTAGGAGGTGAAGAGGTGTTATTAATATCTTCTTGGGTGGTTCCATCTTCATGACCATTTTTGGAGACCATGGTTCTGTGAAATATACAAAAAAGAGAGTTAATATCATAAAAATACCATGGCAGTAAGCTGGTGAGGTATTTGTCTAAGATTGCTAGGACCAGCCTTCAATCTTATACATTTTATAGCGACTTATTCATTAAGTTGATACAAATATGATATTCACTTGTTTAAAATATACCAAAAAAAGAGCTTCTAGCTTAGGAATTCATATCTAACACAATGTTTATATTTTTTTTCAAAGAAACAAATCTTGAAATAAACTTGTGGTTCTAATTAAAAAAGGTGTTAGTGCTTGGAAGTTTGTGTCCTAAACCTACTGTTTGTCCAAAAAGTATGACCTGAAACAAGTTTAAGAAGTAAATGTTCACTGCACACTCAAAACATACAAAAATTAGAGCTTTAAAAGTTGCTATTTAATTTAATTCATCTAACATTCACTACCAATAAGAACAAAAGACACTATTACCCATAAGATGAGCTATAGAGTCATAATGCAAAATAGATAACAGGGTCTGAATAAGCAAGTTCATCATGTCGCAAGACAGCAGAAGTGTTCATTAAAGGATAAATGTTAGTGAGTAGTTGTAATATTCACAGCTAAAGAAGTGCATTAAGCTCTCTAGGTTGAGAAATGCAGATAGCTAATGGGTTGGACATATTTCCTACTTATTGCAGAAGGAGAGATGATTGATGAGTACCCAAAAAATGGATCGAGTTCTACTTAAAATATCCCAAGCAAAGAGACTAGAAATGTAACAGTTGATATCCTAAGCTAGCTTTTACCTTGCTCTAGGGTTTCTCTCTTTTCACCTTGTATATAAACAGCTCTCTGTAAATGTAAGAAATATAATGAACAGACGCAATAGATGATGCTATTCAAAATCCCCCAAACCTAAACTTTATCCTTGTTTTCAGTTACTTTCCAAAACCACACTTTCCTACCTACTCTGTTAGCCACAACAAGCACTCTCCAATCTGGAAATGAACAATCATCTAGAAAAACCAAACATCCTGCCAATGAACAATCACACATCAACAAAGTAATCAGAAAACTGATTTGATAGTTCAATATATCAGATGGTCTAATGATAACCTGTATTTCACTTGTTAAGTCCAAACGTCGAGTCCAGCAGGATTTTCAATCCACCAGGCTTCTTCAGAAAAAAAAAAGAATTAGAGCCATGCTTTCCTCTTTTATTTTAGAGAGTATTCCAAACCTAGTTCCAATTTGAAATCTGGACAACTACAAATTCCTAATGGTATTATATTCTGAGGCTACCCTAAGAATATCAAGCAGCACAAGTGCAACACTTGTACGACAGAGTCCAATTACAGCATTAATTTAGCAAACATCTTCATAGAAACTATTTTTATAATGGAGTTGATCAAGTAGGCAAGTACAACCAGCCATGAGCAAATCAGATAATGGTTAATCCAATAAGCAACTAAATATATATGAATTGTCAAACTGAGCCAAAATCAACATCAAGATTAAGTAGCCAATGGATTCAACTATTCAAGTACGTATTTGATTCAAATACGTACTTCCAACATCAAGATTAAGTAGCCTAATTAAGTAGCCAATGGATTCAAATACGTACTTCCAACTATAAGATTAAGTAGCCAATGGATTCAAATATCAACATCAGGATAATGCATAAATTCATTCTGATATTTGGACTTTTAGAATTGAAAGAATATTGAGCAACACAGGGAAATGGATTCAAATTAAATTACACATTTCACACTGCGCAATCTCCATTTGTGAAGTGAAGCCGCGTGACGAAAAAGAATACATGTGTATAATGAAATTTCACAGAAACAGGCAATCATCATTTAAAGAAGTATCCAACTCACCGGAGATTAAGGGCGAGATTCACCGCTTCACTCTTCAGGATAACGAAACACAACAAATACGTACTTCCAACTCAACAATTTCACAGCAGAAAAAGCCCAGGCAAACAGTATGAGCAACTAAGGGCGAGATTCACCGAAATCAACTAAGGGCTACAACGCCCCTATAGTCGAGCAACTCACCGGAGATTGAGGAGGAGCCGACTAAGGGTTATGGTGGTTTAATTATCGCCGAATCCAGTGGTGTCGTCGCTAGAGATAGGGGCAAGGATGGAGGACGTACTGAGTAATTGCCGCCGATATCGAGCAGTATAGTGGCTAAATTTTCAGAACATTGAAAGAGAGAGCCGAGAGGGTGAAGTTTGCAGTTTCCAGTGAAATCTGATTAACCCTAGCTCAATTCCCGCGGGTAAAATTGGATATCCCGCCTCTAATTTTTGTTTGTATTTTCGCTTGTATATTTACTAATTAAAGTAACGCGGGCCTTTATTATCCCGCCTCTATTTTTCATTTTTCATTTGTATATTTACAAAAGTAACTTGGGTCTCTATTAAAATAAACTCAAGACATATTTTGAGCCAAATTTTCATATATATATATATACATTGTATATATAATTATGTATTATGTTCTTTTCGATCAATTAATTTTCATATATATTTAGCAAGTCACATTTACTACGGTTCTTATTCTATAATTAATTACGATTTATATTTGACCGTGATAAATTAACTATCCATTTAACACGGTTAAAAAATTTTAGTGGTAAATTGAATACTAAATTATCACGGTTATTGAATAACCGTAGTAAATTTTCCACTTTGCGTTTATTTACCGCGCTAGCATCGAACCGTAGTAAAATAATAGAAGTATACATCACGATTACCTTAAGAACCGAGGTAATAAGTGACAGATTTACCACAGTTTCTCTATAAACCTAGGTAATAAGAGAAACATTTACCTCGGTTCATAGACAAACCGAGGTAATTTAACCATATATGTCACAATTACCACGATACGACACGGAACCGTGGTAAATCTACCGTCACCGAAACCCCTTTTTCTACTAGTGTTAATGTTGCTAAGTTAATCTACAAAGCAAAAGCTCACGCATTAATGAGTGATTACATAGGAAAAAAATAATAAGAATAATATCAATGGAACCACCAACACTACACTTGTTGTGATCCAACACGAAATAAATCTGCCCAAAAGGCAAGCCGACAGGCGTGATCGAAACCACATATACCATCTTCTCAAGGAGTCCAAAGGTACCAACATAATTTCTTTGAAAATAGCTTTCAAAACAAGGTACTCGTCACCACGAAAAAGCTCCAAAAAGGTAACGGCCAAAAGCCACAAAAATATTGGTTATTTATGAAGATAGCCTTATGGAATTGCAGGGGTATTAAGCGCAAATCCTTTTGGACTGAAATCAACGCCTTATGCCGCTTGGAGCATATTAATCTTATTGCTTTGGTTGAAACAAAAGCCCAAAACCCTCCCAATTGTCAAAGTTGGCAAAAAGCAGGCTTTGATTCCTGTGAATTCATTCCGGCTAATGGTTACTCTGGCGGAATCTGCGTCCTATGGAAGGGACAACACCTTGTGAATGAAACACTCGTCATTGTCCATAAAGACGACCACTTCATTGGAATTCACTACACCCATTTGAATACCCAGAAAGAAATGATTATTATATTTGCCTACGCCCCTCCACGGGCGCAAGACAAGGAACCATTTTGGAAAAAACTAACGGAGTTCATAAAAAATTGTAACCTCCCATGCATTATTATGGGTGACTTAAATGAAATCCAGCACCCGCATGAGAAACTTGGGGGTGCTACCCCAAACCACTCAAGATTCAATCGTCTTATTAACTTCAAGAATGATTGTGACGTTTGTGACATCCCTACTATTGGGAACAAATTCACATGGAAAAGGTCCAAAGACCTAGTAAACACAACCTACGAGAAACTAGACCGCACCCTGGTTAGTAACCAAATTATTCAGTGGTACCCCTCTATTGCCACCAAAAATCACGCTTTCTCATCTTCCGACCACTACCCTATATCGTGCGACCTCCCTACAGGGGCCACTTTCAAAGCACAACCATTTAAATTCGAAATGATGTGGACTTCTCGTAAAGATTTCCAAAATGTCATCAAGCAAGCCTGGCGATTCAATGCCAATGGGTCACATATGTTTAAACTAATAAAGAAAACCCAATTGCTCAAAGCAAAGGCAAAAGCGTGGAATAAAAACACTTTCGTCAATATTTTTGAACAGATTAGAAAACTTGATGAAGAACAGCTCCAAATCCAAAAAGAGATTATCGAGCACAATAACGTGCAATTAATCCAAAAACAAGAGAGATTGTTAAAGAACGGTCATGTCTCCTAAATTTCCACAACTCATATTGGAAACAGAGGGCGAAAAATACCCATATCAAACTAAATGACAAAAACACCAAATATTTCCACCGGATTGCAAATGGAAGAAGAAACAGAACTAATATCAAAGAAATTCGTACAGCGGAGGGCACACAAATTACAGGACTAGAAAACATTAGAACTGAGATTAGACGTGACTTCCATAACCGTTTCCGGGCTATGGAAATAAATCGTGGTAAACTCTAGAAAATGACACAAACAATCCAAAAAGAAATAACTGATGCTGACAACATAGAGCTCACTAAGGCTGTGTCAAATATCGAAATTAAAAATGCTATGTTCGACATTGGGGATGACAAATCTCCTGGACCGGACGGAATGCCGGCTAGTTTCTACAAAAAATTGGCATATTGTTGGCCCTGACGTCATTAAAGCTGTCAAAAGCTTTTTTCACTCAGGAAAAATCCTAAAGAAAATAAACCACACATTTATAACCCTTCTGCCCAAATGTGATAATCCCAACTCAACCAACCACTATAGGCCTATAAGTCTATGTAACACCATCTACAAAGTAATATCAAACATCCTAACAAACCACCTAAAAAATAGCCTGAACAAACTTATCCACCCGATGCAAGGGGCGTTTGTCCAGAATCGGAGTATCCATGACAACACACTAGTAGCACATGAGATTTTCCACTCTTTCCGCAACAAGCGTGGGCGGGAGGGTTGGATCGCAATCAAACTTGACATGGAAAAGGCTTATGATCGGATCAGCTGGGAATTCCTGGCCAACATCCTTCACAAATTCGGGTTCCACGATAAATTTGTGGGTTGGATTCGAGAATGCGTTGAGACTGTATCATTCTCAGTCCTAGTCAACAACGGACCAACAGATCAATTCTACCCTCAACAGGGGCTCAGGAAAGGGGACCCCCTGTCGCCATACCTATTTATACTTGCCGCCGAGATCTTGGCGAGACAACTTCACTTATTGAGCACCAACCCAAAAAGTGGTATCGGAATCCAAATCTCTATAAATGGAACCAAAATCCCCTTCCTAGCATTCGCTGATGATATAATAATCTTTGCTAAAGCGAATTGCTAAGCCTGTAGAAACATTAAAGAAATTATTGATGACTATTGTCAGATTTTTGGCCAAAAAGTCAACTTCCATAAATCCGCCTTCCAAGTCACCAAAAACACGAGTAATAGTACGAAGGAGCAAATAAAACAGATCCTCCAAATTGCGAATACAGTCGCGTTGAACAAATACCTAGGATGTCCGATTATCAACGGGAGAGTAACACAAAACACCTTCAAACCCCTGGTTCTCCAAACCAGAGCCCAATTATCAAAATGGAAAGCAAACGCCCTGTCTCAGAAGGGGCGTAAGACCCTAATCAAAGCAAATCTCTCAGCACAACCAAACTATATGATGCAATCGTTTCTGCTACCTCAAACAACACTTAAAGAACTAGACCAAATTAACAAAAACTTCTTCTAGAACAAAGAAAACAACTACAAACCACTCATAAGTTGGAACTCTATTTGTCGCCCACCCGCGCATGGAGAGGTGGGGATCGCCAAGGCAGAAGAAATGAACAAAGCACTCCAAATGAAACTACTATGGAAAATCCTGGCGGAACCAAACAACTTTTGGGTCAAAATAGTGACTGAAAAGTACCTCAAAACTGAAAGTATCTTAACCTACAAGAAAAAACATAACACTTCTTGGCAATGGTCCAAACTTATGGGCCTGAGAGACCTTTTCATGAAAGGTCTTATCTGGCAAGTGGGGGACGGAAACACTGTCCGATTCTGGAAAGATAACTGGATTGGTAACGGTCCTATCTACCCAAAATCTGAGGCGAAAACCTTCATTAATTGGGAGGAAACTGTTGTTGTGTACCTCCGTGAGGACAACTCATGGAACATAGAAAAATTAAGGGAGGTCGTCAACCAGGAGGACCTCGAAAAAATATCCAACATTATTAATCCCATTAATAAAATCCCAGATAGGTTGTACTGGGAACCTAGTAAAAATGGCTGGTATTCTACACTCTCGACCATGCAATGGATCCACCAGACTAAAGGCGAACCAAAAATCAACCTTGAATGGATCAATAAACTCAACATTCCCCCCAAGATTAAGAATTTCCTATGGAAAGTGGCTCGTAACGGCCTTCCAACCAAAATGAGGCTTGCTGCCAACCATATTCCAGTACCCCAAGGTTGTGACGCGTGTAATAACCAAGCGGAGGATACGTACCACATCCTACTCTCATGCCCATTCACGAGGGCGACCCTTAATGTTATAAACCTTAAATTACGGCGGATTGTTGCCCATGTATCACCGGGTGACAAAAAACCACATCAGATCCTTGAGGAAATTAGGACAATGACAACAAAAGAGGAATTTGAACTCCTCACTTACACCTGGTGGAGCCTTTGGTTCTCAAGAAATAAGAGAACCTTTGACAATAACAATGGAACAAACTTGAATAATGTCGATAACATCAGCGAGTTTACCCGAAACCAGGTTAAAGTATGGAATCTTGCAGAAACCTCTGATTCCCACAGCTCTGGCACTCACAAAGCGAGTAATGTCGTGAGGAGAAAATCTGCTAAATGGACAAAACCCAAGAGAGATTACGTTAAATTGAATTTTGATGGTGCAGTAAACGCAGATGGCGTGGCTTCTTTCGGGTTCATCCTTAGGGACTCTGGTGGCTCCCCCATCCACTTTGACGGAGGATTGATTGGTCAGCAGTCTGTTTTGATTTCCGAGACCATCGTCTTGCGCCAGGAACTTCTCGAGGCCATTAGTCGTGGCATTCCCCGGATCCAGATTGAAGGCGATAATTTGCAGCTGGTCAAGGCCGTTCTTGGTGACTGGCGTTGCCCGTGGGAGATTGAGCTGCTACGTTCGGACATCCACTGCTTGCTTGCCCGTTTTCAGGATTGGAGCATTTCTCATATCTTCTGGGAGTGCAATTCTGTGGCGGACTTCATCGCTGGATCTTTCAGACGTGTCTCCTCTATCCCGCTCGCAGTTGACTTGGGTTTGCTTACCCTCATCCGACAAGATGCTCTAGGGCGACCACTAGTTTGTTAGTGGTTACCCTAATTCCTTTCATAATAAAAAAAACATCTTTTTTTGTTTCTTTTTAATCTTTTCAATACCGGTTTTGAAACAAGTCAAAACCGGATCACAACTGATTTTGAATCCGGTTAAAATTGAGACCGGATCGAAACTAGAAAACTTAACCTTGACTGGCTTAGGTTCCGGTTCCTATAAGGTTAAATGGGCCATGACTATAAACTTACTCCCTCCGTTCATGAAAATATGATGTTTTAGGGGGTTTTCTTATTTAATAAAATATGATGTTGTAGCTATTTATGTATACATTTTTCCAGTTTTACCCTTCCGAAAAAGGGGAAAAAAGCATAGAAATCAAACCAAATCAATTTAGGAACATTAATTTAGGAAGTTGTATATTAAATTGGATGAGAATTGGGAAGGAGTAAAGCTAAACCAAATAAGAAAATATTCAATAATTTAAATTTAAGTAAAAGTAAAAAATTGATAAGAAGGGTAATTAAGTCAATTTATGTACTTTCTTAATTTTTAGGGTTTAGGCTAAAACATCATATTTTTATGAACGGAGGAAGTATATTTTTTCAAGTTAGAAAGTTTACATTTATAGGCTAGCCTACTATTGAAGAGACCTAATGGTTGAATATCCAAAGGTTGTGAAATAAGATATTGATAGTTTTCAAATTCGTGCGATTTTTTGTGGTCATAGTTTTTTTATAACAATGAAAATTGTGTCATTAGGCGACAATGGAATTGGATGCCAATGTGCATTCCGCAATTCTTGAATGACGCGGACATGAATTTGGAAGTGAAAGGAGATGCAACTCATGTACTACATAAGGTAGAAATCTAGATCATTAAGAGGATGCAATTCTTTTGAAACATATGCTTATATCTATTGTTATTTTGTACCTGTGAGAAAAAAAATCCACTAGAACTAAATTAGTGCAGAAAAGATATCTTTTTAGAAAAAGACTAACATAAGTACCCGTACCTTTTACAGATTTAGTTAAATATAAATCATTTTTAATTTTAAAAAAAATTAATTTGATTTTTTTTATTTCAATATCAATAAAATTTACACATTATTTTAATGTAAATTCAATATTTTCTTTTTTTCTTTACTAAAAAAATGAATTGGTTTAGCAATTTTTAAATTTGTAAACATAAGTATAAATTTAAAATCGATACAAATAATATCAAAAAAAAAGTTTAATTCTAACTTATATAATTTTTTTCATTAGAATATGAGATTTGACTATATCATTAGTCAATAAAATGTAAAACTAATCAACGTAAAATGCGATAAGAATGCATTTAAAATTTAGTTATTAGTTTGTAACAAACCTATATAAAAATAAAACAAAATAATTATAAATATATTTTTGTAAAATTAGTATTGAATAATTTTTGTAGAGTGTTCACATAGACGAATTTAATATGAAGGCGACACATAGGCGAAATAAATGTGAGGTCGACATGTGTCAGAAAAGTGAATTTTTTAGTATATATATAGATGTAATATTTTCATTTCAGGGCTTTTTAGATAAAATCCAATCTTTGACTTGCAAAATAAGGCTCTTAAATGAGCCTCGATTTATTATAAAAAGAGGCAAACCTTCCTTCTTATTTCTGAAAAAAAAAGTTAGGGCATAATGGAGATATAGATTAAACACAAACAAGTTTTACATTAAAGAGAAATTAATCTGCCTTTTCATCAATTTGAAGTTATGCTTAAATCGAGGAATAAAGAAAGGGGGCTAGGGTTTTTTTTTACCCCATAAGACATTAGGCCTATTAATTTTGGACTCATTAATTAGAAAAGTCCATTAATTTTAATTATGCTTTTATACATTATGCCATAATAAATTCATTTCAAATTACCCCTCTGATGTCATCTAGGTTTACATGGTTTTGCATGATAATTTAGGATTAGATTTCCTTCTTTTATGGCTTAGGTCTTGGTCTTTTGGTGTTGATTTTCATATTATTCATAGTATGGAGGTCTACACAAGTTTGTTTTGCTTTTATAGGTCTTTTGGTGGTGTTTTATAGTCAAGAGGAGAAGAAGACATGAGGAGAAGATCTTAGTGAAGCTTATAGACCACAACTAACTCTAAGGAATGAAGATTTGTGGATTCCAAGAGCTTTCAAGAGTTGTGGATGAGCTATTACAAGTAAAAATGCAAGCTAGGGAGTAAAGGAAGAGGTGAGAAGCCTTGTCACGAGTCGTGGAGGCCACCACGATCCGTGAAAGAGAGTCGTGGAGGCCACCACGATCCGTGAGAAGCCTTGTCACGAGTCGTGGAGGCCACCACAATCCAAAACTGACTCGCATAGGCCAATGTACAAGATAACTAAAGTCTGCTAAAAACATAATTTGCTTAAATTCTAAAATAAGAACCACTGTCATAACTCTAATAAGGAACCTCAACATCTTTTCCCTACATGACTCGAAATTTCTTAAGAGAACAAAGAGAAATCATCGTGACACAGGTTCTCCTACCGCTAGATCTCTATTCCCATATTTAGAAGGGGACGGGAGTGGGGGACGGCCCTACGCGCAGACAAACGCAACACCACATATCTTTTTGTTGGCTCGAAATCTTGCTCCTTTCTCGCGGAGCGGCATGCCCATTTCGGGTTTTCATAAATTTAACCGATCAATATCTGAACAGAACGGATTCGAAAGTCTTTTTATAGTCGCGACTGTTGCCATACCCTCAAATGTCATGTATTTGCTCGCATAAATGTTGTCGTTCAACATTTCATGTAATTTCTAACTTGATGTGGTGTTTGCTTTTGAGAAATTTTGGTTCTATTTGGTGGGTTCTAAGGCCATTCTCTATATCGATCATGTTGTTGTGTGCTATTTGATGCAGAAAAAGGATGTTAAGCCTCGCCTCATTTTGTGGATTTTGTTGCTCCAAGAGTTTGATTGGGAGACTAGGGATCAAAAGGGTGTCAAAAATTTGGTGACTAACCACTTATCTAGGCTCCCTTTGGAGCATATTGAGGAGAAGAAGGGTAAAATGCCTATTCATGATTCCTTCCCTAATGATCATATATTTTCCATCACTTTGGCTCATGAGATGGAATAAGTGAGATGTCTTTCTAATGAAGATACTCCATGGTATGCAGATTTTGTGAATTATCTTGTTTGTGGAGACATTCCATCGGGTCTCACATATCATCAAAAGAAGAAATTCTTACATAATGTGCGCCAATATTATCGGTATGAGCCCTTTCTCATCGAACAGAGTAGTGACTTGATATTTAGAAGATGCATTCATGATGAAGAAGTTGAGAGTGTGATATGGCATTGCCATTCTTTGCTTATTGGTGGTCATGCAAAAGCTTTCAAGACACCAACTCAAGAGAAACCACACTAGAATTGTTGCAAGAAAGGTTAAGCAATATCAATCAATGTGAATATCAAGCAACAATTTCAAGCTCAAGCTTAACCAAATAAACACCAAAGTAAGCTCGAAGGTACCCCATACTTACAATTTTGCAAGAGAATATACTTAGCAAATCAATTCAAGCATAAAAAGCAACTTAGAGGCACACAATTAAGCAATTAACAACTACAAATTCAGACTTAATTGGACAATTTCTAGGAATCCCCAAATAAATTCGAAATTCAAACCCTAGATCTAGAAAAATCCCAAATCAATTTCTAGCAAGCAAAAACCTAATTTAAATACAAAAATTAGTAGAACATCAAGATTTAAGGAATGAATTCAAACAAATAAGAGCAAATAGGGGTAGAAAGTTACTGAAATTCGCATTTGAGGGTGGAGGGTTGTACAAGAGGTGTCATGAGGGTCGACTTCTCTTCGTGACAACACTAGGTGTAGTGGAGAACGAGCGGGGGGCGGCTTGTGGTCGCCGACAAGAGTGAGCAGGAGTGGTGGTTCGGTGGTGGTCAACAACAAAGATCAGGGGAAGAGGGCGCACAAGATGGCATGATTCGTGAAAGAGAGCATGGGTCATGAGAGAGAAGGCAGGTGAGGGTTTTGGGCATTTTTTTATTTTGGAATCTGCGCATATCAGCGCAAGGGTCACGACCCATGACAGGTGTCACGAGTCGTGATCGACCAACTCAGATGTTGGGCTTGTTCCATCACGACCCGTGATGGGTATCATGAGTCGTGAGTTCTCAACTGAGAGGTCTCCTGGCTTGCAGTGTTGTGATCACGACCTGTGGAATATGTCACGGGTCGTGAGTGTAATATTCAGGTTTGTTTTTCCTTCTATGTCGGAAAAATGAGTTTCTTCTATTGCAAGCAATATGAGTTTCTTGTTCTACAAGTAAACTCGAGAGACATATTAACTTTCCGCTTTACCAACCAACAGATTACAACCTTTATTTCCTTTACCTTGTATAAATAATATTTATATATTTTCACAAGTCACAATTTATATAATCCTTTATAAGTTTTTCAGTTGATATTATCAATTCGTTTGGATCCTATCACGATTAGTCTCGATCAATCCAACCAAATCCCATTCTTTTCAAGTAAAATTAATTATCTTTTTTTTGGTCGAAGGAGAGATGGTGCTCTCCGGGCTTTTAGCCCATTTTATTAATATGAAAAAGAGGGCTAAGTAGTAATCAAGCGGGGGATAGCCCGACCCCTTACATCATTAGAAAATAAAGATAAAACACCCTCCGACGGGTCAATTAATACATGCAAACCAACAGAAAAAGAGTACGCAATAGAAGCAAGATAGTCCGCTACTACATTTGCCTCCCTATAAATATGACGGATATGGATAGTCCAATCCTTTCTAATAAAGCATTGGCATTGAGAAACCAGGCTAAACAAGGGGTGATGACAATCCACAGGTCGTCCTAGAAATAAGAACACAAGTTGTGAGTCTAACTCTAAGATAACCCTCATGTATCCTTGGCTCCAAGTAAGCCGCGAACCCTGCAACACTCCCCATAACTCAGCCATGGGAACAATACACATTCCAATATGATGCACAAAACCTACCTACCATTGGCCAACGTAGTCCCGAATCACACCCCCAGCAGTCGCCATTCCGCCATCCCTAACTGATCCATCCGTGTTGATCTGCATCCAATCAACAGGAGGAGTCAACCAACGAATACAACATTCTTCTCTCTCTCTCGTGGGCCTCTCTTCAACCAAGGTTAGCTTAGCCGAATGATGCTTAGCTACAATGTGATTAATGAAGGCCATTTGCCTATAAAAGGATCTTGGTTAAAAACGCAATTATTACACCATTTCCAAATCCACCATACAACCGTAGCAAAACTGCTAGCCCATTCGACTGCACTACTATTTCTTTGTGCACACAAAATATTAGCACGAATCCAAAGAGCAAAATCTGATTGAAAAAAGACTTCCTTGGCAAGAGGAGGGTGAAGATCATTCCAAAAGCGCTTAGTGATATCACATTCGCGCAAAAGGTGGATCAACGACTCCTCCTCGGTAGAGCATATCGTGCATAAAGTACTAGAAGCAAAATGTGTTCGGACCCGCTCTTGATTTGTAAGAACAAATCCTTTAATAGCAAGCCATAAAAAAGTCCGAGCACGTTCGAGTATAGAGAGCCTCCACAAACGAGTATATATAACTCGATCAGCACAATGTAAATGGTGATTAACACTTAATAAATCATAGGCCGAACGAACCGAAAAATCACCACATGGAGAGAGCTGCCAACTCAACACGTCTTCCACGTTATTATCCGCATGCAAAGCCACTGACGTCATCTTAAGAAGGATAGCACATTAGCACTTGGTAAAAGTGACGAGAATTCCTGCCACTTCCAACCAAAAGCATCATCCCAATATTCACGTACATTGCGCTGCAAAGCTGCATGTGGAACATGACCAATTACACGATCCAATAGCCGAAACTTGTCCAACCATTTATCTAACCAGAAGCGAACAGAAGACCCATTCCCAACATTCCAATGGGCACCCAACAACACTACATCATCAAGACCCGCTTTCAAGCTCAATACCGAATATTTTATCTTCTTCCTCGTTGTTATTCGGGACGATCGTCCTTAATATCGAAACCGTTGACCACTCTCATCACACGCTTTTCATTCTTTCTTACATCCTCCAAACCGATCACGGTCCTCGTTCTGCCGATAAATACATGTATATGTAGATATATGCTGGGATTGGTTTTAATGAAATATGAATTTGGTTTATAATAAAATACATATGTTGGGCTTGTATTAGTTCATGAGTATAAGTGTATCATTTAAATTAGTAGTAGTAGTGGTGTGTGCAAATTAATGGATCAATTGTGGTAAGGGAATTGGAATAATCAACGTGTTGTCTAGGTTTGTTCTAGATCTGATCAAGTGATGGTAAGCTATAACTAGCATGGCTGGTAAAGGAAGGGTTAACAAAATCTAACGGGTTTGTAAAGTGTTTTAGGATTCCTTAAGTTACATGTACAAGGGCCTTAATCAACTCAACCATACTCGTTGCTCCCTCCGTTTCAAAATAATTGTTCTTAAAGCCATTTTTTTGCTTCAAAATACTTGTTCATCTAACTTTTTTTCCATTTATACCCTTATCTATACCCCACATTACACATATCCCAAAAAAAAATTTAGTTGAATCTCCCAAAGTGTACTTTTAGGGGTAGTTTGGGAAAAAAAATTCCTTAATAAGTGTGAAATTTTGTCTAAGATCAACTATTTTGAAACGGAGGGAGTACTATTTCTTATTGGGAATCGTTTTGCTCAAGTCCTTAGTTTTTGTTTTCGTCAAATTATCCTTCATTTGAAGTAAGTCGTTCTGCGACTTGCTCGATTTAATTCAGTTCTTGTTAGATTGGGTGCCATGTATGTGAAATTGGTTTTGGGAATTAGTCCCTTTGTTTATTATTTTTAACTAAAGATCTTTTATTTTGTGCTTATGAGAATTTCTTAATCTGATTGTGACTATGTGTGTGCTTATAAGTATTGCCCTCGATGATTGGATAGAATTGATTACTTTACATATGTTTTGAAATCATGCTCTTATGGTGTAATTCTTAAACATACTTGATAGACATCATGTTTAGGAAACCCCATGCATTTGACTGTCGATGACTTTTACTACATTCAGTATGTGTGCAACCTCTTTGACCTTTTTTGTTTCAGCCCAAAAGAATCAACTTGATGATCCTAACCCTCTTTACAAGCCCAAATGATAGTTACTTCTAAAGCTTGTCCCTGACCTATCATGTTTGAGAGTCTCTATGAGCCCACTTTTGAATTTCCTTTCAAACGGAGACTTATCATCATGATCGACAAATCCTCAAAAATAAAGCTTTTTACTTGGTTTGCTTTGGCGTCACTGTGCAACCCCAACACCAAGTAAGTTCTTTAAGGAGAAAGTCATGAAGTGTGTCAAAGTCATGGATATTTGAAGAAAGGAGTTTGTGTGATGAATGTCGCCGACTTGGTCAAGGTCAGAGACTGTATACTTTGGCGCGAGAAAAAGATCGTGGCTTTAACAGTATCTTTTGAACTTGGAAAGTGTATTTCAAAAAGGAGGAAAGAGAAGATCTTGTAATTTTACAACTTCCTTAATGATGGAAGTGAACTTCTTTATTATACCCCAACCGTCAAAGCAAAAGGTACGCTTTTTCTCAAATCTTCCTTTCTCTCTGTTGACTTCTACTCTCTCTCTCAAACTCAAACCCTCGAACCTTCAATCTTCTTCAATGGCGTCTCCCTCCAACAACTCAAACCTCCCTTCTTCTCCCAAAACCCAAACTGAAAGTCCTGAATTGGCAAAGAAGAAGATTCTCGCCCTCTTCGGTGACGATTTTCTTTGAGCCCTTTTGTCTGGGTAATCGTCTTCCTCAACCGTTCTCCCAACCGCCATTGAACCTCCATCTCTGAACCCCACTTTTCCACAAAACCAGAATCCAAACCCTTCTCCTCCGAAATCAACTCCCTCATCTCCCACTATCATTGAGAAATCCCAAAATCCTCTACCCCCTCAAATTGAAACCGAAACCCTAACCCTCTCACCAGAGTCTAGAAAACCGCGCCAAACGGCGCAACCAGTGGTTCTTCCAGAAACCGGTGATTCTTCCTGACCCAAACCCTCTGAACAAGAGATTATAGAGGAAGAGAGAGTGAAGACTCCAATTTTGGAGTCAATGGAATTTGAGGAAATGACAAAGGTTGTCGGGTCTTTTGCGGAGGAAAAAGAGGAAGAGGCTGGTGAAGACGTGGAAGTTGGAATGAAAGGAACAAAGGAGAACCAACGACTATCTCCTCATGATCAAGAAAAGGTTGTCAATGACTCTTCAAAAGTCATCGACACAGATACTGGTGTGGAGAATGTCGACAAGGCATTGACAAGGACTTCTCACAAAAGGAACCAACAGAAATTTCTGAAGAAGGTACACCCTCTAATCCCATCTTGATCTCTAAGAAATCCAAATATGGTGATTCTGTTAAGAGAAATTTGGAGAAGGATATTTTTGGAGATGATTCTGAGTTACTTAAAGGAGGATGAGATTGAAATGCCTCCTCCTTTTCACCCTAAGACTAGATCTACAAGTGCTAGAGCCTCGGCTGTGGCTCATAAAGCCAAGAAGGGCAAGGGGTTGGAAACCCCTAAGGCTGCCTCAGAGGGAGGTGACTCTTCTTTCTTTGAGAAGGTCACTAGGAAGAAAAGGGGGAGATCTCCTAAATCTGATGTTGGGTCTAGAAGGAAGAGTAAGAAAACCAGTGTGAGTATTGATATGTCGTCTAGGGATTTTACTAAAGATCTGTTGTGGGAAGAAAACTTCTTAAAGGAATTCAAAATGACCAAGGTCACCGACTGGCTGAAAAAGCAGAAATAGGATAAGTTAGTGCAGGGGGGAGCATGAATACAATCCTCTAATGGTTAAGATGTTCTATGAAAATCTTGTGATTGAAGATACAGGGAATATGACCATTGGGAGGTACATGATAGATAAGAAGACGTACTCCTTCACTAGGAAGGATGTTAGTGACATTCTGGAGATTCCTCATGAAGGTTTTGCTGAGTACTACAAAGGAGGTTGGCCTGAACTATCACTGACAGTGATGATAATTTCACTAGCCCCTACATGGTCAACAAGATGGGAATAGAAAAGAAGGTGATGTTCACTTACCTCATCAGCAACTTCCTGCCAAGGGAACTCAAAAGGAATGATGCCTCCATTCAAGATCTGCTGGTCATGGACAAGATTATCAGAGGGAAGAAGGTTAAGATGTCACGCCTGATGATGCTTCACATGAAGCATGTGCTTGAAACTGCTAAGCATGCTCTTCCTTATGGCATGTTGATTGCCTTGATGATGTATGAGCATAAGGTCTATGTGGATAGCGGTGGGGACGTCCTCAACACCAAAGTTCTCAACAAAGAAATGATCAGGAAGTTTGGATGAAACTGGGTTGATGGACAATGGGTGTCGAAGATGTCTGAAGTCAATGACAAGGGCCACCAGGAAGAAGGAATGAAATCTGCTCCAGCAAATGATGAATTGAAGGACATCAAGGAGCAAAATATGATTCTGAAGGGGATGATCGAGAAGCTTCATAATATGGTTGGTAACGCGCTTTCAAAGCTTGATGCAATAGAGGAGCGGCTCAACGACTTTGGAGCCTGATGTCAGTGACTGTCGCACACTCATGGCCTTCTCTAACCCTCTCTTTCTACATTTTCCACATTATTCCCTCAGTTTGAAAGATTTTTTTTAGCTCGATTTGGTTGTACCGCATTTTTGGATTGTTTGTGCTTGCATCGTACTTTTTCTTTTGCTTTGGTGGATGACTATCTATGACTGTTTTGATGTTATGCTTTAAGTTTCCTTGTTTGCCTCTATTTTTCGTTTCTTGTTTTAGCAATTTTTTTGATGATGCCAAAAGGGTGAATTAACCAGGGGAATAGTTCTTTTAGGGGGATCAAAATACTGAAATCATGAGGTTGCTAAGCTTAGGGGGAACTTTTTATGGTTTTTGTGCTTTGCACTTTTTACTATGTTGTTTTTGTATGCTGCATAGCTTTTATCAGAACAGGTTGTTTGTCACCATCAAAAAGGGGGAAGTTGTTAGAAAATGGAAGTTTGAGTTTTGATGGTTCCAGAGTCAATGACCCTAAGTTTGCGACTTGGCAAAGTCACTGACATGACCAGCTAACAAAGCGATCTATTTACGGAAGGAACGCACAGATCATGTGCGTTTAATTGAAGACAACTGTGTCGTTCTATTTTAGGAGAAGATCATCAAAAGAGTGCTAAAATCAAGATGAAGATAATTTGATTCTCCTAGAATATTTTAGTGTACCCATAATTGTATATTTGGAAAGATTTGTTAAAGATTGAGTGTATATTGTTTTCCTAATCGAATGGAAAATAATATACATGAGATCTCTCTTACCTTAGTTTAAATAGACTAGGTTTTAGGCTAATTGGTAAGTCTCTTCAGCTTAATTCATTATCGTGTGTAAGAAAGAAAGAGTATACTTGTGCGTGGGATTTGTACAAGTGGTGTGTCGAGAGATCTTCGGCATAGCGTGAGATTGAGAGTGTTAGTGCAAAGGTAGAGTGTGGTTCAAGGGTTTGGGATTCATTCTTGTACACGGGAGAGCTTTGTAATCACTCAAGAAATCAATAGAGTGTGTCTAAGGACTCTTGAAATCCGACCAAGTGATAAACTTGGAAGGGAGTGGTTTTTCTCTGATTAAACTAGTTGGTTTACGAGGAGTTTCCACTATACATAGCTTGTCATTGACCGTTGGTAACGTTTATTTTACTGTTTAATTATTCCGCTGCTTTATTACTCAAAGTCGACGACTTTGTAGGAGTCGACGACTCGTCCTAGTACTAACGATCCTACATTAACAATTTAGCAATGTTAAAGATTTGAAAGAAAAAAGTTTTCAATTAATTAATTTTTTTTGTTTATTTTTTTGTAGCTAATTAGGAGTACTAGCTAGTTTTTTCTGTAAAATTTGCACTTTTGTGAATGATATTGCAGGATTTTTTAGCTATGTTCAACTATGTTACTATTATGATATATAATTTTTGATAACTTTTATTTATTGTGTTTTCAAAAGTTGTTGTTTGTTTATAATTTTTATTTATCGATAATGAATCTATTTTAAATCGTTTTCATAATTTATATTTATAGATGTCAATAATACTATAGTAACAAAAATAAATGTAGCTTGCTTTGTATTTTTTATGTTAAACTATATTGAATTTAGTTTTTTTTGTATTTTATTTATATATTCGATATATCATAAATACATCTCGATGTGTTAAATTAGCTTTATTTGTCCAAGGTTCGATATTTGAATTCCGCCCCCTTCCAACCAATCCTGGCTCCGCCAATGTATACGTGTATATGTAGATATATGATGGGATTGGTTTTAATGAAATATGAATTTCATTTATAATAAAATACATATGTTGGGCTTGTATTAATTCATGAGTATAATTGTATCATTTAAATTAGTAGTAGTGGTGTGTGCGAATTAATGGATCAATTGTGGTAAGGGAATTGGAATAATCAACGTGTTGTAGAGGTTTGTTCTAGATCTGATCAAGTGATGGTAAACTATAACTAGCATGGCTGGTAAAGGAAGGGTTAACAAAATCTAACGGGTTTGTAAAGTGTTTTAGGATTCCTTGAGTTGCATGTACAGGGGCCTTAATCAATTCAACCATACTCGTTACTATTTCTTCTTGGGAATCGTTTTGCTCAAGTCCTTAGTTTCTGTCTTCATCAAAGGATCCTTCATTTGAATTAAGTCGTTCTGTGACTTGCTCGATTTAATTCAGTTCTTGTTAGATTGGGTGCCATGTATGAGAAATTGGTTTTGGGAATTAGTCTCTTTGTTTATTATTTTTAACTAAAGATCTTTTATTTTGTGCTTATGAGAATTTCTTAATCTGATTGTGACTATGTGTGTGTTTAGAAGAATTGTGATTGTGATTGCGATTGTTAATGTGTTTGAAATTGTACATGCAATTGTGATTGTAATTGTTATGATGTTTGTGTATGTAATTGTGCTTGTGTTTGAACGGACGATGATGGTGTGGTGATGGTGAACGGAGGTGATGCAATATGGGCGACGATTGTGATTGAATATGGGCGTTGATGGTGAATGAATATGGGTGATGATTGTGATTGAATATGGGCGTTGACGCTGAATGAATATGGGCGATGATTGTGATTGAATATGGGCATTGATTGTGCTTAAATATGGGCGTTGATGGTGATGGCGGAGGTGGTGGTGGTGAACTTCGTCTGTTTGAGAATGTGTGTCTTTATGTGTGTGACTTATTTTCATTAAATGTAGAATTGACAATTGTTGATTTATATGTGAACGCGTCTATTGGTTTTATAGAATTCCTTATTTGTTTTTAAAAACGTTCTATATGCATCTCACGCTTTCTACCTAGAATTGTAGCCGACCCTTCGGGGAATATTTTTATAGTTTCAGGTACATTTTAGGAACTGTGATGGATCCTCTGCAAAGTGGTGGAACGGATGTTGGCGCATGTATCATTAGGTCCGGGTTGTTGGGATTTGGTTGATTAGGTTATTGACACTATATTTTTTTTTGTTGAATTAGTTGTTGATAGTTTTATCAAGAATGCTTTTAGAAAGGTTTGAAGGTACGAGGTGGTTAATTTTTATTTTTATGAACCTGGGCATACTTGAATGTTTTATATATTCAGTTTTAAAATAAAAAGTTGGATGATTTATTTGTTTTCTCGGCGTGCCCGAGTTGTAAGATCCAAGTGAATTTGTTGTCAAGCTAACCTAAGTAGTACCTGGTAAGGTCAACTACCGAGTAGCGCTCTGTTTGAGAATGTGTGTCTGTATGTGTGTGACTTATTTTCATTAAATGTAGAATTGACAATTGTTGATTTATATGTGAACGCGTCTATTGGTTTTCTAGAATTCATTATTTGTTTTTTAAAAACATTCTATATGCATCTCGCGTTTTCTAGCTTGAATTAGAATTGTAGCTGACCATTCGGAAAATATTTTTACAGTTTCAAGTACATTTTAGGAACCGTGATGGATCCTTTGCAAAGTGGTTGAGCAGATGTTGGCGCATGTGTCATTAGGTCCGTGTGGATGGGATTTAGTTGATTATGTTATTGACACTATATATATTTTTTGTTGAATTAGTTGTTGATAGTTTTATCAAGAATGCTTTTAGAAAGGTTTGAAGGTACGAGGCGGCTAATTGTTATTTTTATGAACTTGGGCATACTTGAATGGTGTATATATTCAGTTTTAAAATAAAAAGTTGGATTATTTATTTGTTTTCTCGGCGTGCCCAAGTTGTAAGATCCAAGTGAATTTGTTGTCAAGCTAACCTAAGTAGTCATCCTCCCCAAAAGGATTGTTATACTCTGTCATCATACCTTTTGTTCTTTGACCCATAACAAAATCCTTATATGATACTAAGTCTTTTCCTTTCTCCAGCATTCTGCTCGCATCAAGTAGATTTGGGAAACTACTTTCTGAAGGTTCATCCTCTTCCCCACGTTTCGTTCTCTTGTTCAATCTGGTGTTCTAAGTCGGAGATAGCTCTCTCGGCAGTTGTAGATGCGAGTCTTCGGAGTTCATAGAGAGCGTTTTCCTTTCACTAGGGTGTTTTTACCAAATTCCACGGTTTCCTTTAGTTTAATTCGCCCAATAATCAAAATTACGGGCTAATTCAATGCGGCGACCCACTCCTCTTTAATTCTCCTTATCCATACACGTTGACAATTATATCAAAAATTCGAGCATTGAAAAATTCAACCAATTCCACCATTGTAGGGCTTCGAACAAGGTCATAAATTAAGCCCCAAAAATTCTTATGGTTTGCAACAATTGATTGAAGGGTTTGATAGAACATGTCATGGGCCTTCCGGAAAATCTTTCGGGTTGAACATCTGCTGAGAAACGAATGAGTTATGACCATTTGAAAATCATGACTCAAGTTTGAAGATGAAGAAACTCGGGATTGATTTCTTTTGTCCAAATTACACAAATAACCCCTCTAGTTTTATAAAAGTGAAAAAATGCCCCTTTCACCTTCACTTGTGGACTATCACTAACTAAATTAAATATCATATGAACTTTAAATAATTTATTTGATTAAAAATTTATCTTTAGAAACATTTATATAAGTTTTAGAAATATTATTATAACACTTCTTATGTTTTGTTACTTATAGTTATTCTAATAAATATGACACATATTATTAATGGCTACATTTATCATACTATGATAATCATAAAACCATAATTCTTATGATTCGTAATTAATATTTATAATATGAGACAATAACTTTTGTAACCTTTAATATGGTCTTAGACGTATAAACCAACCTTATAACATGTATAATGTTATAATATTATACTAACTTTTAAGAAATAAAATATGTATATATTTTATTATATTAAAGGGAAATGTAAAATTACATTTTTACCCTTTATAAAAACGAGGGATATTACATCCCCCTAGTAATATTATCTCAATTCCTTGTACATCTTACTAGATCTTAGGGTTAGGAGTTCTTGATTGTTCCTAGGGTTGCTTTCAGAATACCTGATTCCATGTCTAGAAGGAACGCTGATAATACTTGGACAAACATGGAAAGGGAATAACACTAAAACTGGAGAAAGTGCTCAAATCTGTTCAGGAACAGTGTGAAGATTCTGACGAAATGTCTCATTTCCCATATGCATTTGTTCTATGGTTGTCCATATTTCCTTTACACTCTCAAGGTTTCATGCCTTTGTTGCATCCATCTCGCTCATGTAACTGTTGTGATACATTTTTACTTTGCAGTTTGTCTCAATTCACTTCCACTCATTTGGCCCCCACTTGCACACGTCGTCCTTGATGGCATCATTGATGGTGAAATTCCCTTTCTCTATTACTATCCATGACTGGTAATCATGAGTATGCATCAAGTCTCTAATCAAGCCTTGCCATGGTTTGAAGCGGCCTTCAACCAATCTTGGTGGTTTGTTGTTCCCATGACCAATTGCATTAAGTCCAGTCGACATCCTGCAACTAAACGAACAATCTAGAGCACTCGGCTCTGATACCAAATGTAGGATCGTAGATTAGTTTAGACAAGCAAGAATTGTTCTAGTGACAGTTCTCTTACGTAGTGGAAAAAGAAAAAAAAAACTATTTTCAGAATGTAAATGCTAAGTAACTCTAGACACGATTCTTTATAGAGGAACCCCAATTCATCAACCAACTAGTTGAATGGGTAAACCTCTACCTCCCTTGGAGGATTTTGAATGACACATTTATATAAATCATAGTTCCTTAGTTACAATATGTAGAACTGTACTTCTCTATTGCTAGCAAACACCAAATCTTAGCAATACTAACGAATCTACCTATCTAGTTCCTAAGAATACCACAATGACTTAAACAAAGCAATCAAACCCCACAACTTCCTGGTGCAGTTCCCTTTAGCATCGGAACTGACTCCTACGATGACGTCAAGTTCACACACTTTCCATCGTCGAGCTTCTAGACCTTCTTCTTCTTGTAAATTCTTCCTTGTTGCTCTGGATCACTCCCAGTCTTTCACAACTCTTAGGTGGGTATTATTCATGCGGTGGGTGATCCACATTACCCTACCTTCATCGCTTTCTTCTTATAGTGGTAGACATTTGCAATTTACTATTCTATTCTTTTTCACTTGGCCCACGCAAGGCATAACTCTTAATGACCAGCGTAGCCTTGGGAGCTATTTCCTCTTTAGTACGCATTTGCCATTTTTCACTTGGCGTCCAAGTTTGTTTTGCAAAGATCATTTTGTCCTTATGATATGCCACACATGCATGAATTGATTCCAAGATGTTATTGCATTGTTTCTCTCATAGTTCTTGAATGACTTTATTTCCCTAAAATGCTTGAATAAAGGTTTATTTCCTAATGGTGTTTGTTATCATCAAAACTAATGCATGCAGAAAATTATTGTTCTAGTGTTAGTTCCTAACACCAATCCAACAATTTATTCAGTTACTCAATTATACTAGTTCAATGACCGAGAATAAGAAAGAAAAGATGAAATATTTTCATTAGTGGTTGTATTCTAAGTAAAATCATTGATGGAGAGGAATAGTTATACAACCCTTATGGGAGTATATTGATGAGTGTTTTTATGGAGAAATCTAACCAAATTATTGATGCTTGAGGTGGTAAGAAGCAAAAGACTCAATCTGCATCACGATGGTCTCAAAATAATGGCTTCGAGAAGCCTTTCTCTTTTCTTAGGGGTTCTTAAAATTATGGGTTAGCTAGGTTAGCTCAAAATGGTAGTAATAGATGTTAGAAGGTCTTAGGGGGTTAACACGGAGCATCAAGGATCATCCATCATTCCTATACGTGTGGAGATTATCGACATAAGAAGATAAATTGTACAAAGGCACTTCAAACTTGTTATCAATGTGGAGGAGTTGGGCACATTAAAGCTTTCTAGAGGCATGGAACAAATCTAGATCAATATTAAGCATCTTCCCCAATCTTTCGCACACCCTCTACTCGAAACTTCCTTGCACTAGCATAACTATAATAGAACGATATTGGTAAATCAAAAAGGATAAAGCACCAATTAGTGGGATTCGAGAACCAAGAATATATGAAATAAGGAGATACAATGAGCATCATGAGTTGGTCATAACAAGTACTCTTTTTATTTGATCTAGGCCTTTCGTTTATTATTTGATGCAAAAGCTACACATTTATTTATTGTTGAGAATTGTGTTGATAACCTAAGAATAGTTTGTGATTTTGAGTTGTATTGCATAATAGTGATCAATTACCAATGACTAAAGGGCTTAAAGAATTTCCAATTCTCATAAGGATCGAAAATGGTTGGTTGGTTGTATAGTAATTGCTATGTTGCATTGGGATATCATGCAAGGGAGGGATTGACTTTTTTTTCATGGTACAGTGCAACTCTTAATTCCAAAAAGAGAATAGTTATAGTAACAATTGGTAAGGGTTCAGAACATGTGTTTGAACTTCATAGTACTAGTTGTTCATGCCAAGTCATCGATGCTATGACAATTGCAAAATTATTAGGGCAAGGTTGTGACACCTATGCTTGTTATGTCTTGGAGGATAAGAAGGACAAGGCGGAGTTGCATGACATTCCAATTGGTCGGGAATATCTAGATTTATTTCCAATGACTTTCAAAGGCTAGAACCAAGAAATTATATGGACTTCAATAGTAATTTAGAACCTAGAAAAACACTCATTTATCGAGCTCCATAAAAAATGACCCCAAAAGAGATGCAATAGTTAAAGAAACAAATTAAATGAACTTGTTGAAATGGGTTTTGTAAGACCAAGTGGATAACCATGTAGAGCTCATAAGCTATTTTGTTAAGAAAAAGGATGGTTCATTCTAACTCTACATTGATTATCAAGAGTTGAACAAATTGATTGTCAAGATTGAAATGTTAGATTGCTTACCAGGGTTGTCGTATTCTCAAAGATCAATCTAAGATCAGGTTAGTATCATCTTCAAATTGAAGGAGAGGATATTCATAAGATTGGATTTCAAACATGATATGGGCACTATGAATTTGTAGTGATGCCATTCGGGTTGACTAATACTCTAGCAGTCTTCATGGAATTGATGAATTGGTGCTTGTGACAATTCATTTATTATTTTGTAGTGGTGATTATCCATTATATCCTAATCTATTTTTGGAGTACATGGACAATGAAATTTGTCTTTGCACTATGCTTAACATCCTAAGACGACAACAATTGTATGCAATATTGTCTAAATATGAATGAAGGAGTGATGTTGTAGATTGGAAATGATCTTAGGGCTCGCTTGGTATAACTCTGGAATCGGGTTGGAATCAGAAATCGAAATGGAATCAGGAATCGGAATGAGTCATTCCCGGCACCTTGTGTTTGGTATATTCCTGGAATCAACCATTCCTGAAACATGTTGTTTGGCTATCAATAATCTGGAATGAAGAATCAAATTTTATTTGTTGGAATCAACCATTGCTTTACCTTTGAGCAAATGAATAATCATTGTACGTACAAAAACAAAACAAATAAGACCCAACTTCACAATTTATCTCAATTAATGCCACAATTGCTAATCTTTCACATTAATTCAAGCACAGATGGAGCACTGAACATCTTTCCCCTTGAAGCCAATTCCACTTTCTAAGAACTTAAAAGTAAGCTTTCATCTTCTTCCTCCCCACAAAAATCACTAGACTTTTTTTCCACTGTAATGCTTCTCCAATCTCAACCCAAAATGAATAAAAAATACAAAAATTCAGCCAATGAATTTTTGAAAAATCACCAAATCCCAAGAATCAACCTAATGAAATCTCATAAAAGGGAAAAAATCGAGAGCATTGCAAGTCAATAGCGTTGAAAAAAAAGATTGTCACACTAAGAGAGATGGCCAAACAACGATGAAGGATCTGGACGGTTGGAGAAAGGTTCCTTACTTTCAAGACAACACGAAAGGCACGATCAATTGTGGATAAAGCCGATGGGATCTGGGAGGGAGATGTGGCGAGACGATCAGATCTGAGGAAGGGAGACAAATCAGATGCAATCGAGGTTGGCGTCGCAGGGGATGGAAGCGAGAGTTGAGTGGTCGTCGAGCAGGGAAGGTTGTCAAAGCAATTCCGATGAAGGGGTCGGGAAGGCGGGGGCGATGAGGGGTTTGGTGGAGTGAGACAGAAGTGGTAAAGTTGAACATGGAATGACCCATACCCTGGCTTTTTCATTGGAATCAAGTCCTTCATGTGAGAAGGAATGGTTCATTCCAAGGAATGAAACCGAATTCTTTTTTAGCCTAACCAAACAGAATATCGGTATGGGTCATTCCTCATTCCGATTCCTCATTCCTTGCAAGATGTTGCAGATGGTTTGTGAAAGTGTCAAGACTTTAGCTTGTATAAACTCTCAAAACTAAAGGGGAAAACCAAATATCTAGTGAAACATAATGATAAATTCACTAAAGGAAAAACATGGAGATACCAAAACACTCATCTAAATATAATCAATTTAAAAAATAATTCTCTTTGATCAATTAAGCCATCTTATATACATATAAGACTAGGGGTAATGCCCGGGCTATGCCCGGGCTCACTTTATTTTTTATAAATATTTGAATTTTCAAAGTTATTTATATGTTTTATATTTAATGGTTGGAATGACTTCGTAGTTTTTTTATAATCACAAACCACATATTATTGCATCTTTTAGGGTATAATAATATAGTTGGTTTTAAAAATTTTTTATATTTTTTATTAATTATATGGACATTGATTGTCATTATCTATATGGGCGCTATGAAACTTTTATTTAATAAAATTAGTGTGTTTCAAAGGATATCATTTATAATTATACGGGCCTTATCTCCAACTCAACTCCAAAAATATGATTTTCTTACATGTAAATTTTTTGTAGGACATCCATTATTAGATGTTTAAAAAATATTATATAAAATGGATTTTTGGAACCCTAAGTAATAAACTAATAAACTAATATTTCTAAACTAAATTAAAAAGGATGTTTTATATAAATAATATACATATAAATTTTATATACAAAAAGTTATTAGTGGCACAATTTCATCTTTATATTTTATTATCAATTATTCATAGAATTTATGAAAATGTTTTTTCATAGAATCTACAATAAATACACTGATATGAAATTATTTGCATTTGAAACAAAAATTAATAAAGGTCTAGTGGTGAGATTGGCTTCGACGATCCGCTACAACAAACTCTTGACCTCTTATTGCGAATTGACCATTGAGTCTTCACTTATCTTGATCTCAGCGGCCTTACATCGATCGATCTGAACACTCAGAGAAACCTCTTCCACTGATTAGTCCGAATTAGGTAAGATCACCTTTGATTGCAAAACGAAAAACAAAATTATTACTATTATAGTGTGTCAAATGACTTTGATAATTACGAATTTATGAGCTAATTCATATGAACTCATACCTGTAACACCCCATCTTATAATCCGGGTTGTTACTTGGTTGTGGACCACACCTGGGTCCACCAAAACAAGCCTGACAACAAATTCACGAACATTGGACCTTGCAACAAAGGCACAACAAGAAAATCCAAAAAAACATCCAACTTATCATTTTTAAAACAACTCGATAAGCAATGTGAATACAACCGACTACTAGCACTAAAGTCAACCTACTGGCTACAAACATTAACTCAATATTACTATTAACTACACTGTCCTTGAAACTATGGACTCAAGCCCTCAAATCCCACTAAGACACGTCACGTCGAGATCGAGCATCATTGTCCAAGAAGTGATCTCCTGGAACATTTCCCATACAAGAATGTTTACCTAAAACATTGAAAATGGATCACATTAGCTAACAATCCTGGTATGGGCCAAACAAGCAAATCAAACATGTAGAACAAAACATAGATTATCAAAATAACGCACTCAGTCATTCATATACATAACAAACTAATATGCACATCAAAACACGTCCTATAGTAATATAGACTAACATATCAATTTCCGAACCAACACTCAATTCCACAATAACAAATAAGCACGAGATTAATCAATGTAATACTCATGCAATATATATCATAACAACCAACAACAATTCCTCCATAATCCAAACCATAATCATTCTCCAATTCAAGCAACCCGAACCTGCCTTTGAAACATGGTACACGGCTAGCGCGCACGCTTAGCTCGTGCCCATTTTCTTTCCCATCACCCTTCTTTCCCCGGCTAAGCCTCTACTAGAGCACTTGCCAAAACAATTAATTTTTTAAGGTGATCTCCACACGCCGCATGACTATGCCCGGGGTCTCTTCTCCACCGACTTGCCCGTGTCCATAATCACACCCGCAGAGATCAAGTTGCACACAATAAAAACTATTGAAACCATTTCAATAACTTTCTATTATGAAAATATACTATGGAATAATATTCCAAAATAGAGTTCCACACACTCAATTTACTAACTTAACACATAACATGATTGCAAGCTAAGTAAGTCTAGAAGACTTACCTCGAAACTGGAATTCCAATAGCACAAGTGAAACATGAACTTGACAAATGATTTCCTAAACAACAATATAAGACTTTATAAATGGAAAGACAACTTAGGCTTAGAAAACACAATAAAGGTTTAGACTCGGAATCACTCCATCCCTCAAAGTAACCAAACCTGACAACACGAAAGCCCACACCTCTTATCCATGAACCAATCCACCAACCATGTTATTTTGCCTTCCAAAACAGCCCCATGACAACCCATCCAGTCCACCACCAACCACCCACATGCTTACCCACACAACATCAATTGTCAACACCCTTCTCGCCCAAAATCCACCAAAACGCCATCTAAGATTTCCCAAGCAACCCGCCATAAATCGACCACTAAATCAAGTCTCCTTTACCCAAAACCTCACACAACTAAACAAGAAAAAGAAGGAAATAAAAACTCACCAAAAGTGAGGAGAAGGACGAGCCTTGTCTTCCGGTGGAAGGGGCGACCAATAACAAGCGAGAAGGTGGTGTCAAAGTGGTTTAATGGTGGAAAGAACAAAGAAATGAGAGGAAGGGAGAGAGGCACGAAAATGGGAGGAAACCAAGGCTTTCTCAAGGCACCTTTAAGCCTTTATATAGAAGAAATGGAAGAAGACAAATTCGGTTTGGCTTTTGTAAGAGATAAAGATCATGCACACAAATCTAGAAGATATGGCACGAATATTGAGGAAGAGGGATAAGCATGCACATAAATCTAGAAGATAAGATAACATGACACGAATATTGAGGAAGAAAGATAAGCATGACACAAAGATTGAGAAGATAGAGCACATGATACGAATATCTAAGATAACGGATAAGCTCAAAACTTTTACAAGTTTATCTTCATTCTATTAATAGACGAGATTACTTAACGACTAAGAAATGAACTAATGGATAACTGTGACACTAAATTTGTTTTGAATATATAAAATCTTGGTAAAAACGAGGTTATCCGAGATTACTTAATAATTAAGCAATCCCGGCACGAATTTCGAGAAACATTAAAATATCAAAATATTCCCGACTATTACATAAAAACTCCATTCCAAAATTTCTTTACTACTAACTTTGAACCAAATTATCTATACCAATGGTTCTTTTTCAATACATATTACTTCATATGATGTCTCAACCCATGCCTACATTTTCCCATGTGAGCCTTTGAATTGAAATCTCATTATCATTTTATCCAAGAATGTGAGATTCATCTAGCACACATCATCTTAACTATGACATACAGAGGACATTGCACATTGGGAGCAATGATAGAGGTAGGATAAGACAATAGTTATCTTGTCAATCTTCTTTCAATACTTCAAAAGGTCTAGCATAACAAGGTTTGGACTTACCTTGTGTTTTTATGATAACACACCTTTTGAGGAAGTTATCCAAATAAGAACTCTTCCAATCACGGCGGCTCCACAACTTCTTGCTAAACTATATCATAAGACCTTTGTTGACTTGGTGTTGTCAACAATTTAAACCTGATTAGTGCCTTATTTCATTGTATTCATTTTGATCAACCTTGATCCAAGAGTAAACTCATCAATATTGTTCTTCCACAGATTGGGTAACAATATTTTCCATATTAGGACGAACTATTCTAGACTTCAACTGATATTCCAACGTGTTGATCAATCTTCCTCATACATTTAAAGTGTATCTCCAAACATGCACATAGTAGTACAAGTTGCTCTGGCATGAAAAACAATACCACTTGTATGTTTAATCCACAATACTTGTTGAAATTTTATCCAAGATCTTGACTTTTCTATCTCGAATAGAGATTGAAGTCTTTGAACTGCAATAAAGACGAGTGTTATTGAGTAGAAACGTTACTAATGCACCTTTTACTAAAGTAACAGATTACACATTAGTATTTTCTTAAGAAGGTTCCTTAGTTGGAAATCCAAATGAAATCACTCCTAATGTTCTCTTGAACTCCTTATCAAAGCCAACGACTTATCAATACACGTTCTTCTGACGTCATGACTTTTCCTTTCCTTGGTCCATGATTGCTAACCAACACCTTCATATAAGTATTTTTCATTCCTTTTTTTTTCATTGCCAATCTCATAATTCAAGATTGGTGAATATATTATCGTAGTTCCACCAACTAGAACACATGACAATTATTGTCTAAAACAAGAGGAAATGGTAACCAATCTTCAATTTCCTTTAACTTCATCTCTCCTTGCTCCTCGAGTTAGGGTCACCTCAACCACTTACATTCAAATCAGGACATATTATCTCTAACTAAACATACCCATGATGATTTAATCGTACCAACATGTCTTCTCTAGTCAGTACCTCTTACTTTAATTTATCCAGTAAGTTGGAGGTATTCCTTACTCCTGTACCCATGTAGGTCATCCAATAATAATGGTATTTTGACCCATTCAACCATACCATTCCTTTCATACATCCAATTGAATCAACTCTAGATATATGCAAGATTTCCTAACTTTAAAAGTTTGAAATTGTTCTTATCTCTGCTTAGTCCCAACTTTCAACAAATCCTGAAGGCTCCAAATCAGTTTCCTTTATCAGCACAACACACTATGGTTGATAAGCAATGTGAAATGGTGCCTCGTTCACAAAGCATCATGCCATTGATGCCAAGAATATATTTTTAAACTTACCTTATCAACACAAACTTCAAACAATCACTACTTCTTTCCTCTAATTGGAAAGAAAGGTGTTGTCCAAGCTCATTTCATTACATTCACTCTAATAACATCATTATTCCAACTATTATGGGACCTATCATCATTTCTTCCTTCATCTACTCAGAGATGAAAGGTAGTTAGAGATTCCTTACCAGTCTTTAGTGCCTTATCTTTACTCGTTGACTACTTAGACATTACTTCCTCAACGTAATGTATCAGTTTCGGATATAACCATTCCATAACTTCCTTTCGAGCTTGCATTCTCTTTATTTATCCTTAAAGAGAATGGAATTTATGACAAGCCTTTTGTAAAGTTCTCTACCTTAGGTTGTGATCTTGTGATACTTAAACTCGGCTTTATAGTCCCAAAAGTTTTCAACTCATGTGACTCTTACATCCCGACTGTTCTCCTCAAAACACCTTCTAATCTATCATTTGACTTATCACAAGTCTCTTATCTTTGACGAGTCTTTTCCACTTGAGTGAACTGACAATTCTTACTACATATCTAATCTTGGTATCCTTAAATTCACACTAGGCTGCAGTTATCCATTAAACCTTCTTATTAAGGACTAATGAATTTTCAAAGCATAACTTCCGATTAAGAGGTTCTAGCACTACTATCTCAGATCAACAATAGATATACTTGAGCTTTAGTAGGCTCGTTCGACCTCACACTTCCAAGAGTAAAGGTGTCACCTCACATTGATTAAATTCTAATTTCTTTTCTTAGGTCTCCTAGTTCATCTCCTCTGTCTTAAGCTCATGAGATGGGTAAGTATCATCTGACCTCTTCACATCAATCCACATACTAATTTTACACAAACAATGGTATGATTCTTGCACCTCTTATGGTCCTACGAACAACCATATTGGGTATGGAAATAAGTTTCTCCTTCAACTACTCAAATCTTTTCAAGCAAGTCTTGATCCAGACAAACTTTTTGACGTGATGACTCTTAATCAGAGGTTAGACTATGCTTAAGGACTTCATCATCCATCATTGGTACTACTGAGTTTACTTGAAATATTATATTCCTTCCTCCCGTACCTAGAGTTCCCAAATAGTCATGACTTCATTCTTTTAGGCAAAATCACATACCTTAAAATGCAACATCAATCACTTAAGAGTTGCATTTGATTTCTTATGAATAGGTGGAGTTTTTGAAAGATTCACTATGAAATCTTTAAGTAGTTAACACCCATTGTGCAACTACAATAGTAAACTAAGAATAATATTAGTAAATCAATCTCTCATGTTCAAATACAATACTTATTAAAGATCCGATTCACCAACTACTTGAGCATTTCATATGCGTTCATTTCATTAACATTATCGCTATAATCTAATTGTGTCTAAATCTTCTCCCGAGTTTAGTTTGAATGCTATCTTCATCCTTAATTCATAGTCTATGATATCCAAATCATAGATCAACTCCAGATTAACACTTCACTTGAAGATGATCTAATAAATCATCATTGGAAGAAAACGGGCACATGCTCTTGAGAGCATTCTTGATTCGTTCTTAATAATTGCTACACCACGACTAATCCATTCTTCTTCATCACAAATGTCATCGACTCTTGCTATGATGACACTTTAGAACATATATATGATCTTTCATCTATTGCCTCCAATTGCATCTTAGTTATGATCCCCACTAATCGTCATTGCCACATTCCAACCTTCATTGGAGTAAAATCCTTATAGCTCATATAAAAATCATTCTCAATCATTTCACACCTTTGGAATCCAAAGCTCCAATATCTACTTAATTTTATGAACGACATATCTCAATCAATCAAATTTTTTTCCAATAACTTGATTGATATCACTGAACTAACAACCCTTCAAATAGGTTGGCATACCTCTAGAATATTGGGGGTTGTCAATATTCATCATCATTGTCATCTTACATCTATGAATATTTTTTCATCTATATCATATCACTTATTCTCTTCACTAAAATCACACTAATGTTCAACAACATCTCTGTAAAGTCTGCTCCTCAATTCTGATCCTTTGAGCAAACTTGGATACTTAAAATGGATCCTTCCAACCTCACTAGTTATTCCATATTGTGGTGAATCTATAACCCAGAGGTGTACTCTCTTAGATCAAACTAGAAGAAATATGACTAGTTTAGACTAGATCTTATTCATGTCTTCCTCTTTGTTTTAACTTACCGATCTTCCTACCTTGATCATTCAAGGATGGTTAGTTCCCAACTACACCATTGAAGGTCATAATCATGATATTTATTCTTGTATTTCCAATAGGAATTCTCTTACCTTTCTCCTCTAAAGTAGACCAAGATTCCAATTCATCCAAGTTCTTTTAGGTGGCATTTTGTCAAACAGCTGGTAGGCGTATGTAGTGTTGTTCTGTAGACTTTCAATACTCTGTTGGGTGTCGTCGGACAAGAGCCTTCTCATGGGTTCCAGCGATTGATACAACTCAATTTGGCCCACATCTTCAATCAGATCTTCAATCTAAATTGCTCTATTGCTTCTTCGAGCATTAAGCAATAACTCCATTCGACAATAATCGTCGTAGATACACCTCCCGTTATAACAATCGAATGCATTGACTGCCGAATCCCGATTTTTAAAACGGATTCTCCATTGGAATTGTCCACCCTGATTGATGTTTTCTATGCAATCTAGATTTCCAACATTGGAGAACACCTGACTCAAGACTTCACAAGAAATCAAATACTCTTGAAGGTGGACCTTGGCCAAAATCACACCACCATCCAGTTGCAATTCAGAAATTTCAGATTAGGAGGTTGTGGATTTCAGTTCTCCGAGAACTTAGGTCGCATCTGCAATTGGAGTTTGGATATAACTCAATCTTCCGCTACTTCGGCCATCAATTCTAATCGACAACACCCGTCGTATATACACCTTCCATCATAACATTTGAGCGCTTTGATAGCTGAATCCCGATCCCTAAAACGGATTCTCGAATAAAATTGAGATCCAGAACCCAATTTTTCTATGCTTTCCAAATTTCCAATTCCAGAAAATACTTGATTTAGTACTTCACAAGAAATTAGGTAATCCTCATAATGTATCTTGACGAGAAGCACTCTTACTTGGCTGAAGATGCCTTCGAACTCATCCCCACCCTACTTTTCAATAAGCTTGTCAAAGGTACCGCCGATGGTAGCTCATACCCCAAAATCGTGCTGAGCTCTTCATTTCATGTTTCTTTTCTAAGTAACCTCACAATGTCTATTGTGAAGGTCGACCTCTATTGTTTGCCTATCACAATGGTATTATCTCCGCTTAGGCCTTCAAAATAAGGTCCAAGATTACTTCCAAAGCCTTATCCTAAGGCTCACTTTTCTTGTATTGTAACTTGTAAGTCGGGTCTAACATAGCCTTCCTTAGAAAGCTAATGTAAATCATACTTAAATACTCCATTAGTTGTACTGGCTTTCTTTAACCAAGCGTTGATTCAGGTTTAACGCTATCACATCTTCATTCTTCATAGTGTCTACCAGTTCCTTCTCTTGTAGAGGCAATAACATTCCTTGTTATGCCATCCTTGAGAACAATTAATATCTACTTTAATTAAACATACATATCATATATTCCTCATTAGTATTTTTAACTTGAGCTCAAGAGCAATTCCTTTACTCCTTCCTCACAGTCAATCTTTACTTATTTTACTTATCAAGACTAATATCCATCAAAACAATCAGTTGCTTGGATTTCTACAAACAACTACTTCTAATAAACAAACAAAATGTTTACGGAGATCCTCTTGTATGATGATGACGTCTCGACGTGTCTTTCTATCCCAAATGCACTATGCCCCAAAAATCAAGTTTTTGTGTAAAAGGAACTCTAAGTTGGACCTCACGTGCTCAATTGTTAGGATTTTGTGCCTTTGTTGTCAACCTTGGCTCTGATACCAATCTGTAACACCCCATCTTATAATCCGGGTTGTTACCTGGTTGTGGACCACACCTGGGTCCACCAAAACAAGCCTGACAACAAATTCACGAACATTGGACCTTGCAACAAAGGCACAACAAGAAAAGCCAAAAAAAAACATCCAACTTATCATTTTTAAAACAACTCGATAAGCAATGTGAATACAACCAACTGCTAGCACTAAAGCCAACCTACTGGCTACCAACATTAACTCAATATTACTATTAACTACACTGTCCTTGAAACTATGGACTCAAGCCCTCAAATCCCACTAAGACACGTCACGTCGAGATCGAGCATCATTGTCCAAGAAGTGATCTCCTAAAACATTTCCCATACAAGAATGTTTACCTAAAACATTGGAAATGGATCACATTAGCTAAGAATCCTGGTATGGGCCAAACAAGCAAATCAAACATGTAGAACAAAACATAGATTATCAAAATAACGCACTCAGTCATTCATATACATAACAAACTAATACGCACATCAAAACACGTCATATAGTAATATAGACTAACATATCAATTTCCGAACCAACACTCAATTCCACAATAACAAATAAGCACGAGATTAATCAATGTAATACTCATGCAATATATATCATAACAACCAACAACAATTCCTCCATAATCCAAACCATAATCATTCTCCAATTCAGGCAACCCGAACCTGCCTTTGAAACATGGTACACGGCTAGCGCGCACGCTTAGCTCGTGCCCATTTTCTTTCCCATCACCCTTCTTTCCCCGGCTAAGCCTCTATTAGAGCACTTGCCAAAACAATCAATTTTTGAAGGTGATCTCCACACGCCGCATGACTATGCCCGGGGTCTCTTCTCCACCGACTTGCCTGTGTCCATAATCACACCCGCAGAGATCAAGTTGCACACAATAAAAACTATTGAAACCATTTCAATAACTTTCTATTATGAAAATATACTATGGAATAATATTCCAAAATAGAGTTCCACACACTCAATTTACTAGCTTAACACATAACATGATTGCAAGCTAAGTAAGTCTAGAAGACTTACCTCGAAACTGGAATTCCAATAGCACAAGTGAAACATGAACTTGACAAATGATTTCCTAAACAACAATAAAAGACTTTATAAATGGAAAGACAACTTAGGCTTAGAAAACACAATAAAGGTTTAGACTCGGAATCACTCCATCCCTCAAAGTAACCAAACCCGACAACACGAAAGCCCACACCTCTTATCCATGAACCAATCCACCAACCATGTTATTTTGCCTTCCAAAACAGCCCCATGACAACCCATCCATGCCACCACCAACCACCCACATGCTTACCCACACAACATCAATTTTCAACACCCTTCTCGCCCAAAATCCACAAAAACGCCATCTAAGATTTCCCAAGCAACCCGCCATAAATTGACCACTAAATCAAGTCTCCTTTACCCAAAACCTCACACAACTCCACAAGAAAAACAAGGAAAGAAAAACTCACCAAAAGTGAGGAGAAGGACGAGCCTTGTCTTCCGGTGGAAGGGGCGACCAACAACAAGCGAGAAGGTGGTGACAAAGTGGTTTAATGGTGGAAAGAACAAAGAAATGAGACGAAGGGAGAGAGGCACGAAAATGGGAGGAAACCAAGGCTTTCTCAAGGCACCTTTAAGCCTTTATATAGAAGAAATGGAAGAAGACAAATTCGGTTTGGCTTTTGTAAGAGATAAAGATCATGCATACAAATCTAGAAGATATGGCACGAATATTTAGGAAGAGGGATAAGCATGCACATAAATCTAGAAGATAAGATAACATGACACGAATATTGAGGAAGAAAGATAAGCATGACACAAAGATTGAGAAGATAGAGCACATGATACGAATATCTAAGATAACGTATAACATCAAAACTTTTACAAGTTTATCTTCATTCTATTAATAGACGAGATTATTTAGCGACTAAGAAACGAACTAATGGATAACTTTGACACTAAATTTTTTTTGAATATATAAAATCTTGGTAAAAACGAGGTTATCCGAGATTACTTAATAACTAAGCAATCCCGGCACGAATTTCGAGAAACATTAAAATATCAAAATATTCCCGAATATTACATTCTACCCTCCTTAAAGAGAGTTTTGTCCCGAAACTTCCTCATATATACATAAAACTATAATGAATCCTAAAGTTTCACAATCTCTTCCCCTTAAAGGGATCTAATTGCAAAACGACTAGCGATTCGCAAGAGAACAAATCACATTCTATACTAGCATAACCACTCACAAAGAATCAACCAAAGTCAACACAAATAAGCAGATCAAACATAGCACATATTAGTTTAGGCTTTGTAAGAGTTAAAAGGGAGGTTTATTACAATACCTGTCAAGTTTTGTATTACATAAATTTCTCTAGAACGCAAGAATTGGGGTCGATCTCGATGATTAGAGGGATGGATCGTTGCAATAAAATGAATTGGGAATCAAGTTGCTATCGGATTTGGTCACAACAATAGCAGCCTTATGTTGCAAACTAAAGACTAATTTACGGTATGGCGCTGGGAAGCCATGGTGAAGATGGATAATGTATAAAAGGAATATGGATAATAAGAATATACGGACATTTTTTGGGGTGGAAAAAAGACGTTGAGGAGAGGTAAACTAATTTAGGTATAGGTAATTAAATATGAAAATTATAGCATTTAGAGGAGGGGATGTTACAAAAAGGATTTCAAACACATTTAGAGTTTGAAGAGAATAGTCAAATGGAGAATTGATTTTATTTATTTTGAAGAGATTAGGTAATTAATTATGAACTCATTTTTTTTCTGCTTTATATATTTTTCTTATGATATCTTATTGAGAATTCAATGTGCATTAATTAAAATATTTAATTCTATGGTCTACTTAAGTAGATTAGGGATATTAATTTTTCTTTTTCTTACGATATCTCATTGAGAATCCAATGTGCATTACTTAAAATATTTATATAATACGCTTGAAATGAAATTATAAAAAACATAATGCTTAATTTATTTTGATTAGTTTTATGTGTACAAAATAATACTTTATATATGGCTATTTATAGTGTGAACAAATTGGTTTGAACTTACAAACAACTTATGTTAACTCACAGATGTGTTATCGAATTTGAATAATGCACAACTCACTTTTTTCTATATTATATGTTTATAGATATCTTTTAAAATATATTTTGGAATTCTATGGTCTACTTAATTAGATTAGATATTAATTTTTCTTTTTCTTCTGATATCTCATTGAGAATCCAATGTGTATTAATTAAAATATTTAATTTTATGGTCTACTTAATTAGATTAGGGATATTAATTTTTCCTTTTCTTATAATATCTCATTTAGAATCCAATGTGAATTAATTAAAATATTTATATAATATGCTTGAAATGAAATTATAAAAAAACACTATTAATTGTATGAGCAATAATTGCTCAAGAACCTAAGTTTATAGTATTATAGAAGATTATTATAGATTATAGATAGAAAGTATTCTAGATTGTATTATCAAAACTTCACATATGCTATATAGTCACTTGTTAAATGGTTTATAATACATGCAAATGAAATCAATATTCACCCTCTTAATTTATTATCTCTCGAAAACTTTGTTTTATAATATTTCTTTTTTTTTTATAAATAGCTAGTTTCATGAAGATTTTAGTGAAAGGTTTTCATAAACAAAAGGATGTAACTATTTAATTCATTTGATCAATTTAATTATTTAGTAAAATAATAGTCAATAGTCTCATTGATTTAAGTATTTATGACCAAATTTTTTCTTCTTATTTATTTTGATTATTTTTATAGATTGATAATCAATCTCATTTAATGCATGATGAAGTTAGAATTTCTCATTGTCTTGCTTATATTTTTTGTGAAATCGATAATTTCAATAAAATATAATGGTGAATAATCCTAAATTTTAATTGTAAATATTTAATAAACAATTTTTTCTTTTGTTAAAATTTATTTCTATCTTAAATTACCTTGTATAGTATATTTCACTAAATTATATTATACCACCGATAACCATTTTTAATCTAGATTTGTATTAGTTGACCAAATTACCCTTAACTTATTAAGTGATATATTTTAGAAGTTATTTTAAAAATAAGAAAATTCATGAAAATTTGAAATTTGAAAGTGAATTAACCTTAACAAATGTAATTTGATGTTAAAAAGTAATAAAATAATATTTCTAAACTAAATTAAAAAGGATATTTTAGTCAAATAATATACATATAAATTTTATATAAAAAAGATTATTAGTGGCACAATTTTATCGTTATATTTTATTATCAATTATTCATAGAATAAATCTATGAAAATATTTTATATAAAAAAGATTATTAGTGGCATAATTTTATCGTTATATTTTATTATCAATTATTCATAGAATAAATCTATGAAAATATTTTTTTAGGTTAAAATTTTACAACCAAAAAAAAAGTTTTATCTTATAAAATAAATCCATGAAAATACTTGAAAGAAGAGACAAATAAATTACAATAAATCTAAAACATTGAAAAAATTGTTTGCATTTGAAACAAATATTAATAAAGGTGACAAAGCTTCAAAAACATTTATATTTTTTTATATTAGCACTTTTTTCTGAACTTGAATTGAAAACATAAAAAAACCAACCCTACCAGCAACATTGAAGACCTTAGCCAAAGAAAACAATCTTCTAGTGGCATGATTTTCATCAACGATCCGCTACAACAAACTCTTGACCTCTTATTGCGAATACACCATCGAGTCTTCACTTATCTTGATCTCGGCGGCCTCACATCGATCGATCTTGAACACTCAGAGAAACCTCTTGCACCGATTAGTCCCAATTAGGTAAGACCTTTGATTGCAAAACCAAAAAAAAATATTACTAATACATTGTGCCAGATGCTTTTGATAATTACGAATTTATGAGCTAATTTATAGGAACTCATACCTGTCAAGTTTCGTATTGCATAAATATCTCTAGAACGCAAGAATTGTGGTCGATCTTGATCATTAGAAGGTTGGATCGTGGCAATAAACATGAATTGGGAATCGAATTGTTATCCGATTTGGTCACAATAGCAGCCCTATATTATAAACTATAGACTAATTTATGGTGTGGTGTCGGGAAGCCATGTTGAACACAGATAATAGATTGAGGGGAGATGGATAATAAGAATGTAGGGATGTTTTTTGGGGATGAAAAAGGATGTTGGGGGGAGGTAAACTAATTTAGGTATAGGTAATTAAATATGAAAATTAGTAGCATTTAGAGGAGGGGATGTTACAAAAGGATTACAATTTGGAATTTGAAGAGATTAGTCAAATGGTGGATTGATTTTATTAGATTTGTTTTATTGACATTCAATGCCGAATTAAAGTAGGTTATGACATTGTATAAAATTCATATAATATGTATAAAATGTGGGGGCATTAATTGTCATAGAGATTTAATCTTATAGGTTTTGTTGAAAGGGTTTCTTGACAACAAATAAATTTATATTAAGACCCCGTTGTTGTATAGCAGAGTCAGGTTCGTCCGCAGGAGAAAGTCAGTCCAAAGTTTTGTTACTTGGGATGCAAGCAACTAACAAAAATAAGGGTTTTAACAAGAAAGAGAGAGATTCTAAGGTAAAGGTGTCACCACAACAACAATTATGCATGCCAAATGTTATGAAACATAAAGATCATGCTTTTATCACATAAAGGTGCTAACTTTCGTTAACTAAAGCAAGTAAATCAATCAACTTTCGCTAAATCAATAAACTTACTATCTATCTCTTCTACTTCAACTAGGATAAATCTGCTTTCGCTTCAAAACCCTAAATTGACTATTCTTATTCAAGGAATCTGCTTTCGCTTCAACTATGAATGAGAAATTCCTATCAACTTTCGTCTCAAGGATTAAGAACAAGAGAATAGATTAATGCAATAAAAACAATCAAGACATGATCATAAACAAGCATGCGCAACCATTGTTGGGTTTAACCCCAACCTTAGAGAGGAAGACTACTCACAAAGCATAATTAAAAACATCCAATTGCATTAATAAAGAAAGCTTACAACTTGAATCCAAAACGATAGTTCTTCCACACAAACTCGTCTCCTTCTCTCGCCTCCTCTCAATTGACTCTCCTCCTCCTCTAACTTCAATGATTAGAAAACTAAAGAGGGGACAAGTGTATTTATAGAGCAACTATTCTATCTTAAATCTATCTTTAAGGAAATAAATCTATCTTAAATCTAACTCTAAGGAAATAATATCTTCTAATAAAATATATCCCTTCTATCTATCTAATAACATAAAAGGAAATAGGATAAAAGCCCATTAATAGCACCGACTCTGACACGCTGCTTCTCGCGGTACCTCGTTAACGACCTTGACAGGGTCGTTAGCGACCCTCTTCAGCACTTCGAACAGCCTTGAGTAAAACTTGCGTAGAAGATTTGTTACAACTCTGTTTGACTCGATTCTTTTTCCCATGTTCTTGTAATGAATTTCTCTATCTCTTTCCAAGCTCAAACTTGATCTTCAATAACCTTACTTGAGCTCTAAATCTTCATCTTCTCTTCATTCTTGAGTGTTTCATCAAGTGTTTTCTCTTGGTTTTGCTCTTTTCTTCAAAATATGCTTCAAATAGCTTCTAAAAATCTACAAAACACCACCAATGTTTATGTAGACTCCATATCTCATGAAAATATGAAAACTTACATAAACGACTCAAAACAAAACACAAAACTAAAGAAAAAGACTCAAACACACTAAAAATACACCCTAAAACATGATTAAAAAGGCGGACATCAAAATACCCCATACTTAGACTTGCTTGTCCTCAAGCAATCAACAAGACATTAACCAAAACCATCAACACATATATCAAGTCAATGCCCTTATCAAAAATCAACATCACAGCACAAGTAGAAATAGACAAATGAATCTAACATCATCACACATATATGAGCAACCTCAAGCAAAAGCAACTAAAAAATCCAACCTCACAAGGGATATGTGTTTCTCTCAACTCTCAAGTGTTTAGGCTTATAATAACAACTCTCAACTTAATCCAATATACATAAATCAACATAGTCATTGTTACTTATATCACCAAACTCTCCACCCGAGATGTCAAAACGCATAAAAATCATCAATAGAAACTTAGGCTCAATGAAAAACTTCATAGAAGCTTCCATTCGGCCGGGTTGTAATGGGGCTTGGTAAAGACAATAAGGCGTGGAAATATTTTGGTTATGTGGTGCTAATAATATTCGGGAATCAAAGACTCCTAAAAAACTCACACATCTCCAAAAACTCTCATAAAAACACAACCAAACTCTCTCCTCTTTATGCACACTCATTTCCTTCAACCCCTTTAATAACAACTAATCTTGCTTACAAACAACAAGGAAATTTGGTTCATGCACACTTTCACCTTTCAACTCTTTTTTCTTTCTTCCCTTCTGACTTTTACTATTTTTCTTCTCTGCGGGAAGGTCGGTACCGAGCCCATTAGGGTCGGTAACGATGTCTGATTCTACTTCTCTTTTTCTCTTTTCTTCTTCATCCACTTCTTTTGCAAGTGCATACAGGGAACCAAACTCCTTTTTCATGACAAACTGCAAGATCTTTTACTTTACCCAACCCATATTACCCCACACTTGAACCAAACAACTCACTCAACAAAACCATCACTATAACCAATACTAAGTCCTAATCCCCGAATAGGGTCAAGCTTTATCGGCTAAGGAATAATTTTGTGGAGCTAAAAATAAAAGGCTTTAAGGCTCAAATTGGCTTCAAAAAGAGGATAATGATAAGGGTATATAAGGATAAATAAGGCTTATAAAAATAAGTTCTCTGTCATTTGATTCCACATGCAATGAACTAATTATCTCATATAGGTCTCAAGTAATAGATAACCATATCAATGACAAGAGATAATATGCATAAGGAGAGTAAATCACACAAGAAAAAAAGAGGGATTTTTTTTATTCTCCCTATAAGGCCAAAAACAACTCACAAGGTAATTTTTGTTGGATTTCAGTCACTTCTACCTAAGATCATATGTGCTCAATTATATCACATGCTAAATATCCACATAAAAACAATTTTTAACATGATTCAGGCAAAGCTCTCCAAACATGCTAAAGGAATTTACATGATAAAGCAAGTTAAAGCATATCATAGGACATCTAAGTGGAATATTATCAATCTTAAAAACACAAAAAACAAAAACTGACACAAAACTGAGTTTCTTTTTCCCATACCCCATACTTAAACCAAATAATGTCCTCACTGTTTAAAACATAGAATATAAAGAGGAAAAAGAAAAGGGAACTCACAAAATAAGACTGAAGCTGTTTGAAACCATTGATCACTGGAAGAGTATTGCTGGAATTTTCTTCGGTTTGGTAGAGGTCAGTACCGACCCTGAGGGGTCGTTATCGAACACATTGTAGTGCCACCAAATGTCGTGTTTGTTATCTTCTTTGTTGTAGCACTTCATCTTCTTGTACCTGAGTCACTTTAGAAAAACTTCTATCCCTACTATACTAATCTAACCTAAAACAAGTCAAAAGAAAGCTAGCAAAAAGATAAAAGAAAGCAAAAACAAAAAAAATGAAAGCGGGTTGCCTCCCGTAAGCGCTATTTTTAACGTCATTAGCCCGACGAACTTACCTTATCTTACCTAGGGCGGCTGCCATCCAGTATCGAAGGGATCATAAGAAACCCCATACTTAGCCTGAAAAACATCATAGCTTCTCTCCAAAATGTTTGGCCCTCGATCATCAATAAGTATGTTTAGTAATCCTACAACAGGGTTAGTAAAATCCGAAAACCAAGGAGGTTTCGGCTCCTTCACAATACTAACAATAGGATTTAATATAGAACAAGGATAAGAAAAGGGATCATGACCATAATTGATTGGATAAGAACAAGAAAACTCACTAGGGTCATTCGAGAAGTGGCTCGTTACCGAGGGTATGTGGGTCGTTAACGACCCTGCTGGATTTGGAAGTGGCTCGATGTCATGCCTGAATGGCTGAATCCACCTCCCGCCTCATTTTCCTTCAAATAAGGGTCGTTACCGACCCATGGGGGTCGGTAGGCTCCTCTATAGGCGTGTCTCCATCGAATGTGCCCGTTTTTGTACTCAGGGAGGGGTCGATACCGAGCCATGGCGGGTCGGTAGGCTCCTCAATACTACAACTAGAAACTTCACTTATGGGCGAATTGAAATGAAATTCGACCTTCTCATCTCCAATATCAAACGTGAGAAGTCCTTTTCTGACATTTACACGTTCCCCTACGGTGGCTAAGAATGGTCTTCCCAGAATGATTGGCATCGTAGGGTCTTCTGGCATATCTAGCACAATGAAGTCGTTTGGAACAAAGAATTTTCTAACTCGGACAGGAACATCGTCAATGACTCCAGTTGCTTTTACAGAAGATCCATCCGCCATGTAGAGTTTCATCTTGGTAGGCTCTAGTGGTCCCATGTTAACCTTGGTCCAGATAAATAATGGTAATAAACTAGCACTGACACCTAGATCACATAGAGCTTTAAAAGGGTGAGTCCCAATACAAATTGAAATTGCAAACTTACCTGGATCACTGAGTTTTTCAGGGAGCTTTATGGAATGAACCTCATTATGCAGCTCTGAGATAGATCGTTTCCTGCTTAAAATCTCTTTCAAAAATTTAGCGTAGGCAGGCATTTCATTAAGGGCGTCAGTAAATGGAATTGAAATATTTAACCCTTGCAGAATTTTGACAAACCGTCTAAACTTTTCTTCCGTGACATCATTAGACTTCTTAATCGGGAAAGGAAGAGTTTTTGATGGACTCGGGATAGAGAGAAACCCGGATCGAGGCTCCGGCGAATCGACAAGAGGGTCGTTCGGTGTAGGAGAAGGGTTGGTACCGACCTTGGGGGGTCGGTAACGAACTCAGAGTTCGGTTCAGAATACTTACCTAGCATGGATGACTTAGTATCGAGCTGGGGAGCCTCGTTATCGACCCTTTTGGGGTCGGTAAGGAGCCTGACCGGGGCATCTTCTTCGTTGCCGTGCTTAGTGTCATTAGGTTTGGCTCGATCTGGCAACTCCCTGCCACTTCTGAGGTGTATGGCTGCAATTTGTCTTCTAGGGTTATCTTCGGGTTGGCCCGAAAATTGTCCTTGAAGTCTTGGAATCCGTGCAGCTAGGTTACCCAGTTGGGAGTCAACGCTCTTCTTCCAAATATCAAACTCTTCCCACCGTTTCATTTGATAATTGAGGTTAGCTTGGACTCCATTGATTTTATTCTTCACTCCATTAATCCCTTCATAAAGTCCTTGCACCCAAGATGGTGGCTCTTGATAGCCCAGAGGTTGATAAGGTGGAACACTCTGTTCTTGCTGAGGAGGTTGGCTCCCGTGGCCATATGCATAATTGCCCCATGTGGGCTGATTGTAATTCCTCCATGCATAAAAGGTATCACCGTGGTTCCTATATGGATCCCTCATGTAATTAGCTTTTTCATATGCCCTAGCAGCTATGGTTTCCCTTTCTCTCTGGATCTCCTCTATCTCAAAACAGAGTTCAACAATCTGCTTAGTTAGATCGCCAGGCGTAGCCATGGCTTTGCGTTCTCTTAATCTCCTGTGGAGGGAACGCTCGAGTTCAGGGTCTACTTTATTGGATTAGAGACAACTCGACGTCCTTCAGCTGTCCTATGTTGTAAGCAAAAACAAAAACAAAAAACGAATTCAAAAAGCAAAAACGGGTTCTCGGCGAGGGTCGGTACCGAGCCTGGATAGGGTCGGTAACGAGCCTGGAGTAATCCCGTAAAAACCGAAACTAAAAAGAAAGAAACAACTACCTGTCGACAGGGTCGTTACCGACTCTAGGAGGGTCGTTAACGACTCGACAGTGACCTAGAAAACAAACAAAAAAAGCACAGAAACCGGGTTGCCCAGCAGGGTCGGTACCGACCCTAGGGGGTCGTTACCGACTCGGCGGAGTCCCAAAAAACGTAAAAAGAACAAAACTTGGCACTATTGAAATCTCCCCGGCAACGGCGCCAATTTGTTGAAAGGGTTTCTTGACAACAAATAAATGGTGGCAAAACCCAATCTTATATACATATATATAAGATTGGGTTTTTGCCACCATTTATTGCTCTCATTAACTATATTCACAATAATACCTATATAATTATTATTGGCAATAACAAATCAAAAAGAATTATGTAGCATAGTGGTGAGAGCACTTTCCCAAGAACCCATAAATCATTAGTTCAAATCTCTTAGATACACTATTTTAATTAATTTTTTCCTTCTATGATATCCATCTACTCATTCATTTCCCGTGCACTATTTTAGTTCATTTTTTACTTCTATGACATCTATCTACTCATTAATTTTCCGAATCCATATTTCATGAGTTCAAATGTTTTTATGCGCTATTTTAATTTTTTTTAATTCTATGACATCTATCTACTCATTAGTTTAATAAATTGATCCCATCATTATTGAGAAATTAAATTGATACAAATTAAAATAAGAAGAAATATTTTAGTAATTTTCCTATACATATATAAGAAGAAACATTTCAGCCTCACCAAAAGAAAAATATTTCATTAATTTCCCCCGCACTTATAATTTGTCTAACTATCATCATAAAAGAATTGATAATTAAAGCCCATCATTATTGAGAATTTAAATTGAAAAGAATTTAAATAAGAAGAAACGTTTTATTAATTTTTCTATACCTATATTTTATCTAAATATCACCATAAACATTTTTGGCAATCAAACTCCATCACTATTGATCGAGAAATTTTTTTATGTATATTTGATTTTCATTTCATATCAAATCAAATGTATTTCTTTAGGTTATGGTGATTGTATATAAACCAAAAGGTTAAGATTGTATATCAAATCAAATGTATGATATCATTTTATAGATTTTTTTTCAAATAAACATTTGTAACCAAAAGGTTAACATTTGTAATCATACTTTTTTTTAATTTTCTAAAATTTGCATCTCATTCAAAAGAATTAATTCAGAATATAAATGCAATTTAAAGGTGAAACAGAAATTAACAACACTCATTCAAATTTTGTACAACACATACACACTAATCTAACGCCTATCTCTAAATCCTATCATTACTTTTACTAGCCCTCAACCCTTCTTTATATAATGATAATTAAAAAAGGGGTCAAGAAGGATCCTTAGAAGCACAAAGAAAAAACTCTAAAGAGTAAAATAATTTAAGGTACGCAAGACGCAAACAACCCAAAACTCAAATCAGATACTACTTCTTTTAGACCTTCGAACATCTCTTTCATACTATTTCCTAATGTTATCGATGACCATAATTGGTTTGGACCAATATAATATACCAAGATAATAATTATACATATGGTTACTTTGTTGCTTATATAAGGACCAAATCACTTTATCACATATATTGTACACGTTTTCGCACTTGGCCGTGTTTTAAGCATCGCACTTGGTCGTGTAAGTCATTCACTTGGTCGAGTAATTTATAAATATTTTTAGCCTCTAAATATGAAGTGATTTTAAGTAGCCCTATACTTTGCAAATTGTAATCAATATTTAATTTTAAAGATTTTTAATTACATATCAAAATCTAAATTATAAATAACATTCTTATTTAATTTTCAAGATCGAATTAATTGTTCAAATACTTGAAAATATATAATAAAATAAGAAAGAAGCAATGTTTTTGATTATCAAGTGAAAAATAAAATTAAGTTCAAGATTTTGTGAACCAAAAGATCTAAGTTGCAAATGTTTTAATTAGGTAACAAATAATTATAAAAATTCAAACTTACAGAGATAATAAAAATATTATATATTTTAAGATTGGTAAAACTTCGGATAAATATACTTGTGAAAGAGATAAAATGATTATTTTGGTTTAATTAATTTATTGTATATTATTTCTCATCGATAACTAAATATATATAATATGAGAAATGATAAGTATAAAACGGTCATGCTAATCTATTCATGGAAAAGAAACACAATATATTGCGATGGTTAAAGTATTATACTCTATTTATCCAAATTAAAAATTAAAAAAACTTTTGAAAGTGTTAAAGTAAAAAACCTAAAAATGTAAACTATTTAGTCTCAAACTTTTTATATAGTTATGATTGTTAATTATAATTACACAGATTATAGTATTTTTGGTAAAAATTATAAGTGAGATAAGTTAATTAGTTACATGAGCGGTTTAAAAAAAGACATTAAGTATATTTTTTAAGAAAAAAGAAAAAAAAACTTCATAATATTAATATTTGGACCATGTAATTATTTTGTACATCAATTTTTAACTAAAAAGAATATAATATGACCAAATAAGCAATAAAAAATGACATAACTAAAAATGTAAAAAAAACCTTAATATATTCTTACGAAAAACTTACGCAATGCGTATGCACGGACATCACCACTAGTTTGCTTATAAGGTTAGAGTTCCAAGATAGTCAAACTTATTAAATTGATATTTGAAAACGAGCAAGACAAAGGATGCAATATCCTTTTGTTTCTCGGCCTTAATCTCTCTCCTTTTCCAAGCCCCCTTCTTTCTCGTGTGTGCCCTTAGATGCAGAGTCATATTCTTCGTTTTGTTTTTTCTCTTCTGACTTTGTAAGAGGTTACTTTGGGTTGAACTTATTTTGGGCCACATCGTCTCAGCACCAGTATAATGATCGAATATGGACAAAATTTTCCAAATAAACAACAATAAATAAAAACCTTAAACGTGTCCTCAATTGCTCGTCTCTGAACCATGGGCGGATGTACATTGTGCCCAGTAAAAACACAAATCCTTTAAAATTAATAAAATGTTAGTCCTAATTTAGCCCTAAATCCCAATTTTAGTTGAGAGTGCTTAATTTTAGATTTGTGTTACGGTTTTGATTTGGATTTTTAGATCTTGTGCATTCAATTTAGGTCCGATTTAATACTTTCTCTTTATTGTCTATTGATTTCAATAATCCATTGCAAGTTTGCAACTGTTGCGAATTCAATTTGATGATGATGCATTTGTAGGGTTTTGTGGGATTTCAAGTTATAAACTATCAACAATTGGAATTTTAAACTATCACTTTTTGTATTGTTGTGATCAATGCATATATCAACAATTTCAATCTGGGATTTCATTGGTTCTATTGATTCCATTTAGGTCCGATTTACTACTCTGTATTGTGCATTGATTTCTGTAATACATTGCAACTGTTGTGAATTCCGTTATAGTTTATGGATTGATAATTTGATGTTCATGTTCTTTAATTTTTCAGGAAATGAAAAGATTTTTTCCAACTATTGGGGGTTCATAAAATATAGATTCTAATTCTAATCCCGATTCATTTAGTGTTTCGAGTTTGTCTAGTGTTTCGAGTTTAGCCCCCACTGGCTTCAAATCCTGGCTACACCACTGCTCTGCACTGTGCGTGATCATGTCCTAAGATAAAAACAATTGTATGCAAAGTTGTCTAAATATGAATGAAGGACTGATGTTGCAGATGTTGTGGTAGATTAGATATGACCTCAAAAGTGTTTGTGGAGCTTGCAAGATGTTGCATAATTTATCTTACAAAAAACATCAAAACTAAAGGGGAAAACTCAATGTTCGGCAAAACATCTATATAACTATATATTAAAACTATACCTTTTCGAGCCACCAGAACGATTCTGGCTCCACCTCATATTTACAAAATTAATTTTTATTCTTAATATTTTAACTTTTTCTATTAAATTGTTCTTTAACTATTTAAACCTATCTTTAACATCAAACAAATATCTATTTAGTACAACAATATCTTTTGAAAACTTCTTTATACAAATATTTAAAATTAAAGATAATAAATTTAAAATATTTAAAATAAGAATAAATATCTTTTAACTTTTAGCAAGATGTCATTTCACGAATTTATTTATAGATATATTTTTTCTTTTGTAATAAAAAATTAATGATAAATACTTATAATATATAAAAATAATAAAAATAGGTAATATATATAACTATATATTAAAGATGTATCTTTTCGAGCAACCAGAACGATTCTAGCCCTACCTCATATTTAAAAAATTAATTTTTATTTCTAATATTACAACTTCTTTCTATTAAACTCTTTTTAACTATTTAAATTTATCTCTAACATCAAAAAAATATCTATTTAGTATAATAATATTCTTTGACAGCTTCCTTATACAAGTATTTAAAATTAAAGATAAAATATTTAATATACCTTAAAATAAATATAAATATTTTAGCATATAATTTATTTATATAGTGATTTTCTTTTATAAAAAAACTTAATGATAAATATTTATAATTTTTAAAATTACTAAAAATAGATAATAAAGTATTTAATAGGTATATTGAAATATTTGATAAACACTAAATTTACGTACATGAAAAGTAATAAAATATGAAGAATATAATATTTGATTAAAAAATTATATACATTCTACGAGCAATAAATTACTTATATTAAAGTTTATATTATATTTTTATTTATTTATTAATATATTATGTATAATGTCTATAAAATATCAAATTGTAATCGTACATAGTACGATGGGTAAAACTAGTAATGATAAATCCACTAATCAACAAGTATGTATGTACAATTATTTATCAATACACGAGTCAATCCCCACGACAAACATGGAGATATCAAACACTCATCTAAATAACTCAATTTAAAAAATAATTCTCTCTGACTAACTAATCCATGTGCTTTTGATATTAGGGGTTCCAAGATAGACAAATTTATTATATTCACTAGATATAACCGTCGTGTCATGCATGACTATATGTGGATTTAATACTTAATTTAATTAATAAATGATTTCAATTTAATATAAAAAATAAAAATAAATTATTTATTATAAATACTTTATACTATAACATTTACATTTTTTATAATTTGAGACAAAGCCAACATCTGAACATCATGAAAGTGAGTCCAATATGATTTTGATGGCTTGATGATAATTTATTTATGGAAATATAAAAATAAATTATTTTAATTAATCTTTTAAAAAAAAGATAAAAACGAAAAAATAATGTAAATTCTTATAATTTTTTAGTCAAATTCAGTTTTTTAAAAATCTTTTAAATAAAAATTTTAAAAGAATTAATAAGAAAAGATGAAAAATATAAATAAAGACTGAATTTTTTTAAAAAAAATTTCTATATTAATATAAATATCCACGTTGATTGTGGCCCGCCCCCACCTTATATATAAAATTAATTTTTAAATATAAGGTGGGGTCACAATCAACGTGGTGGCTCGAAAAGGTTTAGCTTTAAAATATAGTTATAAATAGACATATTTTTTAACCAAAATTTAATTTTTAAAAAATCTTTTACATCATAAATGGATAAAAAAGACATAGATAATGTATTTTTTGTCATCTTGTAAATTTTTTTTATCATAATTTGATTTAAGACAACTTTTATAGAAGTATGTATTCCCGTACCTTGTACGGGTTTTTCTTAAATAAAATATTAATAATAAAATATTTTCAAATATATTTATTACCCGAAAAAATAATCATGTAAATGATTAAATATAAAATTTTGTTATGATCTGCGTAAAAAGATAAGACAATTATCATATAACTAATCAAAGATTATACGGTTACAAAGATAACTATTCAATTAATATATCTTAGTTAAAAAACGATTCTATCTAAAAATAAAATAAATATTCTAGAATTTATATGATAGTATAAAAAATATCCTAATGATCTTCCTATTTATTATATCCAAAAACAAAAAATTGTTTAATAATTTGATTTTCTATTCTATATTCTAAAAACATGAATAAGAATTTATCATATCTAAAAATAAAAGATTATTTTTTTACAAAAAAGATGGTGTGGTCCAATCTAAAAGTGACATATGTCGTTTAATAGTTTTTTTAACCTCCGCTTTAGATTATAGTTATGATAGATAAAGAAAATTAATTTTTATTTTAAAATAAATTTCGAATTCATAAATTATTTTATAAAAAAACAGATCTAAAATAAATTTAATTGTAAAATATAAAGTATTATAAATAAAATTTGAATTTTTAGAATATAAAGTAGGTTCAGAAAAATTCAATGTGGTGGTTTAGGAAAATTCAACTTTAGTATATGGTTATAGATTATAGATCCTATAATTAATTGTAGTTGATATTGTCCAAAAATATGTTACATAGATAGATATTGTTTTACATAATAAGATACAAAAAATTCTAATTATATAAACAAATAATTTTTTAATATAAGGCGGGCCTATAAGCATAAGATAAATTTTTAAAAAATAAGTAGATAATAAAAATTTAATAAGAAAAGGTGTAATAATATATGTATCAAAAATAATATTGAAAATATGAAAAATATTAAAAAATCTTATTATAAATATTCTATAAGATAGTTGGGCAAAAGATAAATATTAGAAAAAATAACAATAGAACAAATAGAAAATCAGTTAGAAAATTTAAAATAATATAAATATAAATTAATTTTTTTAAATATGAAGTGGGACCAGAATCAACGTGGTGGCTCGAAAACGGTCCGCTTTTATAATATATATTCATTTTTCATAACGAGCAATTTAAGAATAAGAGACATTCTTCAAGACAAAGGATGCAAGACCCTTCTCTTCCACAAGGCCCCGTTAAAGGTTAAAAGTCTCTTTTGGGTTGGACTTCTTATGGGCCCATCATCCCAACACCACTATATTGAATACGGACCAAAATTTACAAATAAACAACAATGATATAACCTTAAATGTGTCCTCAATTTAGTTAAGAGAATTAACAATGACAATATATGGATCTATATTGAAGTCTCTTAAGATATATATAAAGCTTTTTTACACCGTATTGTTGTATAAATTGTTAGATTGGAGATCTCTATAGTTTTTGTCTTGCCATAATTCACACTTCATGCACTAGCATTGTAACTTGCACGCATATATAGTATTTCAGAAGCCATTCTCTCAATCTAAGTACTTACAATAAAAAGATAAGAAAATGAAATAACTATATACTCTTAAAATAAATAGTAATGAAAATCAACAAAGCATGTTCTCAAGGTAGTTGCAACTATTACATAGATCATTTATTATATTAGACGTAACCTGCTACATCTCCCAAGCTTATGGTGTTAGCCGCAAGCTTTGAGAGGACAAGGTTGAGTTTCGCGAGCTTAGATTTGCTGCCATGCCCAACGACACCCTGACATGTGTCCACGTCGGTGACCACAGCGCTGAGCTTCAAGCTAGCCATGTACCTATCATTCTTTGTGGTTGCTTTCATGCCATCCTTCAATGCTTCCACGGCATCTTGGTAAACCTCATCACAAATACTAGCTTCATTTTCGGTAACACCCATGTTTGGGTCTAAAACCGACACCTTGGCTACATTGAGGGCTTGCGTCAAAGCTTGAGCCGACGTCTTAAAGATGCTTGAAGGATCCAACTTCTCCATGTCCTTTCCAAGGGAGAGCAAGGTAGCTTCACATTCATTGGGAAAGTCGGCTTTCTTGCAACCTTGTTTGATCTTAGATGGAATAGTCGGATTCTTCTTTTGTGCATTTGTGAGGTACAAGATTGATTCGATGGAATTAAATGAAGTAGATGAGGACGACGTTGATGTTGAGGAAAATGATTTGTTGTCTTTCTCATCCCCACTCTCCTTGGTTTTCTTCTTCTTATCCTTGTATCCCTTCTCTTCATCCTCTTCCTCCTCCTTCTCCTTCTTCTTTTTATCCTTGTTGTCGTCGTCATCGTTCTTATCCTTCTCCTTTTTCTTCTCCTTATCCTTCAATTTTTCCTTTTCATTCTCCTCCTTTTCTTCCTTCTTATCCTTTATTTTTACCTCATCCTCCTCCTTTATTTTTACCTTCTTTTCCCTCATTTTTTCCTTTTCATCCTCTTCCTCCTTCTTATCCTTCATGTTTTCCTTTTTATGCTCCTTTTCTTCCTTCTCATCTTTGTCACTCTCCTTTTTGTTCATTTTCTTCAAGTAAGTAGAAGAGTCATATTTCTCCTTCTCCTCTTCCTCTTCCTCCTTATCATTCATTTTTTCCTTTTCATGCTCTTTCTTCTTTTTTTCCTTCTCATCTTTTTCACTCTCCTTGTTGGTCGTTTTCTTCAAGTAAGTAGAAGAGTCATATTTATCCTTTTCCTCTTCATTTGATTTCTGGCCAGACAAGTCTATCTTTTGAGATGGAGAATCATTTGAATCCGTGAGCAATTCAATTGGTGCATTTTCATGTTCGGATATGGATTGTCTTAGGAGGAGAAAGATAACGAGGGAGAAGAATATGACAACATGAGGATTAAATTTGAGAAGTACCATTTGTTCCTAGCCAATGAGAAATCAAACTTAATTATCAAAGGAAGAAAATTTAACATGTAAAGAAAATGCAAAATGTATTCATGTTGGATGCCCGTTCTTCCCCTTTCTAACTAAAGAACTCTTGGCAATCCGTGAAAATAGTCATTTTCCTAATATTTGTTAGTTGTTTGCTAAGATGATTAAGATTGGCACTAAAAAGAGGAGATCGATCATGATTGCATGGAGAGAAAAAAATGATTAAAGTGTGTAATTTCCTAAAAACTCATGTATGAAAATAATTATATAGCTCATCCTTAGATATCGTTAGCATTGAGTGGTTGAAATTAAGTTTTGGAATTCATTTGGCCAAAGATGGAATGTCCACTTTCCAAGAAAAAATTTCACATTTGCAATTGGTGGAGAATTTAGGAAAATGCATTTCATTAAATTAAATTTTAGGGTACATGATCTTAGATCAACAAGAGACAATAAGATTTTGGCTCATTTATCAAATCATTACCTTATAAAAAAAAAAGTTGGAGACCATGTAAGTTATTTTCCTGTGATTTTTCAAAAAAAATAAATAAATATAAAGTTAGGATGAAAACTAAAAACATAAATATAAAGTTATTCTTTACTTACCAAACACTCCAATTGGTTGAATTTCAAGCTCACGCCATACATGTTCGAATAGAATGTCGGCATTAAGATTAGAATAGGTATTTCTTAGCACATCAATCTCATTTTGCCCACTAGCTCTTCAACTTAAAGCTAGATGATAGCAACCCACAAATTTTTATGTCTCTTTTTTATATATATGCCACCTTGATTTTAATGATTCCGAGACTTTTGAAACATATTGACTTCGATCTCTTCCAATCCTCTTGCGTTAGAGTAATGCTCCAATCGAGCCTAGTATATGGCTCTTTAGACCGATGGCAATAATAATAATAAATTAATAAGGGTCTGGTTCAAGTACGAATGGATGCCCATGTGTGAATGGACACCCATGTGCGAAATCATAATGAACAAGAATCATTGGATGGAGAAAAATTAAATACGCTAATCATTTCACTTAAAAGGGGGAAAACGACACGAGCGAATTTTTGGCGAATGATTCGCGTATTTTTGAAAAAACGGAAATAGGACGCGCGCCCAGATTGTTCATCAACACTGTGATTTTGTTCATCAACACTGTGATTTTGTTCATCAACACTGTGATTTTGTTCATCAACACTGTGATTTTGCTCATCAAAACTGTAATTTTGTGCATAAATAAATTATTGTCTGTGCATCAAAAATCTATTATTTGTTTATAAAAAATGGACGAATGTGTATCGAAATTGTATGCAATATGTTCATCAACATTGTGATTTTGTTCATAAAAAAAATTTAGGACGCGTTCCCAGATTGTTCATCAATACTATTATTTTGTTCATCAACACTGTTATTTTGTTAATCAACATTGTGATTTTGTGCATAAATGAACTATTGTTTATGCATAAAAAAAACTATTGTTTGTACATAAAAAATGGACGAATGTGTATCAAAATTTTATGCATTAATATATGTGTGCGCATCATAATTAGCCGTATGTGAGACAAAACTAATTGTTTTGATGTCGGTCTCGGTATTGTCTTGTTTGACTCGTTTGGATTTGTTAGTGTTCCTACTGTGAAACGTGCGGCTACTTCTTGGGCTCTAAACATAGCTAAGGCACAAGCACTTCTATTCGGTTTGCAATTGGCTCGTTTTCTATTTAACACCCCATCTCAACATTGGGGTGTTGTTACTTGGTAGTTTGACCCTTACACGTCCTACTTGAGCTAGTTTGACAATTAAAACACTTGGACCTTGGAACTCGGGCACGACAAGAAAACTAATTTAAAACATCCAACTTTCATTTAATAAACCACATTTGCAACAATGTCAAGCATGAGATCCCAAACAACTAGACAAGTCACAACCAACACTAGAAACCCGCCAGAGTCAACAAAAAGGGAGAAATATCCAAAACAAATAAACAAGACTAAACAGAAAACCCAACCCACTCTGTAACCTAGTAACACGTGCATCAATGATTCGCTGCTGCATCTGGCCTAGGATCCACGGGACCCAACCTGGAACTGAAAAATAAAAGTCCCCGATGGGTCAGCTACTATCCTAGGCAAGCTAGAAAACAAGCGGCAAGAGTACGAGGTTTAAAAACAATTAATAACTAACTTGACCTTCAACGAATGAATGAACAAAACATAATAGTCCAGTACACATATCAACAACCTAGATAACAAGCGACAGAAGTAAGACATTCGAAAACGATCACAAACAACTTGTCATTCAACAAGTGAAAGGAAATACAACGAAACCAACAATTCTTCCATATACCAACCATTCACAAGCCAGGACCCAACTAAGTAACCACACACAAACACAAGCAAAACCATTCACAAACCTATTTGGAAATTCAATTCTTCCCTCCACCATTGAATTTCAATCTATGGCGCTAACTCACTTGCGCCTGAGTGCAGAGGAGGGCCCTCTCACTTCTCATATACGTCATCCTTCAAACACCTGGTCAAGCCTCCACTAGAGCATTTGCCAAAAACCAAGCAATTAATTTAATTTTTAAAGGGGCCCGGCCGACACACGACCATGGCTAGACGCCTCTCCGCCACCGACAATCATCGCACATGATCTTGCTGGTTATGCGCCAACACAGAGAAAACGGTAATCAATTTCTTTTACGAGAAAAACGTTTGGAATTGGAAGCGCATCACATCATACAAGAAAACATTTCACAAGGGAAAACATACATCCGGGACTAATTCCAGAAACCAATCTCACAATCACGGCATGAAATCTAACAAGACTAGAATAAAGCTGAGCAAGTCGAGAACGACTTACCTCGAAGGCGATCCTCGAATGATGTAAGAAACGCGACGGTACTAGAAATCTACGAATCATAACGTTCACGGTTAATCGACTAACCGTGAGAAGTATCTTTCGATTCTAGGCAAGCACAACTATAATGGCTTCGCCAAGTGCAACCCACCATGCTTTCATGTTATCCAACAAAAGCGGCTTGGCTCAATTTTATTATTATTAAACAAAGTTTAGACACGACGACCCACGGACCAACATCAATTTTTCTCAACATACTAGTATTTCCTATCTCGGCCTAAAGCGCCTCAAAGAGTAGAAGACCAAGGCAAAACCCAAAAATATAAGTCCAAGTTCACAACCTATAACATTAGGTCCCAAAGCTAAACTCAAAGCAAAACCAAAATCAAGCGATTTCTACCAAGTAACAAAAGGCCGAGACTAACATACATCCTACTCGAAAACCCTAATACTACTCGCATTCTAGGGCGAGTCAAACCATACAAGATCGAATTTAGTCAGAACCAAACGAACATCAAAATCTCAACCGTGAGTTACTCAAGCTCATTCTCGGGTCAAATTACAACTTTTTATTCCATGTCATCAAAAGGACAACTAATCTTTTGTGCAAATCCAACAAAATTTTAATACAGCCATTCACAACTTATTCAAGCCAACTTATTCCCAAATTCAATCAAAATATGCCATAGAAGAATCAGGCTAAACTTGCAACATACAATCATATAATTCTAAGCAACAATTCAATCGAGTATCTTAACCAACAACAAATGCAATTTCCCAATTGACAATTCAGAAATGATATGTCAAAGGCCACATGCACAAGCATTCCCACCCAAAGCAACAAAATCTAGAATAAATATGAAAGAACAAACAAGGGCAAGGTTCAACCTTGGGGATGGGAATCAAAACAAGGCTCTTAGTTCGGGTATTGGACAACAAACACACCCACGATAGAGGCGGATCTCGGAGGTGATTCACGACCTTATTCTAGCTGGCGTGGTCTTGTGCTCTCACTTTGGCGCTGGCATACAACAACGAATCAATCCGTTCGATCGGTGACGAGCTCGATTCTAGAGGCGAGCAAGGCCCGATGGCGCGAAAAGCTGGAGAGATGAGGGCAGATCAACGAGCTTGCAGTACGTTTTCTGACAACTGTGTGTAGAACAGGAACAAAATCTCAGATTAGGGAGAAGAAGATAAAGATGGTGAGGAAGGGAAAGGAAAGAAGATCGACGAGAAGACGATGTTTTACCGGCGGTGTTTGGCGCAAGAGGTGTTGGCGGTGACGGACGACTTTGAAAAGGCTGAGTCATCGATGTCTCAAATGCCACCGAAGCACAGAGGAAGGAAGACGAAGCTTGGTGGTGAGGGCGATGGGCAGCGAAGAAGAACAATTCCTTCTTACAATGGAATGGCAAGGTTGGGTCTCTCTCTTTTTCGATGGTAAGCGGCGCCAAGATCATAAGAAAGAAGAGATAGAAGAGTAGGGCAAGAAAGGGCAAAAGGGAGGGGGAAGAGAAATTGGGCTCGGGCTTGGATGTTTTAACAAAAGATTGGACTTTTTGGCCCCAAAGACAAAGGGATGGTCAAATTGTACTAAAAAGAGGTAGATTGGGACGGAGGAATTAACTAGCGAGTTTTTGAAATCCCGAGTGTTACATTATACCCTACTTAAGAAAGTTTCTACCCCTCGAAGGGGGTTCGTCCTCGAACCCTAATTTATTAACAACAACTTAAACATAACACATGACAAGCAAACTGCATATCAAACTACAATAACCATAAAGAAAGATAACCAATCCAAACACTTGTCAAAACACAATGATGCAAACGACAAACATGCTTAGCAACACTAAGTCCTAATAAACATCAAACGTACCTCCTGGCGATCTCTAAACCCTACTCTCAAAGGCCTCTATTAAAGTTGAGTACATTTCGGGGTAGTTCTCTCTCATCCTATCCTCGGTCTCCCAAGTGGCCTCCTCAACACCTCGCCAAGACCACTGAACCAACACCAACTGAATCTTTGTCCAAAGTCGCTATCGGTCGCTCTTGTTGAGAGGGTTTCTTGACAACAAATAATTTTATATCAAGACCCCGTTGTTGTATAGCAGAGTCAGGTTCATCCATAGGGAGAAAGTCAATATCAAGTTTTGTAACTTATCACGCAAGTAATCAACAAAAGTAAGGGTTTTAACAAGAAAAGGAAGATTCTAAGGTTTACGGTTTCCCCACAACAACAATCATGCATGCAAATGCTAATGAAACATAAAGATCATGCTTTTATCACATAAAGACGCTAACTTTCGTTAACTAAAGCAAGTAAATCAATTAACTTCCGTCCTATCAATAAACTTACTATCTATCTCTTCTACTTCAACTAGGATTGATCCGCTTTCGCTTCAAAACCCTAATTTGACTATTCTGATTCAAGGTTTTCGCTTTCGCTTCAACTATGAATGAGAAATTCCCTTCAACTTTCGTTTCAAGGGTTAAGAACAAGAGAATAGATTCATGCAATAAAAACAATCAAGACATGATCATAAACAAGCATGCACAACCATTGTTGGGTTTAACCCAACATTAGGGAGAGAACTACTCACAAAGCATAATTAAAAGCAAAACTGAATTAAATAAAAGAGAAAGCTTACAATCGAATCCACAACGATAGTTCTTCCCACAAATCCCACTCGTCTCCTCCTCTAACACGCCTCCTCTCTCTCCCTCTCCTCCCCTTACTTGCCCTCCAAGACAATTGATTGTGTAGAGAAAAACAAAGGGTAGACAAGAGTATTTATAGAGAAACTAATCTATCTTAAATCTATCTATAAGAAAATAATATCTTCTAATAAGATATCTATCTAATAACATAAAAGGAAAAAAGATAAAAGCTTTTAATTTGCACCGACTCTGTCTCCGTTTCTCCTTGCAGTGCCTCGTTAACGACCTTGTCAGGGTCGTTAACGACCCTGTTCAGCACTTCGAACAACCTTAAGTAAAACTTATGTAGCAGATTCGTTACAACTCCGATTGGCTCAATTCTTTTTCCTATGTTCTTGTAACGAATTTATCTATCTCTTTCCAAGTTCAAACTTGATCTTCAATGACTTTACTTGAGCGCTTAATCTTCATCTTCTCTTCATTCTTGAGTGCTATCTTTCACCGACTTTGCTCCTTTTTTCAAAAGTGCTCCAAATAGCTTATAAAAACCTACAAAACACCACCAAAGCTTATGTAGACTCCATATCTTAAGAAAATACGAAAACTTACATAAACGACTCAAAAAAAACACAAAACTAAAGAAAAAGACTCAAACATACTAAAAACACACCCTAAAAACACGACTAAAAAGGCGGACATCAAAATACCCCATACTTAGACTTGCTTATCCTCAAGCAATCAACTAGACAAGAAACAAAACCATCAACACATATATCAAGTCAATACCTTTATCAAAAAGCAACATCAAAGCACTAGTAGAAATAGATAGACAAGTGAATCTAACATCATCACACATACATGAACAACCTCAAGCAAAAGCAACTAAAAATCCAACCTCACAAGGGTAATGTGTTTCTCTCAACTCTCATGTGTTTGGGCTTAGAATAACAGCTCTCAACTCAATCCAATATACAAAAATCAACATAGCCATTGTTACTTATATCACCAAACTCTCCACCAGAGATGTCAAAACACATAAAAATCATCCCAGAGAATCTTAGGCTCAATGAAAAACTTCATAAATGCTTCCATTCGGCCGGGTTGTAATGGGGCTTGGTAAAGACAATAAGGCGTGGAAATATTTTGCTATGTGGTGCTAATAATATCCGGGAATCAAATACTCCTAAAATCTCACACCACCAAAACTTTCATAAAAAAAACAAACTCACTCTTCATTATGCACACTCATTTCTCTAACCCCTTTAATATACCAACTAATCTTGCTTACAAACACTTAGGAAATTTTGGCTCATGCACTTTTTCACTATTCAGCTTTTTTTTTCTTTTTCTTCTGATTTTTCACTTCTTTTTTTCTTCTATGCGGGAAGGTAGGTACTGAACCCACTGGGTCGTTAATGATGTCTGATTTTCTTCTCTTTTTTTCTATTCCTCCCCTTTTCACTTCTTTCCACTTCTTTTGTAAGTGCATACAGGGAACCAAACTCCTTTTACAAAATAAACTGCAAGATCTATACTTACCCAACCCATATTACCCCACACTTGAACCAAACAACTCTCACTCCTCAAAATCATCACAACAACCAACACTAAGTCCTAATCCCCGGATAGAGTCAAGCTAACATCGGTTAGGGAATAATTTTGTGGAGCTAAAAATAAAAGGCTTAAGGCTCAAATTGGTTTCAAAAAGAGGATAATGATAAGGTAGGTAAAAAGAAAGGATAAAAAGTGGTTAAAACGAATAAGTTCTCCATCATATGATTTCACATGCAATGAACTAATATCTCATATATGTCTCAAGAAATAGATAACCATATCAATGACAATAGATAATATGCATAAGGAGAGTAAATCACACAAAAAAAGAGGATTTTTTATGTTCTCCCTATAAGGCCAAAAACAACTCACAATGTAGCATTTTTTGTTGGATTTCAGTCACTTCTACCTAAGATCATATGTGCTCAATTTCATCACATGCTAAATATCCACTTAAATACAATTTTTCAAAATGATTCAGGCAAAGGTATCCAAACATGCTATGGAATTACATGATAAAGCAAGTTAAAGCATATCATAAGACATCTAAGTGGAATATTATCAATCCTAAAAAAACACAAAAACTAACACAAAACTGAGTTTCCTTTTCCCATACCCCATACTTAAACCAAATAGTGTCCTCACTGTTTAAAGCAAAGAAATATAAATAAAGAGGATAAGGAAAAGGGAATTCACAAAATAAAACGGAAGCTGTTTGAAACCATTGATCACTTGAGGAGTATTGCTCAATTTTTCTTCTGTTCGGTAGAGGTCGGTACGGACCCTGTGAGGTCGGTAACGAGCTCGCTGAATTGCCATCGAATTTCTTTGTTTGTTGCTCTTGTACCGAGTATCTTGAATTGTTTCCTCTTTTGTTAAGCACTTCTTCTTCTTTGTACCTGAGTCACTTTAGAAAAACTTCTATCCTACTACACTAATCTAACCTAAAACCAAGTCAAAAGAAAGCTAGCAAAAAGAACTAAGAAAGCAAAAAACTTAAAAAGCAAAAACAAAAAGCAGGTTGCCTCCCGGAAGCGCTATTTTTAACGTTGTTAGCCCGACGAACTTACCTTGCCTTACCTAGGGCGGCTTCCATCTAGTATCGAAGGGATCATAAGAAACCCCATACTTAGCCTGAAAAACATCATAGCTTCTCTCCAAAGTATTTGGTCCTCTATCATCAATAAGTATGCTTGGTAATCCTACAACAGGGTTAGTATAATCCGAAAACCAAGGAGGGTTTGACTCCTTCATATGACTAACAGTAGGTTTTGACATATAACAAGAATAAGAGAAGAGATCATGACCAAAATCAATGGGATAAGAACAAAAAAACTCACCAGGGCCATTTGAGAAGTGGCTCGTTACCGAGGTGTAGGGGGTCGTTAACGACCCTGCTGGATCTGGAAGTGCCTCGATGTCGTGCCTGGATCCACTTCCCATCTCGTTTTCCTTCAAATAAGGGTCGTTATAGACCCATGGGGGGTCGGTAGGCTCCTCGGTAGATGTGACATCCTTGATTTTGCTCGTTGTTGTATTCAGAGAAGGGTCGTTACCAAGCCAAGGTGGGTCAGTAGACTCTTCAATACTACAACTAGCCACTTCGCTTATCGGTGAATCGAATTGAAACTCAACCCTCTCCTCCCCAATGTCAAATGTGAGGAGTCCCTTCTTCACACCAACTCGTTCCCCTGCAGTGGCTAAGAATGGTCGACCAAGTATGATTGGCACCGCAGGGTCCTCAGGCATATCTAGCATAATGAAGTCGTTTGGAACAAAAAAATTTCCAACTTAGATAGGGACATCGTCAATAACTCCAGTTGCTTTTACAGAAGATCCATCCGCCATGTAGAGTTTCATATTAACAGGCTCTAGTGGTCCCATGTTAGCCTTGGTCCAGATAGAAAGTGGTAGGAGACTTGCACTAGCACCTAGATCACATAGAGCTTTAAAACGGTGAGTCCTAATACCAATTGAAATTGCAAACTTACCTGGATCACCGAGTTTTTCAGGGAGCTTTATGCAATGAACCTCATTATGCAGCTCTGAGATAGATCTTTTCCTGCTCAAAATCTCTTTCAAAACTTTAGCGTAGGCAGGCACTTCATTAAGGGCATCAGTAAATGGAATTGAAATATTTAACCCTTGAAGAATCTTAACAAAACGTCTAAACTTTCCTTCCGTAACATCATTAGACTTCTTAATCGGGAAAGGAAGATTTTTAAACGGACTCGGGATAGAGAGACCCGGATCGAGGTCCTACCGAATCGACAAGAGGGTCGATCGGTGTAGATAAGGGGTCGGTACCGACGCTGGGAGGGTCGATAACGAACTCAGAGTTTGGTTTAGAAGACTTACCTGGCTTGGATGGCGCGTTATCAAACTGGGGAGCCTTGTTATCGACCTTGTTGGGGTTGGTAACGAGCCTGACTGGGGTATCATCTTCGTTGTCGTGCTCAGTGTCTTGAGGCTTGGCTCGATCTGGCAACTCCTTGCCACTTCTAAGGTGTATGGCTGCAATTTGTCCTCTAGGGTTCTCTTAGTCGGCCCGGAAGTTGCCCTTGAGGTCTTGGCATCCGTGCAGCTAGGTTACAAAGTTGTGAGTCAACGCTCTTTTTCCAAATCTCGAACTCGCCCCACCGTTCCATTTGATTGTTAAGGTTTGCTTGGACTCCATTGATTTTACTCTTTACTCCATTGATCCCTTCATAGAGTCCTTGCACCCATGATGGCGTCTCTTGATAGCTCGGGGGTCTGTAAGGTGGAACTCTCTGATCTTGATGAGGAGGTTGGCTCCCTTGCCATAGTTGCCCCATGTGGGCTGATTGTAATTCCTCCCTGCATAAAAAGTATCACCTTGGTTCCTATATGGACCCCTCATGTAATTAGCTTTTTCATATGCCTTAGCAACTATGATTTCCCTTTCTCTCTGGATCTCCTCTATCTCTAAACTGAGTTCAGCAATCTGCTTAGCTAGTTCTTCATGTGTAGCCATGGCTTTGTTTGCTTGACGACCTTCAGTTGGCATACACTGTAAGCAAAAACAAAAACAAAAACGAAATCAAAAAGCAAAAACGGGGTCTCAGACAGGGTCGGTAACGAACCCAGGGGGGTCGTTAACGAGCCTGGAGTGATCCCGTAAAAACTAAAACTAAAAAGTAAGGAACAACTACCTGTCGACAAGGTCGTTACCGAGCCTGGATAGGGTTGGTAACGACTCGACAGAGATCCTAGAAAATAAACAAAAAAGCACAGAAAACTGGGTTGCACAGCAGGGTCGGTACCGACCCTGGGGGTCGTTACCGACTCGGCGGAGTCCCGAAAAACGTAAAATGAACAAAACTTGGCACTATTGAAATCTCCTCGGCAACGGCGCCAATTTGTTGAGAGGGTTTCTTGACAACAAATAAATTTATATCAAGACCTTGTTGTTGTATAGCAGAGTCAGGTTCGTCCATAGGGAGAAAGTCAGTATCAAGTTTTGTAACTTATCACGCAAGCAATCAACAAAAGTAAGGGTTTTAACAAGAAAGGGACGATTCTAAGGTTTAGGGTTTCCCCACAACAACAATCATGCATGCAAATGCTAATGAAACATAAAGATCATGCTTTTATCACATAAAGATGCTAACTTTCGTCAACTAAAGCAAGTAAATCAATTAACTTTCGTCCTATCAATAAACTTACTATATATCTCTTCTACTTCAACTAGGATTGATCCGCTTTCGCTTCAAAACCCTAATTTGACTATTCTGATTCAAGGTTTTCGTTTTCGCTTCAACTATGAATGAGAAATTCCCTTCAACTTTCGTTTCAAGCGTTAAGAACAAGAGAATAGATTCATGCAATAAAAACAATCAAGACATGATCATAAACAAGCATGCACAACCATTGTTGGGTTTAACCCAACCTTAGAGAGAGAACTACTCACAAAGCTTAATTAAAAGCAAAACTGAATTAAATAAAAGAGAAAGCTTACAACCGAATCCACAACGATAGTTCTTCCCACAAATCCCACTCGTCTCCCCCTCTAACACGCCTCCTCTCTCTCCCTCTCCTCCCCTTACTTGCCCTCCAAGGCAATTGATTATGTAGAGAAAAACAAAGGGTAGATAAGAGTATTTATAGAGAAACTAATCTATCTTAAATCTATCTATAAGGAAATAATATCTTCTAATAAGATATATCCCTTCTATCTATCTAATAACATAAAAGGAAACAAGATAAAAGCTTTTTTTGCACCGACTCTGTCTCCGTTTCTCCTTGCAGTGCCTCGTTAACGACCCTGTTCAGCACTTCGAACAACCTTAAGTAAAACTTGCGTAGCGGATTCGTTACAACTCCGATTGAATCGATTCTTTTTCCTATGTTCTTCTAACGAATTTATCTATCTCTTTCCAAGATCAAACTTGATCTTCAATGACTTTACTTGAGCGCTTAATCTTCATCTTCTCTTCATTCTTAAGTGTTATCTTTCACCGACTTTGCTCCTTTCTTCAAAAGTGCTCCAAATAGCTTCTAAAACCTACAAAACACCGCCAAAGATTATGTAGACTCCATATCTTAAGAAAATATGAAAACTTACATAAACGACTCAAAACAAAACACAAAACTAAAGAAAAAGACTCAAACATACTAAAAACACACCCTAAAAACACGACTAAAAAGGCGGACATCAGCTCTCTGAAGGTATGATCGGGCTCAAGCTCAAACTCTTCATAGTTGAGCATGTGATTGGAATTTGGAACGTACTGTCATAGTTGTGACACATGAAAGACAAGGTGAACTCCATCCAAGGCGGGTGGTAGTGCCAATCTGTAGGCTACCTCGCCCACTCTCTCCAATATCTTGAACGAGCCAATTTAGCGAGGACTCAACTTCGCCTTTACCCCAAATCTCCTCACACCACGGGTAGGCGACACTCTCAACCAAATGTGTGCCTCTATCTCAAACTCAAGTGGTCGACGTCGCTTATCTGCATAGGATTTCTAGCGGCTCTGTGCAGCTAGCATTTGCTCCCGGATCAAGGCCACCTTCCCAATCGTCTCCTCGATCATTTGTGGCCTCTCTCCTACAACATCTAACGGGTCATCCCAACACAAAGGTGTCACTTTCGGCCATACAAGGCCTCATATGGAGCCATCTGAATGGAGGAGTTCCAACTGTTGTTGTAGGTAAAATCTACCAATGCTAGATGATTTGACCAATGACCTTCCCAATCAAGAACGCATGACCTCAGCATGTCCTCTAGAGTCTGAATTATCCTCTCGAACTGGCCATCTGACTGCGGGTGGTAAGCAGTCATGAAGTGCAAACTCGTCCCAAGTGCCTCATGCACTTGTTGCCAAAATCTGGAAGTGAAACACCCATCACGATCTGACACAATCGTCTTGGGCACACCATGCAGTCTAACTATCTGATTTACGAACACCTCTACTAGCTTGTTCATTTGCCAAGTCTCCTTAATAGGCAAGAAGCGAGCAGTCTTTGTCAACCTATCCACTACAACCCATATGGCATCATGCCCCTTGCTAATCTGTAGTCCAGTGGCAAAATCCATGGAAATATCCTCCCACTTCCACTCTGGAATAGGTAGAGGTTGGAGTATACCACTCGGCCTCTGGTGCTCAATCTTCACATGTTGACAAACCCGACACTTAGCCATGAATCTTGCTACATCTGGCTTCATGCCATCCCACCAATAATACTGTCGTAAATCTTGGTACATCTTACTCACTCCAAGGTGAATCGAGTAAGGTGTAGCGTGGGCTTGTTGCAAAATCTTCTGTCTCAACTCTACATCCCGAGGCACCTAAATTCGGCCACGCAAACTCACGATACCATTTGCTCTCTCTACAAAATCAAGTGCCTCTCCAAGGCTCAACTTCTGCTTTAGATCTTGAATCAATGGACACACTTCTTGTTTCATCGTCACTTCTTCAAGCAAAGTCGATTGACACTCCAAGATACTCAATCTACCCTGGTAACGCTGAATTTGTACCTCGATTTCGTACCTTAGCAGCTCTCTCTGCAAATCTGGCTGGTTTGTCAAATGAGCCAATATACATTCTTAAGAGGTCTTCCTACTAAGTGCATCCGCGACTACGTTCGCCTTCTCTAGGTGGTAAAGGATTTCAGAGTCATAGTCCTTCAGCAACTCAAGCCATCTCCGTTGTCTCATGTTTAGTTCTCTTTGAGTAAATATGTACTTGAGACTCTTATGATCTGTCATCACCTTGCATGTACTCCCATATAAGTAATGCCGCCAAATCTTTAGGCCATGCACCAACGCTGCCAACTCCAAATCATGAGTGGGATAATTCTGCTCGTTCGGCTTCAGCTGTCTCGAAGCATAAGCAATCACCATATCCCTCTGCATCAACACACAACCCAAGCCTACCTTGGATGCATCACTCTAGATCACAAAGTCCTCTTTCCCTTGAGGGAGGGCAAGTATTAGAGCCGAAGTTAACCTCCTCTTCAGCTCATCAAAGCTTCTCTGGTAGGCCTCATTCCACTCAAAACGAGTGGTCTTCTTTAGCAAGTTGGTAAGTGGTTGAGCTATATGGGAGAACCCTTCCACGAATCTTCGATAGTACCCCGCTAAACCTAGGAAACTCCGTACCTCCTTCACATTTCTGTGGGGTTCCCACTCTTTTATAGCCTTGATTTTCACAAGGTCCACCATAACTCCCTTAGCGGACACCACGTGTCCCAAAAAGGTGACTTCCGGTAGCTAGAACTCACACTTGGATAGCTTAGCAAACAACTAATGCTGCCTCAACACTTTCAACACCTGCCTAAGGTGTTTTGTGTGCTCCCCTTCATTACGGGAGTAAATCAAGATGTTATCAATGATTACCTCCACAAATTTGTCCAAGAAATCTATAAACACTCGGTTCATCAACTCCATGAACATTGCGGGTGCATTGGTTAATCCGAACGGCATCACCATAAACTAATAATGCCCATATCTTGTTTGGAAAGCCGTCTTTGGAATGTCTTCCTCTCGAATCCTTAGTTGATGATATCTTGACCTCAGATCCACCTTTGAAAACAACGTAGCCCCTTGTAACCGATCCAATAAATCATCAATGCGAGGTAGTGGGTACTTATTCTTGATGTTGACTCGGTTCAACTCCCAATAATCGATACACAAACAAAGGGAATCGTCTTTCTTCTTTACAAACATAACTAGAGCTCCCTAAGGTGACACGCTCGGATGTACATACCCCTTCTCCAGCAGCTCTTCCAATTGTGCCTTCAATTCCTATATTTCCATAGGAGCCATGCGATATGGAGCCCTCGAGATCCGTATTGATCCTGGATCAAGATCAGCAGTGAAATCAACCTCTCTTTGAGGTGGAAAGCCTGGTAGTTCGTCTGGGAAAACATCCTTAAACTCACAGACTACCGGTATATCTTGAATGTGTGGTCCTTCCTTGTCCCCTTGCAGGACATATAACCAATACCCTACACACACACCATTAAGCAACTTGGGGGCTTTCAACATACTACTCACTAGTCTCGGCCAAACTTGCTCTAACTCTTGACTCACTTGCACAGTCTTGTCATCTACGAACACCGTGACTGTGCGCTTATGTATATCTAACACTTCTTTATTACGCCTCATACAATCTATTCCCAAAATCACGTTGTCATCCGAGGACAACTACATTACTATAAAATCTGCATACCAGTCTCTACCTTCTATTCTAAAAGGACACTGCAGAATCTCACTATTCCTACTCACCTTACTACCATCGGGTAGACCCACCATAAAAGATTCCCTTTTTGTGCACGTCAAACCTAGTATAGCCACGCAAGCATAGAACACAAAAGAGTGTGTGGCACCTGTGTCAAAAACAATATGAACAGGTTAAATTGAATCCAAAACGTACTTGTAGCAGTCGGTGCATGTAAGGCATCAACCCTTCTCATCTCGAACACTCGAGGTTGGTTGACCCTCAGAGCGTTAGCTCTTGTACCCCGCCCTTTGTTCTGGCCTGATGTTTGTTGAGTCTGTTGTGGTGGACGACGAGCTCCCTAGTTCACAGTCCTTGGCGAGGGTCTTTGAGAGGGTGCACCTACCCTACAATATTGTCGTACATGGCCAGGCTTCCCACAGTTGAAGTAGTTCTGAACTAGCTTTGGACAATGACTTCTAAAGTGATCAGTGCCTCCATAGTTGAAGCACTCTTTTTGACCCCTAGTAGACTAGCCTTGCTGAAATGAGCCCGGTCGACTATCCCTCCTCAAATCAAAAGGGTCAGGCATCCTTTGCCTCTTGCTCGCACTAGTGTGTACCTCCATCTGACCCGGTCGGGGGTGTGGCCATAGTGTAAGCCAAAACGGACTCTTGAACCTCTCTCAAAGTAGTGAGTCGAAGGCCAGAAACATAAGCATGCAGATGTGGTTGCAACCTCTTCAGAAAGGTTGCAATCCTCAAATCATCTGTAGGAGTGGCATTTGGCACAACTGCCAACTCCTTCTAGAACTTCTGAATGGTCTCCTCTACCATGATGTTCTCGGTTCTAGCATCCCGAAAGGTAGCCTCACGAGCCAACCTAAGCACTAGAGGGTAGTAAAAATCTTGAATCATCTTACGGAACTCTTCGAAAGTAACCTTTGTTTGGCCGTCTCGGCTCAAGTCCCACCAATCAAAAGCATCCCCCTTTAGCAAACTCTTTACCAGAGACATCTTCCTCTCCTCTAGCGCCTGAATAGAGTCCAAAGCAGACGCCACTCTCCTCAACCACTGCTCCACATCAGTACCCTTGGCACTAGTAAAGTTTGGCACCCCGGTCTTCTTGAACTCCGCGATCCACTTGTCAGGTTGGGGCTCGCGGAACTGTCTCTGTGGCTCTACCACGCGGTCCACTACTTTTGGTCTATGTAGTTCTGGTAGCCCTCCTAACTGAGTATCTCCAACAATATTCTGGCCTAGTGCCCTCATCTTAGTCCTCTGAAAATCAGCAACAACATTTTGATCAAATACAACTCTAGTGCACAACAAATTCTTTAGCATCCCTACATGTGTGGCTCGAAGTGCATGATCTATCTATGGTGTTAGTAACTTGTCTCATTCGGATAATGATGCTAGTATTAATTGAGTTTCATTGAAGGGTCTTGATAATGATGAGAATATTGATGGAGTTCCATTGGATGATCCTAATGAACCTAGTGATGCCTACATTTTATCACAAAATTGTTCTTATTTCCTTGCCAAGATTAACATTGAAATTCCAGTTCTCTATTTGTCTTTTTAGTAGTTGTTATGTGTTTTGGGATTAAGTTATTTGTTTTTTATGTTACTTTGTGTTTGACAAATCACTTTGCTACATTGTAATTGCTATTAAGGTTGTTTTAGACTTCACTTCGAACCAAATGAGTCAAATGCCTTCAAATTTTATGCATTTTCTGTTAAATGAACCGATTATTTAAAATTCATGAATCTTCATGTTGAATAATATGAACCTTCATGTGGAACACTATGAGTCGTGTAATTAATACTTGTAAAACAGATTTCAAAGTCTAAAATGTTTTACCCATCTTTGTAAAATACACAATTTAATGTAACGTAACAAATTATGACATTTATATCAATGAAAGATCAACATCAAACAAAAATATTAGATATGCATGCTATTTGTCAATGAGATGAGATAAGGAAATGTTGACTCATGTAATGTTGTTGAAAAAACGTTTAATCCTTCGAACAAAATGAGCTTATGAATTCAACAAAATGCACCATTGCGTAGCACCTGTAGTGATTTCCACTGCTTCCAGTTAACTATTGTAATAACAATGTAATTTAAAAATCATAGTTAGTATTCAATCAACCTACAAGTATAAATTGAAATAACAAGTACACTTAAAATGTATAAACCAAACTTTAATGTACTATGAACCCAAACAACAAATGCATTGAACCAAAATTACAACTAGTATATATGACTTAAACACATGAACTATAAGAGGAACTATTTTGAACCAACTTTAATGTACTATGAACCAAAAGAACAAATGTCATGAACCAAAATTACATTTAGTATGACTTAAAAGACATGAACTGTAAGATGAACTATTATGAACCCGAGCTTAGAAAATCATGAAGCGAAAGAAGAGTTATAATGAACCAAAATATATAATGCTTTTATAGAATTAGCCTATGTGAGATTTGATCCCACATCTATGTGCACATGCACATTGCCCTACCATTTGAGCTAATAGGCTTTTAAAGTGATAAATGATTTTACACAAACACCACATCATAGAAATCTGGAATCCAAGCATATATCATCCACTGGTTTCAAAATACACATAGTAAAACAGTATTTCCAATCACAAAAATTGATGACTAAAAGAGCCAATTAATAAAAAAGATGGAGAAACATGCATCTAAAAAAACACCTTTCTCTAATATGGTATGAGCGGCATTAGAGGGAACACTAGCAAACAAGTCAGATCTTGGGAACACCATCCACACTTTCTCATTGGAGTCATGATTACCACAAGTTGTGCACACCTCTCTTACCAATGGCTTTGTTCCAAGCCCCTCGACCTCTTTCATCAGCGATTTCAATTGTGAAGGAACAGCTGTATTTGTTGTCCAAGCCCTCTTTCTAAGTGTAGTCAATGCCTCTCGGTTCACATTCCTTAACCTATCCTTCTTAACCAACTGTTTCTCATCATTAGAAATTCGGAACGCTCATAAAAAAGTTCAAGCTTTGGAAAAGATGTTATAATTTTTGTTCTTTGTTGTAAGGACTTCCTAGAACAAAAGAATAATTTGAAGTTTCTCAATCCAAAAACATTTTCCCAAGGTAGGGAAATTTATACACCTTTAACCAATGCAGACAACATTATAATTAGGAGTTTCATGATCAAAGAGTATTGATATAAATAGAGTGGAAATCAGATTTCTCGTTATGTTAAAAAAGAGAAAAAAGGAATATGGTTGTGGATTACTTGATGCCTGGCCAAAAGGAGTTGCTCGGCTTCATACTCGTTCTCAATCGGCATTTTCCAAATTGGTCCATATTTCCCTCCATTATTAGCTATTGTGTGTATGGTGTAGCCAATACCCGATTCACCATACAAAAGAAATTTTTAGTTACAACATGTTTGGTTGGATGGAAAAGGGTGGAATTTAATAGAAGGAAGGGGAGGGAGTTGTTTTTCTTGTTTGGTTAATTCTTATTTGAGAAAATTAGAGGGAAAGAAGGAATAGAAGGAGAAAAAAATAGGAGCAAGTGAGGGGAAGTAGATTTCTCCAATTTGGTTGAATCTCAAAGGGAAAATGGAGTTGAGTCTTTTTATAAAAAAAATAAAAATAAAAAATTATGGCTTAATTGCGTAGTGTAACCATAAATTCTTCTCCCCCTTCCTCTTGCAAACCAAACAACACCAAGTATTTTCCTCCATTTTCTTTCCTTCTAACCAAACAAAAAATTTGTACAAAATTTCCCTTCTTCTACTTTCCTTCATTTTTTTAAAATTTTCCTCACATCCCTTTCTCCCCAAAAACTTGCTACCAAGCACACTATTAAAGAAGATAATTAAGAACTACTTATTAGAATTACACGTGAGAGGAAAGTGAAGCAATAATTGAAGCAGAGAAGATACGACTTCAAACCGATCAAATTTGCCGAATTTGTAGAAATAAAATTCAATTGAGAAGTACGAGTTCAAACCGATCAAATTTGGAGAAGCATTTGTAGACTTTGACGAGGTGGAGAAGATATGTGTCAGTCGCTCCGTCCTGATTCTCTCTTAGTTCCTTCTTAGGGTTGCTTGAAAAGGATAAGAGTTTGGGGGATAATGAAGGGTATTTTTGAAACACTCTGATTTTTTTCTAAATTACATTATGTGCCCTTTATTAATGAATTAGCTTTTTTGATCTAATCTTATCCGTACATACTCTTAATCCAACGCTCTAAATTTTTATCTTAGTTTTCACCCGAAGAAGTATAAACATTAGAACGGGACTCTATATCAAAATCCTTACCTATATTCAATTTTAATTATTATTTTTGGAATGATAATTTTTTGTAGATAAAATATTTATATTTTTTTAAAATAATATCCTAGCCTATATTAATTTTGAATTTTCATTTTTTGGATAGGAGATTTTTTTTAGAAAAAATATGCATTTTTTTTTTCAAAATGAACTTACCTATATTAAGTTTTAATAATGATTTTTTTCTTTTAAATGACCATGCATAGAAAAATATAGCACGGATAAGAAAACATATTATACATAAACTATTGTTTTTTTTATACAATGAGCTACTAGTTCATTACAAGCCAAACGTTAGGTCGCTCCATAGGAACAAGGCCAACCTAAATTATCACAACGGATGATCTTTAAGAATTGCAACAAGAGAGGATAAGGAAAACAAGAGTCCCGAATATTATACATATTAGAGTCTAGAAAATCAGAAACTGGAAGCGAGGACATAATTGCATGACGAAACTGATCAATATTGACATGCATTCTGGCTAAGAAATCAACCAAAAAGTTACATTCCCTAAAACAATGGAAAAAAACCACATTATCAAACCCCCGAACCTAATTTCGAATATCTTTAATTTATACATACACTATTGTTTTTTTTCAATAGGTAAAAATTATGCAGACTAGATCGGCCTAGGGCATCCTTACACATGAGGGTCAGGACCCATCCATGGTTAAAAATCTGATTGATACTACAATCGTACTGTATCTTAGCAATCAAATAAGCCACATAATTGCACTCTCGAGGGATATGTTTGGTAATGACCCCCTCAAAAGACTGCAACATAACCAAAGTGTCCGCTATTAACATGTCAATTGTCCAGGGGCTGGATTGACTTCCCTTAAGTGCATTGATCACAATTAGACTATCACCTTCAATTTCTATGTGCCAAAGATTCCTTCTATGAGCTTCTTGAACAACTTGAAAAGTCTCATTGATTCTGCTTGTTCCATTGTCCAATAGTCATTTTTCTTTACATTCATGCTAATATTGTTTCTAAATCGGTCTCTTATGATAAACGCCGCAGTTGCTTTTCCATTATTATTTTTTCGATCCATCAAATTTTATTTTGACATATTTGTTTTAAGGTTTCTCCCATTTTCTTTTTCATTTTCGTGGCCTCGTTTGCTGCACTCTAGATGACACATCAGCCTCATCGTCAATATTCTTTGTTTTGTTCCACCACATGGTATGTCTTTGAATAAATTCCTCAACACTCCTACATGGCCCAGTGTTGTCTTGATTAAAAACCACTTAGTTTCTCCAGAACCATATTTCCCACCAGGTAGACAGGTAGTAAGCAAATGGCATAGTCTTTTGCGGTAATGTCTTCTTCAAGTTCTGAATGATTTGAGGCAAATTGTTATGACTACGTGATATGTCTCTTAGAATGTCAAAAAATTGAGGATCAATGAATTTATTGTTTGTGTAGTGAAGGGGCATTCTAAAAATAGATGCTCATTTATCTCATTTTCGTGACTACATAATGAACATTCTGAGGTGACAGTTATATGTCTTTGTATTAGAAGGTCTTTAGTAGGAAGGCATTTGGTACGTATCTTCCGCAAAAATATTTTTATTTTAGGCATTAGGTCAAGTTTCTAAATCCAGTTAAATTCCCAGTCATCCATGGTTAATTAGTTCGATATTAATGCAAAGGTCGATTGAGTGGAAAACCATCCATGCTTGGGTGCCAATATATTGAATTTGGTCTTTTGGGATAGTTACTGACAAAATTCGTTCGACCTATTCATTAGGCAAAAATTTTCATAGTTCCTCTTCCTTCCATTTTCTGTTACTATCTATGAAATTTGCTACAGATATATCATTGTCACTCCCTGCAATGTTGTGACACTCTTCTTTAAATGGGAGCTTGCTCACCCATACATCTTTCCAAAATCGAATTGACTTCTCATCTCCCACTTGCCATAAAAGCCCTTTTTTAAATTCTTCTTTTAGATTCATTAGTTTCTTCTATTATCATGAACAATTTTTAGTGCAAACATTTTGTAACAAGCCTTTGTCTTTGAGATATTTTTCCTTAATAATGCGGACCTAGAAGTTAGCCGATTCTGCTAGTATTTTCCAAAGGAGTCTCATCTGTAGCGTTTTGTTCATGTGACTAGCTTTTCGTAATCCAAGCCCTCCCTTCTTTTTCGATTTACAAATCCTATCCCATCCTACCATGGGCACATAGTCATCTGATTTGTACTAAAAAAATTCCGATTTATGGAGTCGAGCTCATTAAGCATTTTTTCTGGTAGCATGAAACTTTGCATAGTGTAATATGGTTTTGTGGCTAAGGTTGTTTTGATGAGAGTGATTCTTACAATTTGAGATAACGAATTTACTTTCCATAGGGATACTTGATTATCGATTTTTGTAGCAATGGCTCGAACGTGTTCTTCGAGACTCTTGAATTGAATACATACACTTAGGGGTGTCCAAACCCGATTAACCGAAGTTCGGTTAACCATGATTTCAGTTAGTTAAAATCATGAACCGAAACCAAACCGTAAATCTCGGTTAATCGTAGTTCGGTTAATTAATTTTTCGGTTCGGTTTTCTCGGTTAACCGATAACCGTATATGTAATTTTACCTTAAATAATTAAGACTAAAATAATAAAATTTGACTAAAAAAAGTGATCAAGCAAGACTTTTATTTTAAATATGTACTTATATCATATTGTTTTGGTTGTTGTAAACAAATATCAAGAGTATATACTATATTGTTTGGAATCAAACATTGTGTGTATTAATTTTTATCCCATCAAATTTAATAAGCGACTCTTATATCAATGAAAAGTGGAAAAATAATGTGCAAATTGTTAAAATTAAAGATGAAAAGACTCAAACTAAATTAACATCTTGAATATCATAGAGTTTAACCACTAAATAAATCAAAGAGAACTAGTATTTGAATAAAATATTAATATAATTTTCGGTTTTTCGGTTAACCGTTATATGTAAAGTCGTGAACCGAAACCGAGCCGATAAACCAAAAATATTTTCAGTTCGGTTAACCAAAACGAAATTTAAAAAAAAGTCGGTTTGGTTAACCTAAAAAATAATCGATTTTTCGGTTTTGGTTTTTTATGGACACCCCTACATACACTATTGTTGTTCATACATTAAGATATAATCAAGTATATGATATTTAGTTTTTAGTTGTTCATACATTAAAATTCTATTATACAAACACTAGAGATATATACATCGAAAAAAATTAATAAATTTTAATTATATACAAGATATTAATTTTTCATATGTCTATAACTATAATTATTTCAATAAGGTTTGTTAAAATTTTAATTGGATTATTTTGAATTAGTTATATTTATATATCAAAGATTTTACTCCATATTAATTTTTTTATTGTAAATCAACTTGATTTATTATTCAATTTAAATATTAATAATGAAATAGTTTTACATTCTAAAAGAATAAAATAATTTAATTAATTAAAATATAATTGATATTATTTTGAGTTGATTGATAATAATAATAAGTATTTGACAACTTTTACATTTGATTTATTTTAAAATTTTATTCAAAATTTATAATTTAAGTATTTGAATGATTATTTTTCTCGGATATTTGATATACTAGTTTTACCCGTCGTACCATGTACAACTACGATTCGATATTTTATAGACATTATAAATAGGATATTAATAATAAATAAAAATATAATATAAACTATATATAAGTAATTTATTGCTCGTAGAATGTATAAAAAAATTTAATCAAATATTATATTTTTCATATTTTGTTACTTTTTATATACGTAAATTTAGAATTTATCAAATATTTCAATATATATTAATTATTTTATTATCTATTTTTATTAATTTTAAAAATTATAAATATTTATCATTAATTTTTTTTATAAAATAAAATCACTATATATCTATAAATAAATTCATCAAAAAATATATGATACAAGATTTATATTTATTTTAAATTATTTAGAATATTTTATTTTTAATTTTAAATACATACATAATGAAGCTTTCAAAAGATATTGTTATACTAAATAGATAAATTTTAGATGTTAGAGATAAATTTAAATAGTTAAAAAGAATTTCATGAAAAGATATCATGTTAAAAGATAAAAGATATTTATACCTATTCTAAAATATTTTAAATTTGTTATCTTTAATTTTATATATTTGTATAAGGAGGTTTTCAAAAAGATATTGTTTTACAAAATAGATATTTGTTTGATGTTAAAGATAGATTTAAATAGTTATAGAAGAATTTAATAGGAAAAAACTTAAATATTAGGAATAAAAATTAATTTTTTAAACATGAGGTGGGGCCAGAATCGTTCTGGTGGCTCGAAAATGGACAGCTTTAATATATAGTTATAGATTTGAAAATATTTTATTATATTAATATTTGTTTTAGGTAGAATATGCGAATTGTATTAGTCCAAACCTATAACGAGGATCTGGGCTGGCCGAGATAATGATAACCGAATAGCCCATTAAGCAAATAAACCGGCCCGTATCCGTATTGAACGGATCGAATCATCGCCATCCTCCCCGAAGAACACAAACCCAAACCCCAAATATCTCCCTTGCTGTGTGTGCACTGAGGAAATTCTAGGGCTTGGTGTTGGTGATCACCGATAGTTAAACCATGTCAAAGAGAAAATTCGGCTTCGAAGGCTTCGGAATCAACCGTCAACAAAACTACAGCTTCGAGCGATCCGAACCTCCCCAGCGCCTCTCCTTCGTCCCGCCTTCTTCTTCGTCTTCACGCTCTCACGACCACTTCGAGGACACAGATTTGGATAACATCGACTATGACGACGTCGATAACGATCGGGCAGAGGTCAGGGCCGACGCTGGTTCCGGCGCCGGTGCTGGTGAAGGTGACGACGATGGGGAGATTGATCCGCTCGACGCCTTCATGGAAGGGATACACGAGGAGATGAAGGCTGCGCCGCCGCCTCAGCCGAAGGAGAAGCTGGACAAGTATAAGGACGACGAAGACGACGATCCCATGGAAAGTTTTCTCAAAGCGAAGAAGGATTTAGGGTTAACGTTGGCCTCAGACGCCCTTAACGCAGGGTATGATTCCGACGAGGAGGTGTATGCGGCTGCGAAGGCGGTGGATGCTGGTTTGCTTGAGTATGATTCTGACGATAATCCGATTGTTCTTGACAAGAAGAAGATTGAGCCTATTCCGGCTTTGGATCATAGCGAGATCGATTATGAGCAGTTTAATAAGGATTTCTATGAAGAAAAACCTTCAATTTCAGGTACACAGGCCTTATGCAAAGCTTGCTAATTTCTTAACTTGGTTTAATTGGAATGAAAATTGAGCCAGGAGCTTTTGTTTGTATATTATCTATTTTTTCAATTTGAATCTGCAAGTTTTATTGAGTGCTGTGAGGGGACTTACCATAGTAGTAGGGTCTAAATTGTTTGTAAACTACCAAATTACCAATATGTGCCAATTGATGCTTCTAGTTGTTGTTCAGTGACAGTGCAAGTTTTTTTTTGTCAACTTTTGGCTGGTGAAGGGAAGTTGTATAAGCATATGCCTTGTATTATCCTATAAATCTCATAGTTGCTAGAATTAGTTTTGTTAGTTCCGTTACGTTATTGGAATGAAAATCTGCCTCTAAAACTAAGACCCACACTGTTGATTACAAGCTCGGAGCACCTACAGCATACTACTTTTGCCACTTGGGTATATGACCGAGATAGTAGCAGTACTATTCTAGAGTTTAGATAAACTATGTTGGATTTGAAATTAGTTTAACTGTAAACTGTAATATGTTTGAGGATTAGACATCCAATCCATGAGAATATAAGATGCATCTGACGTGTGAATACCCTAGAATGAACTGTTGAATGTTGTTAACTTTTTTCCATAGCTCAGCTTCCAATGAATTCAATTCACTAGTAGTTGAAGCTTGATTGCTGCTTTAAATCTAGCTAGTAGGACTATGGAAGTCCTCTGACCTTTTTCTTTTTTTGATCTTCTGTGACGGCTGTATAATTGCTACACTGTTCCTGTGCCGATCACAAAGTTTGATTCATTAATTAGCTTTTGTTTGACACCCATTAATTGGCGTTTATGTGACCTCCACTGTTCAATTGGCTGCTTGCTCAAATGAATGTTGAATGTGTTTTTAGATTTGACATGTTATAATGTCGGAAACTTGTGGGTCTGCATTCCTGCAATGAGTTTGCTCTCATCATGATGCTCATGGTGTTTTTTGGTGTGCTAATTGTTTCTGTCTAGGCTGATTCTTATCTGTTTCCTTTTGCAGGAATGAGTGAGCAAGATGTTGCTGATTATAGGACAAGTTTGGGTATTCGTGTTTCAGGCTTTGATGTCCCAAGGCCAGTGAAAACATTTGAAGATTGCGGTTTCCCTGCACAATTAATGAATACCATTGCGAAGCAAGGGTATGAAAAGCCCACCACAATACAATGCCAGGCCTTACCAATTGTGCTTTCTGGTAGAGATGTAATCGGTATAGCAAAGACTGGATCTGGGAAGACTGCCAGTTTTGTTCTTCCTATGATTGTACATATTATGGATCAGCCTGAACTTGCCAAAGAAGAGGGTCCTGTTGGAGTAATATGTGCGCCAACCAGAGAATTGGCACATCAAATATACTTGGAGGCCAAGAAATTTGCAAAACCGTATAGTCTACGTGTCTCTGCAGTCTATGGTGGAATGTCCAAGCTGGAGCAGTTCAAAGAACTGAAGGCAGGAGTCGAAATTGTGGTTGCAACTCCTGGAAGACTGATTGATATGCTGAAGATGAAGGCATTGACAATGTCCAGAGCAACTTATCTTGTTCTTGATGAAGCCGATCGAATGTTTGATCTAGGATTTGAGCCCCAGGTGCGGTCAGTTGCTGGTCAAATAAGACCAGATCGTCAAACCTTGCTCTTTTCAGCTACAATGCCCCGCAAAGTTGAAAAGCTAGCCAGGGAAATTCTATCTGATCCTGTGAGAGTAACAGTGGGAGAGGTGGGTATGGCAAATGAAGATATCACTCAGATTGTTCATGTCATTCCTTCTGATGCTGAGAAATTGCCTTGGCTATTGGAAAAGCTACCAGGAATGATCGATGAAGGGGATGTGCTGATATTTGCTTCCAAAAAAGGAACAGTAGATGAGATTGAATCCCAGCTTGCACTGAAAGCTTTCAGGGTTGCAGCACTTCATGGAGACAAGGATCAAGCGTCTCGTATGGAAATTTTGCAAAAATTTAAATCTGGGACTTATCACGTTCTTATTGCAACTGATGTTGCTGCAAGAGGTCTTGACATCAAATCAATCAAGTCAGTGGTAAACTTTGACATTGCTAGAGACATGGATATGCATGTGCACCGTATTGGTAGAACTGGTCGTGCTGGTGACAAAGACGGTGTTGCGTACACACTTGTCACACAAAAAGAAGCAAGGTTTGCTAGCGATTTGGTGAATAGTTTGATTGCTGCTGGCCAGAATGTACCCACGGAGCTGATGGATCTTGCAATGAAGGTAAACTGATCTCCATCTTATTGTTGGTTTGATATAATTATTGTTTTGAGGAATCCTTTTAGGTTCTGTGGGCCTCCAATATTTGCTACTGTTATTTGAACTGACTTACTGACATTCCTGAGTTCATGGACATTTGATCTAATCTTGCTTGGAATATGGTTTCCTATAAATTCTACCCTTACAGTTGCTCTGTTGTAAGTTCGAGTGAGACTGGGCCATAATAAGTTTGATTTAACATTATCAATAATGAATCATGTTTGCACCTTTTTCAAGGTAGACTTAATTATCCAACCCATTTTCCATTTGACTATAGAAGCTAGTTATGGTTAGTAAGAGTATAGTAAAATTTTGCTGCTGCAGAATTAGAATAGCATCAATTAAATTGTAGCAGAGAGTGTCTATGATCATAGTTAAGTCACCATTTATATTTATATTAAGAAAGAAAAGAGGTTTGAGTTGATATTGTGCACACAAGGAATTGCATTCTAGGATAAAATAAACGAGATGCTTCTTTTGCTTATATTCTGGGATACAAAGAATGAGATGCTGCTTTTTTCCTTTTCACTTTGTCAGTGGCATAACAGAGTTCAGACTTGCATTTTGCACATCTGCCCAACACTTCTTGATTACATGTGCAAACTATATCTTTTCTCGAATGTTACTTGGATAGTGGGCATTTATATGCCCTGTATGTGAAGACCCTTGTTAACGTTTATGCTATTAATGTTTAGGATGGGCGATTCAGATCTAAGCGCGATGCAAGAAAAGGAGGTACGACTTGGAATATTTTTTGCCTGGATCACGAAGATTTACGAAGATTTTTTTTTTTTATCTTGGGCATCTTTTTGAATGACAATGTTTGTGAAGAGTGGATACTTTGTGTATGAGTCTGTAGGCATATTTGACAGTTTGTATGATCTCATTCTTGAACTTCTTACAAGCATTAATTTCTGATGCAGGTGGGAAGAAGGGAAAAGGCAGGGGCCGAGGTGTTCGTGGGGTGGATTTTGGTTTGGGCATTGGATATAATACAGAACCCAGTAGTGCTCCATCTCAGACAACTGGTCGATCAGCTGCCATAAGCTCGATCAAAACAGGAATGATGACTCAATTCAAAAGTAGCTTTGTAGCTGCTGCTTCTTCTAACTCCCAGAACTCAACTGTTAATGTCAGCAAGAAACCTGCACTAACTGGCTTCGTATCTGGTGGTACTATTGGTGGAGATGCACGCCGAGCTCAGTCAGGCAGTACAACTACCTATGCTCCAGTGGCTAATCAGAATCCAGCAGAAAATGCTGCTGGCAATACAACCAATGGAAGGTATATTACAGACCTCGTTTAAACTACTGCAATTTATTAATTTTAATATATATTAGAACTAATCCTAAAAAAGAGAGTATTAAAAAAAAAAGATCAAACAACCACCCCTTGAAGCTTTATTATAAGTTTGTGAGTGAAAATAGTAAAATAACAATTTAATTTTATGCATGCTTGGATGGTAGTTACTTCTTCTGATAGCTTTGATTATGTTCTTATCGCTTTTGAATTTTCCATGGTTTTACTAAATGGAAGAAGTCAGAGAAGGAAGCTGAAATATCTACATCTTCAAGTTATATTTTACCTAAAGATCTAATCAATTCTTCTGAATTGTTATCGAAAACAAGCTTATTTATTTTCTTCCTTCCATGCACTTCATGATTCTATACTACATTAAACTATAATGTGATCTCTCTGGTGATATAAATCTGCAGCTCTGGAGATAGGCCGAGAGAGAGAAAGAGGCGTTCAGGTTGGGACCGGTAATTATTGCGTATTGTCAAGCAATGTTTGTCTTTCTGACTTATTTTATCATGTAACTCTTCTATTTCTGCTGTAAAGCTACACAAATCTATATTAGTTGAGTGTCTCTGATTATGGCAAGTTTTAAGCTTTCAGTTTTGTATTTTTCAATACCAAAGGACGAGTTCGCATACTTGTCTGTATGATAATGTTATCTTGCACGTTGGCCATTCAATTGTAGTGCGAAATTTTAACTTCTGATACGTATTGGGTAAGAAATTTGGAATTGTTGATTTTGTTTTTTAATTCTTTGGATTACTTTACAGTTTACGCAGAAGCTATTGAACTACAAAAGTCTGCCCAAACCGGATAACTTCCCTTGTTTGTAGGCCTAAATTTTGAGTAGAGACCGGCCCGAACCCCGTTCAGGTCCTCTTTAGCAGGGCTTTGATTTGAAGGCGTGTTAATAAAATAAGGTAGAAAAAGGGGAGGAAATAATTGTGTTTTAAAGGTTATTGGTATTAAATTGCTTGAATGTACTACAAAAAATCTTATTTTGAGTAGTGATTAGATAGTGGGCAATGGATCTGAAGACCGAGAAACATAATAAATGACGAAAAAGAAAGATTTTGAGTGGTTGTGGTCATAGTCTGGTGATCATTAGGAAGTTTTTAGCATTTTCGTTTCATTATTCACTTTGAAAAAAAAAAAAGTTATTCTGTTTTGTTGCCCCATTTCCTTAAATTGGATTCGCAAGAACTAATTCTCCACATCACCATTCATGTGTGTTTCCGCAAGAACTAATAATTCTCCATTTATGATGTACAATATACTTACCAATATCATTGTTTGTAAATCTTAGTCAAATTTAAAGTTTTCATATGGTTCCACTTCCGGTTCCAGGGAACCGGTTCTGGAACCGGCGAACCATCGGTTCCAAACCGGCGGGAAACCGGCCGGAACCGGACCCATGTCTAACCGATTATGGTGCAGACCAAACTCTCTCGGTGGCCCAACACTTGTGGGTTTTTTAATTTCCTTTTCAGAATTATACCCTTGGCCTCCATTGGTTTTGAATATTCCACTCATCAATCGCCTATTATCTACCCTAATACATTATAAAGCAGAAACCAAGTCTGTGTAAAAATTTGCGCCACGTGGCAAAACCTGAATAAAATAATGGACAAACTTTTTTCAACATAAAAAATTAAATAATAATTCTAGAAATATTTATCTTAACTACTTCATAAAATAGATAATGGATAGATACCTTATTATATGCGTAGATTGTTTCATATAGTATGTAGCACATTAAAAATAAAAAAATTAATATACACATATTCAAAAAAAAAATTAAACAATAGCCATTACTAAATAAGAAAATGAATTTATAAAGATTGAAGGTTTTTTAGGGTAAGATTTCAGATGTTATAAAATAGATAATGTATATGTTTATTGATATTGATAAGCAATATTATATATTGTATCTTAAAATTATGCTAAAATATTTTTATCGGATTATTGAAAAAAATTACCGATATAAATTTCTATCTATATCTACGCTAATACATTATAAAAGAAAAATAAATCAATATCTACCTAATACATTATAAAGCAGAAACCATGTTTGTTGAAAATATTGCGTCACATGACATTCCTTGAATAAAATAATATTACGTTTTTAATAATAAAAATTATAATCACTTGTATCATTCTTTCTATAAATCCAATTTTTATTTTATAATATAATAACTTGATCGATATGTTGATATTTATAATGCATATTTTTTTAATCTTTTAACAAGATTTGTGATCTAAGTATATAATTTTTTTTATCTATATGTTGATAATAACTTGATCTAATATTTTATATTAATTTTATGCATAGAAATTTTTTATCTTTTAATATATTAATTTTCTTTTATAATTAAAAATTAATCATAAATATTTATAATGTTTAAATTAATAAAAATAGATAGTAAAATAGTTAATAGATATATAGAAATATTTGATAATCATTAAATTTACGTACATAGAAAGTAATAAAATATGATCAATATAATAATTAATCTTATTATTCTTATCTAATCTTTACTTTGTCGGATCATAAAACGAGTTTAGTTAAATTGAATTAAATTAATTAATTAAAATTTTAAATATTTTATATGATTGAATTATATTTATCTTTTAATATAATATTATATCTTATTTATTAAGTTAACTATTATTTTTAAATTCTTATCTCTTTCATATTTGAATATATAAACTTTTTTATTCATATATTATCTTCTTTTTTAAATTAAATATCTATAAATGTCGAATCACAGTCGTACCTAGTACGACGGGTAAAACTAGTTTGATTCTCAAATTTGGAGCCTTGTAGAAAATGAGGAGTGGTCATTGGCTTGGGTTACTATCTTCTCCTCCTCCTAATTCTGCTGCAGCTTTTCAATTTGTATGGCAGTTTCTATGGAGTCTCAAACTTCTTGATCAGTTCGCAAGTGTGAAGGAAAATCTTTATCAAAGGAGAACTGTGCCTAGTCCTCCTGCTCACAAGGATGCCCTTCAGCTTTTGTACTTTGTTCAGTATAAAGTTGAACGTTACGACTTGTGATAGAGCAAGTACTTCAAAATTTGTTTACTCCTTTTTTCTTCACATAAAAATAATTTTCCATTATTAAAACTTCTTATACCTACATAATCCGACCCTCATTTTTTTTGGTTAGAGAGCAAACCCTCATTTAACGGTGGAGAAAATACATAAAACAAAAATTAAGACCCAAAATTGGAACTTTTCAGATTCCCCATATTTTTAAAAAAGAAAAGAAAATTTTGATTCAAAGAAAAAGCGAGGCAGCATCCGGACTGAGGGGAAGAATTGCAATCATCAACAAGGCATCTGGAAGCGGCAGAAAGGGCAAAAGTGAGTTCTTTGCAGCCACTCCACAATGCAATTGCAATGGTAGACATGACCACACGGCATCCGCGCCGCCTCCGCTCCCTCCCTCAACTCCTCCAAGCAAATCACGCACTCCCTGCCGCCGTCTTCGCCGACTCTCACCTTCTCCAACGCCTCGATCGACGACCTCCTCGCCGGCAAGGTCTCCTCCCCAGCCTCCTCCCTCCTCCGCCTCGGCGCAGCCGCATCCGCCGCCCTCGCCGACTCCATCCTGCTGCGGATCCCGCCGGCCGCTTCCGGCGAAAGCGCCTTCACGTCGAGGCGCACCGAGACCGGAATCTTGCCGCCGCCGCCGATCATCCTCCTGGCGAAACGCTCGGCGAAGAATCCGAAATGCTCCGACATCTGCTCGCCGATATGAGGCGGAATCTCGAATTGGACTAGAATCCGAGACATTGCGCAAGTGCGACTGATCGCATCGAGGGAGAGATCGAGCGACTGTTCCGTCGCTGCCACCGGCCGCCGGATTGGGGCTTGGAACTTCCGGTATCGGATTACAATGTGGAAGGCCGGAGAGGAATCGAAATCGAACTCCGATTGGTGATTGCAGAACGGATCGCCATGATCGGTGTGCCTTGAGCCTCCTCCCTGTTCAACCGTGAATTCGTACACAGTATTGTCGTTTAAGAGTCTCATCACCACCGAAAGTTGAGAGGAAAACCAGTTGAGAGGAAAACTGGACTGATATAATTGATCTCGCTACAAGAGATGATGGCGGCGATGTTCGACGGAGATTAGGGTGGAGCTCATGGCGGCGGCGGAGAGAATTGCAAGGGGTTTTTATTAGGGAAAAAACAGAGTGCGAGGGATCGAAGTATGTCTAGGTCATATTTTAAAGTGAACCTTGTCGGTTTAAATAAAATATTTACCTTTTATTATATTTCCTTTTTATTATTTTCCTCTAGAATTCCGTAGTGGTTTGATTTGCTTGTTTAGTATTTCAAAGTTTTTTTTTAAAAGTGCTAGATCTATCAATTCGGTCGGGTTGAACGGATTCGGGTTCAATTATTTCGGTTCAGTTTAAATCGGGATCGGTTTCGTTTCGGGTCACGGGTCAATCGAGTCAGGTTGTAGCGGTTTTTCAATCGGGTCGGGTTGATCAACGGGTCTAAAATATTATTTTTTTATGATAATTTAAATTAATTTTTAATTCAATAATAATATTTAATTATAATATATTATTTTTATGTATTTTAAGAATAAAATACATTATAAGTTTCAAAATAAAATTTGTAAATTCTACAAATATACTAAATCGGTCAACCCAACGGGTTTCGAGCTCTATCGGGTTCGGTTTATTTCGGGTTCAAATTTTTAGATCTTGACCCAAAAATTATCGGTCGGTTCGGGTTAGATTTGTGGGTTAGGTCAATTTTTGAAAGCTCTAATAAGTGTCCATACAATGAAAAATGAAAAGACTATATTATAATAAAATTAAATGAACATTCAATGTATTATTGCATATAATAACAATATTTGTAAGACAATTTCACATATGAATTATAATGCCTAAAAATTAGAGCTGTCAAAAGCTGACCGAACCCGCCAACCCGACCCGTCCGATAATTTTAGGGTCAAGACCCGAAAATTTGAACCCGAAACCCGAAATCAACCGAACCCGAAACCCGTTGGGTTGACCGATTTAGTATATTGATAAAATTTATTTTAAAAAATATAATATATTTATTATTAAAATACATAAAAATAATATATTATAATTAAATATTATTATTTAATTAAAAATCTATTTTAATAATCATAAAAATTCTATGTTTTTGACCCGCTGGTCAATCCGACTCGCCCAAAAACCCGCATCGACCTGACCCGGTTTATCTCGTGACCCGTAACGACCCGAAGCCGACTCAACCCGAACCCGAAATGACCTAACCCGAACCCGCACGAACCGACCCGATTGACAGGTCTACTAAAAATAAATAAATAAGTAGAAAATAATTGTAGAAGTTTTTCATCTCATTGAAACGTTTTCTAAATCGTAATTTCATATGAAATAAAAATGTAAATTTTTGTTAAATATTTAACAAAATAAATTTATTTTATTTTATTTTAAATAAAAAGTTATACTAAAAGTATAATAAAACATCTCATATAAATTATTTTATTTAGAAATTAATCCATATATTTTTAAATATTGATGATACATACAGGTGTGCTTATTATCTACAGGTGTACCAAGTGTCCTAGCAAGTTGGGCGTGTAGCAAGTAATTATATTGTGTTCTCATGTCAAAGTGGCACACATAACAACATGCCTAAAAGATTTGAAGGCAACGTTTTTGATATCTCTCGAGAGAATTTGCCAATTGGACTGACAATCTGATTGAGATGCAAGAGATAGACCGTGATATCCCAAAACAACCCAATTTCAGAGTAATGGAAAACTGGATTGTTTTAAAGTTGTGGTATCAGAAAATTCAATATTTTGATAGTAACAGTCTCTATGGTATCTGAATATTCAACATTGTTTTTCTACCCAAAAAAAATATTCAACATTGTTTCTACTCAAACTTATAATTGGTAACTAAAAATGATACTAAACAGGTAATGACTAATGACCCGAAAACAAAAATTGTAAATCTGATAAACAAAAGAAAAAATTCTTTAACATTTTTTCTATTTCCACACTACGAAGAGTCCATTTGCTTATGATACGAAGTTGCCCGTTCACTTAAGTGAAATGTAAATTCAGCAGACGTTGTCCGTTCACTTCTTTGTATTATCACAATTTCATTCACATGCTTGGATAACTCACTTTGCTATCACCAGGTCAAAGCTTTCTTTGTAATCAAGATCAGACATTAGATTGTATGCTCAAGTGTCACGTCCAGAACCGATATTGGAGACTTCGGCTGATAGTGTTCGTCGGTATCAACCTCTTCTATTTCCTGATAGAGCCCAAAAAACATCATTGAGAATTGTTAAGCAACTCACAGCAAAGATTGACTTGGTATGGAAATAACATAAAAATTCTTGTATATTCAGAAGAAACTCAAGCTACGTTTGGATTGCAACCCATAATGTTTTAGAATACATTTATCTTGTAACGTTTCGCATCAAAACTTAAGGGCTCGTTTGGCCACACACATACACAAAAACGTATAATATATTAAATTTGAAAAGTAATGTTCGGAAGTATGTATAAAGCGGTAGTGAAGTGCTGTCTGTATGAAAAGATGTTTTCAGGTGAAATATGTTATAATGTATTGACTAGCAGCCAAACTAGGAATAAGATTTACTGCAGAATAATGCATTATGGGATGCGATCCAAATTGATCAAACCTGAACAACTTCGACTCCCTTGACAACTTGTCCAAACACAATGAGCTTTTCATTCTGATCAGGAACGGGTGCAGTTGTTATGTAAAGTTCAAATCCTTGGGTTTCATGCTTTTTTTTGGACGTCCCAAGCATGAAAGCCTCATGCTTCATACTACACAAAAGCAAAATTTTTAATATGCTAGACAGATATAAACAGTTGATCTTTGAGCTGTAAATATAATTAAGTTAGCTAGCCTTGTTTCAACATCACTAGATTGCTTTCCTCTGGAAGTCCAGTCCTCTGCACTTTCAAGGCTATGGGCATCCCCTATTTGTACGACGACGTTCCTTATTACACGGTGAAATTGCATACCCTTGAAATGTCCTTTTTCACTGCAATACAAGTTTAATGTAAGGAGAGACCTTACAACAAGAAGTAATGGTGTAGAAGATGCCAGTACATTAACATAAGTTCTGCAAAGAAAGTTCAATCAGTTTCATCTCCCCTTGATTCACAGTTATAAATCATATGCTCAATCCGAAAAATATACCAACAGAGGCAAAACACACATTAACTTGTTGCACTAAATCATATAACAACATCTAGTATCTCTGTGACTCAAAAAGTAGACAGAAGAAAAAGTAAAATATCAACCCAACATCTTTTAAGCATATAAAATATCATTTAATACAGATATATAAATGCTCTTGTACTTGAGTTGGTTTTGAACTAACCATAGATCAATGAATTCATCCACCGTTTCAGGAGCACTGTCTTTCAAGAGCTCCACAGTTATCATGCCCTTTGACGTTTTAAGGATCTACAGACAAAAAGAAACAAAGACCGCAATAAGAACAAAATAACCACAAACTACACACCTAACAACAACAAATTGATCGCCTCTATTCTTGTATTGAACCATTAAACAAATCACATAAAGTTCTGATTAATATAAACATGATGGCTATTTTCTTAGAATAAATTCTCTTCTATAAAAAGCACCAAGCATCACCACAAGAGTAGCTTGCTACCCTTGAAAAAGCATCAATATTGATCAAGCAAAACATGAATTGGATGAATGCAATACCCAATTAGTAGAAACTATTATATGAAGTTCTTCCAAAAATAGCTACTCACCACATATCTAGGTATGTCTGGATTCTTCAGGTTGCCGAGACCCTTCATATATCAAAATACATATAGCAGCAGATTATAAACGATAACACAGAGAAATTCATCAAGCATTTTGCACATCCAAAACACACTGGAAAACTCACACAGAAAAGAAAAACACTAGCAAAGCAATTTGTATAGCTTTATCTATATGATACCTGGAATTAGAATGAAAAATGTAACCTCCAAGACAAATCAACAGCATATGAAGAGGTACAAGTTCAAACTGCATAAATATTAATTACCTTACGCCCAATATAGATACCCTGGTCTCTTTGATTTACTGACCTACACAAAATAAACAGAATAATGTCAAACAAGATACATCAGAAGCCCTAAAATGACCCTTTCTTTCTTTTTCGTTCACCAAATGTATACCTTATGTGGGTAATTCTAGAATTGCAAATTCAATCAAAGTATTCACGTTTTCAAGCACCAAAAATCCTAGAAGCTCATACTAGAGTCTTCAGATAAATTTCGCCTCAATTTTTCGAGAAAGTTAAACCTAATAAAGAGAGGGAAAGGACACTGATAATTTGAAATCAGACACCTGCCAGAGAAATATCTGAAGGTAGAGAACACGCAAAACAGGACCAGCAAAATAATTAAGCTGAAGAAGGCGATCGTTGTGAGACTGATACGATTGGGAGCCTTCTTCTTCTTGCTCTGTTGCAACAAAGCCTGGGGCTTGATTCTTGCCATCTCCCAGAGGTCCAATTCTTCGCTGATACTTCCAAAATCGATCAACCTCACCTGACGAATCGTAGATCTGAAAACTGATTTGATAAATTGGATTGAAATTGCAAGGGAATTTTTTTTGCCGAAGCTATACAACAGAAACTGCGACAAATAAACATGAAACCGTAAAATTTGGAATTCAATCAAACATGTAGAGAAAACCTTGGGTTCGTGTGTCTTGGAGAACTACAGTGTATGTGTCGTGGTAATGGAAAATCTCGTTCGCTCCTTCGTTAGGAAGACGCGATCGAAATTGGCCCTCTTTATCTCTTGTTTCAGAATCGGGTAACCGGTTTATAGACAACAGTTATCGGCCATCGATCGGATATTACAATTCAGGTAAATTTTACAAAACCACCCTTAAATTATAACAATTTTCATAAAACCACCCATAAAAATCATAATCTTGGAAAATCACCCTTAAATTATGTAAAAACATTTCATATAATTGATTTTATGAATGCACCATCAATTGGTTTTGGTTATTAGTCTGTTAAATTCCGGCGGGCCAATATGACGTGGGGGGTACACACGTCGGTTCATGCGCTTATGCGCGTCAGGCCCAACACATAAGCCCGTGGGGTTCCATCCTAAAACCAATTGGCCATAGGAGGAGTAGCCCAAGGGTATTATATGTTGGGCAAGCTATATCAGAATTCTCGATGTGGGATAACATTCTTTCACACGCCCCCTCAAGTGCAACTGTCTGGCCCCGCAATATGCCAGTTGCAACTTGACGACATGCCTTTAGGCCGGCCAGCCCATATAGACCAAGAGTCGAGACCCAGACCGAACAGGCTCTGATACCATGTTGAATTAATTTGAGGCTGAAAATCTTACAATGTAATAATATAATATTTTACGGATTCTTACAATTACAACTGTATCACATGTAAGGTCAAAATAGGTCATTCTAGAGAATGGACACTTGTCGTTAGATAATGGGTTCTAGGGTTTTGTACATGACTATATAACACATTGAATGCAATAATATGAATTGAGCCGTCAAAAACAAATTCCTCTTTTATGCTCCCTTTCTACAATGGTATCAGAGCTACCAAAGGCAAACACCTTTTTCTGATGACCTCTGAAGAGGAAATACCATACATTGAAGAAGAACTACCCACACCTGAAAATACCAATCCCCCCCCCCCCTCAAAATACCCCTTCTCCTTTCCCTACAAATTTATCAAACATGGCTACCGGCCCTTTGGCTCCCTCCCTTCCTTCCTTTGCTAGTTTCATCACAGTCAAGCTTACTCAAGAAAATTTTCCCATCTGGAAAACTCAAGTCACCCCATATTTACGAGCCCAAAACCTTTTCTCCTTTGTTGATGGCACTCACCCATCTCCAAACCCAACACTTCCTGATGGTAACATCAACCCTGCCTTTACTGAATGGATAGCCAAGGATCAGCTTGTAATGGCTGTTCTCACCTCCTCCCTGACTGAATCCGTACTGGTTCAAGTCATGGACTGCTCAACGACCGCTCAAATCTGGAGCAACCTAAATGACCTCTTCTCATCCCGGTCAAACGCCTAGATTGTCCAAGCATGCCTCAAACTTGCCTCATTGAAGATGGATAATGAATCTGTCACCACCTTTTTTTAATCAAGCCAAACCTCTAGTCACTACACTGGCAACAACAGGGCAACATATTGACGACTCCGAGCTCTCCGTTTATCTCTTAACCAGGTTGGGGTCTGACTACGAGTCGCTTGTCACCTATCTCTCTCTACCTAACCCATATTGCCCTCCTCTCAACAAATACTTTCCCATCTTCTTGTACATCAGACACACCTAGCCCACACTAACAACCCACTACTTCCCACACCACCACCATCAGCAAATAACACCAACACCCATTCTAAAAATCAAAACACAGAGGCAAATTACACTAGTTCTAGGCATGGAAGGGGCCAATCCAACAACAGAGGCAGAGGCAGGGGACAACAACAACAACAACAACAACAACAACAACAACAACAACAACAACAACAACAAGGCTACCCTCCACAAGGACATCAAGGACGAGGAAGAGGCACAAATTTCACTGGTGGACCCCACACTAGACCCACATGTCAAGTCTGTAACAAATCGGGTCACGTGGCCCTTACGTGTTGGCACCAGTTTGATCATGCCTTTCAAGCGCCTGCATCGGTCAACTTCCGACCACCGTCGCCGGCCTATCAGGCCCACCATACCTCTGCATCGACATCTTGGTACCCGGACACAGCGGCTACACACCATTTCACCCCTGACTTGACGAACCTCCAACTCGATGCCCTTCCATATGGCGGGACTGAACAAGTGGCGCTCGGCGACATATCGACTATCCCAATCCAGAACTACGGTTCAACTCATCTTCACTTTCCTAATCTCTCCTTTCTTCTCTCAAATTTGCTCTACATTCCTTCAATTTCTAAAAACCTAATTTCTGTTCAAACATTTTGTCAAGGCAACAAAGTATATTTTGAATTTCACTCTTCATTTTTTCAAGGCGAAGGATTCCCAGATGCACATGCCCCTGCTCAGAGGCACCGCTGAAGGCGGCTTATACAAACTGCCGACGACAACCCAAGAACCCCCTCAAGCAAATCCCACCATTTCCACTTCTGTTTCTCGATGGCACTCACACCTTGGATATCCATCTGAGCGTCTCACTAAATCTCTCCTTTCCATAATAAATCCAACCAGCCCAGCAGGCCCAAGCCCATTACCCTTTCCATGCCAATCGTGCTCTTGGGCCAAAGCCCACTATCTTCCGCATCCACCTTTTACAAATAAGTCCACTAGACCTTTTGCACTTATTTTTGCTGATGTATGGGGTCCGACCCACACCCTATCCAAAAAGGGAAACCGGTTCTATATGTCCATTGTTGATGATTTTAGTAAATTTACTTGGCTGTTTTCTTTATCAACAAAATCCCTTGTTTCTTTTACCTTTACAAAATTCATCAAATTAATTATAAATCAATTTTCCACAACAATCCGTAGTATTCAAACGGATGGGGGAACCGAATGTAAACCCTTAAAACCTCTTTTTGAATCCATGGGCATACAACACCGTCTCTCTTATCCCTATTCCCACCCACAAATGGTAGTGTAGAGTCCCGTCATCGCTGAATTGTTGACATGGGACTTACTCTCCTAAAACATTCCTCTCTTCCTCTCTATTTTTGGGATTTTGCCTTCGAGACCGCCACATATCTCCTCAACCGTCTACCTACCACGACCCTTGATCATTGCTCACCCTATGATATACTTTTTCATAAACAACCCGAGTACCAATTTCTACGAGTATTTGGTTGTCTCGCCTTTCCAAATTTACGCCCTTATAACCAATACAAACATTCCTTCCGATCCACACCTACCATCTTCTTGGGATAAAGTGACTCGCACAAAGGGTACATTTGCTACGATTGGGCCTATTCTCATTATTATGTATCCCGAGACGTTATATTTCATGAAGACCATTTTCCCTTCAAATCAAAAGAAAGCTCCACTTTTGGGCCCTCTCCTCCTGACCCAACCCAATACACATGCCTCCCTAATCTCTCACCCTCCTTATTGGGCCCGCCTCCAAACCCCCCTTCACAAAGCCCATCCTCATACTCTCCAGCCCATGATTCAAATACCATCTCCAACAATCCAAATTCCACCGCCCTAGAACCAAACTCTCCTGAACCTCAACTCCCATAACCCTCACCTTCTCCCACGCCCCCCGCCGCCACCACATCCCATGCTCACTCACTCTAAACACCAAATTCAAAAACCTCTCATCCAAAAGGATGGCACCATTCCGTAGCCTCCCAAACCTTCTTGCCAAGCCACCAACACAATTCTGGATAAATCCGCTAATTTTACCGAAGCCTCCAAATTCGTTGAATGGCGCCAAGCTATGTCAAATGAGTATAATGCACTCCTCTCCACAGGAACTTGGTCTCTAGTTCCACCCACCACATCCTTCAATGTACTCGGTGTCAAGTGGGTGTTCAAAACGAAGCGTCACTTCGACGGTACCATCGAACGTCGGAAAGCGCGCCTAGTCGTAAAAGGATATCATCAACTAGAAGGTGTTGATTTCCCCGAGACTTTTAGCCCCGTAGCCAAACCCACAACCATCTGATTACTCCTCTCCCTTGCCGCCTCCTACCAATGGGTTGCCCGACAGCTTGACGTTCAAAATGCATTCCTTCGCGGTGATTTGAGCGAGGATGTTTACATCGAACAACCATCAGGTTTTATTAATCCTCTCTATCCAAATTTCATTTGCTGACCCATCACTATACAGAAGTGTTATCGGCAGCTTGCAATATTTGGCTACCCGCCCTGATCTTATTCTCGGTCAACCGAGTATGCCAATTCATGCAACAACCCAGGATCATCATTGGCAGGCTGTGAAAAGGATACTTTGGTATCTAAATTCAACTGCAACTCTCTAATTTCATATCTCTGCCTCATCTGATCACCTCCTCTCGGCCTACTCAGACACCGACTAGGCTGGTGACTCTACTGATCGCAAGTCTACCAAAGCATATTGCATATTTCTGGGCCACAATCTCATCTCCTGGTGCTCTAAAAAGCAAGCCACTGTCGCAAGATCCACAACAGAGGCTGAGTATCGTAGCCTAGCCAATGCCACATGTGAGTTATTATGGATCCAATCACTGCTCGCTGACATGAAAATCAGCCTCTCCAAGGCTCCAAATCTTGTGGTGTGACAACCTCGGTGCCACGTACATTGCCATGAACCCCGTGCTTCACCACCGCATCAAGCACTTATCTCTAGATTACCACTTCGTAAGAGAGCGCGTCCAAAATCGATCCCTTCGAGTGGCCTTCATATCTTCCAAAGAACAGCTTGCTGACTCTCTTACAAAACCACTACCCACAACTCGGTTCCTACAACAACGCTCCAACCTGTGTCTCCACCCAACTCGAATCGAGGGAGCATAGTAGAGCATGATATTTTACAGATATTTAGCATTACAACTGTATCACATGTAAGGCCAAAATAGATCATTCTAGAGAATGGACACTTGTCCTTAGATAATGGGTTCTATGGTTTTGTACATGGTTATATAACACACTGAATGCAATGAAATGAATTGAACTGTCAAAAACAAATTCCTCTTTCATGCTCCCTTTCTAGAAGTTATGTAATGAATATTGAAAATCGGGCACCAAGTTATATACAAAGCTCATTTACCACACGAAAATTGAAAACCCTTCGGGCATCACACGAAAATGGCAATATTTCACGAGTACCACCCTAATTTCTTCAGTTTCTATCAAAGCTGAAGTTCTAATCACATATCTTCTGTGTACAGAGCCAGTTCTAAATTTACACATGAAAAGTGGACACTTGTCCTTAGATAATGGGTTCTAGGTAGCATGCTGTTTTTCATGAGTGTCGTCTTTTTTTGTATAGAGACATTTGAATTGACGTAATTTCAATTCACAATAATAAGTAAATGAAGCAATTATGCTACAATTACAGTCTAGCATTACATTCTTATAAACAAATAAAAATACATGACCATCATACCAAATTTACTATATAATTATTTAGATTCATAGAGAGATCTCAACAATCTTAATAATCCTGAAGATTCACCTTGTTAGACACATTTTCAAATTAAAGAAAAAAGTGAGAATGTCTATTGAAATTATTCCAACAATCACTCTATTAACTAACAACAAAATCATTTTCTGTCACTCAAAAGTGTTCAAGACCTCAGCTCAACAAATACATCTTTTCTTTTCAGCAAGTGTACAATATAATGTGGAAAGAATATAGAAAGAAGAAAAGAAAGGCCGAAGTGGAAGAAAACTAAACATATGTCACAAGAATACAAGAGACTTTTCTTTCCTACAGATTATTCATGGGAGTGAAGGGCACACCAGGGTTTTTAGACACTCGTAGACCTACGAAAACTGAGACGCAGAAGGCAACCACCGATAAGAGGAGGCTGAAGGCAACAGCAGCGTCCCAGGGGCTTTTTTGGGTTACTACTGAAGATGATAAACCAGGCCCACCCGAATTGAATTTGATTGGTAGCCACTCACAACTGATGGTGAAGTGGCTGGATCCGCCCCACGGATTTCCATTCACTGGATACCAGAAGGCTGCTGAGAACTTGCTTGACTCTCCAATCTTGAACTGAGCGTCCTGTGAGCATGGGCCAAGAAAACCACTTTCACTAAACGACAGCGAGGAATTTATTTTTTTTCGCTAATGCTGGAAGTTTACTTCTGCATGAAACTAGGTCTGATACATAATCTATAGACTTCAGATTCAGAAGGCCAAAGAATTATAAGTTTAATATCTTTTGAAACAGGATCAATACCGATAAGCATTTGCTATATGAAACACTATGACTTGATTTATAAAAACTGGAAGCTTGAAGTAAAATCAAGAAGATCTTGTGCAAGCAGCAACTTGCAAGGCAGAATTTACTATCTTATAAAGACCGAAAAATGATTAAGCTTGTACATAGAACAGATACCTGTTGAAAGCGATCCATTGTTCTCAAGGGTCTTGAAAATTCAAAATAATAAGTGCCCTTTGAGCCTTTTGATGAATATGGGCTATCTCCCTCCACAAAGCCTGTGAGAGATGACACTCAAACACCTTAGATAGTAGTTCAAGACAGACAAGTTGAAGCACCACAGGTACACCATATTGAACAAAAAGCATCATAGATTGCACTTATACATGAACGAAGTTACCAGATAATCAGTTCTTTTACCTGAATGGTGAGATAGGCTGCTGTGCCACCATGCTCCTTTCCAGTCATTTTGCGCACCCGTATCGTTTGCATTGTTTCCTAATAATTATCCAGCAATAAGTACGCCACAAAATCAAAATATCGGAAATGAGGATTGCCCGGTAACTCCATACAAAAGAGAGTAGCTTAAGTATATACTTTAGCTCTAACCTGAAGGACCACGGCCATCAAGATACCGGCAATGAGGATTGTAGGAATAAAGATCAACTAAATGCCCAAACCTGCTCATAGAAGAGAGAAGAGTCATTTTCCAACTGATTTTTATTATCTGCAGAAATACTTGCAATGAACAAGCTTGAGAAATATGTAATGTAAGTACCTATCACCTCCATATCCTACATCTAGAGGGTTGCCACCATATAGTCGGCCCGGTATGGCATTCCCTAAAGAGAAGTGCATAAGATCAACTTCATAACCTTGACAGGTTTTGTTTGTGCAAGAATTGGTAGATTCCTTGCAACCACCCATCTTATGAAACAAATACATCAAATCCAGAAAAATATCACATAACGCCTATAACAGTCCAAGGTGAGAGAAAATAGAAGACTAAGAAGAGATTTAATTGTCAGCAGAGGTGAATCTTACATTGTGATAGGTAGCCTTTTCACCAATCTGAAACATGAGAGCTAGTGAAGGGCATTTGGTATTTTCTCTGCATTAGTAAATGCCATTATCAGATAAGCTTATAATTTAGACCACCAAACAAAAACACATTAAGAACAATCTGATTTGATGTATGAACTAAGACTAGAAACCAGAAACCATTAACAACAAGATCACACAGCACAAAACAATGAAGTTTATTCATGACAGCACCATACTTGCTATTTCACAGAATCAATCCTAAAATTACATCAATTGCACCATAGTTGGTATAATACAAGGATAGAAACTCCACCAATTGATCAGTTTCCATGAAAGAATGTGGTGAACGAAGATCAACCGACAAAACCTTCTAATCAATTTAAAACAAAGAAGATCCAATCGCCACATACCCTTTGGAGTAAGCATAATCACCGTCAACTTGCAGCAAGAAGAAAACATCTTTGCCATCGTGCAATGCCTACAAATCCATCAAACAAACACATCCAAATCTTCACAAAAAAAAAAGACGGCAATGAAATGGGAAAAAAATCAAAATAAAATCCGCATAGAGTTTGAAAAATCTGAGTCAAAACCTTGACCATCATCTTTCCGCCCGTGTAGGCATCATCTTCGTGGGGGTCAAGAGCTGGTAGGAGAGAGAATTCGAGCCCATCGATATCCTTCCAATCGTCGGCGTGGCCATCGAGAGTTATAGTTCCAGGTCTGAACTCGGCGACGACAGGGGAGCCCGAGCTCGACTCGCAACTCCACTCGCCCGATTCGTTGTGCGAATCGACGTCAGCGACGAGCAAAATCAGCGAAAAGGCCACGAAAAGGATCCGAGACAAGACAATTGAGCTCTTTTTCGCCATGGTTGTGGAGCGAATCTGGGCTCCGATTAGTGCGAACTTGCGTACAGAGTCAGCGTTGCAGTTGGGTCGTCTTAGGCAGAATGAGGCCTTGGATTTTTATAAGCATCAAAATTTAAGCCTCTATAGGTTTGAAAATTCTTTATGGGAGATTTGAAAATTCATTAGTTTAAATTTTATACAACCCTTCTATAGGTTTACTCTAAATTTGAAACAGGGGCCGAATACATACATGAACCCCCGAACTTGAAATTTTTGTTCGCTCAGACCCCTGTACTAAAATACTTATTTTTAAACCCCCTAATTTGATACTTTTGTTCCATTAAACCCCTTGTTACTAACGTGATATACACGCTCGATGACTGGATGCCACATAATCGCCACATAAGCTTGTTTTTATGACTAATTGCCACATATTATGTTCTTAATTTTTTTAAAAGCAATAAATATTTTTAATTTTCTTTTCTTTTCAACCAAATCCATTCTATATTTCTATCACTCCCACTCAATCATCTTTAATTTTCTTTTCCTTTAATTTGCCCAATTCCATATCCGCTTCCAAGACAAAATCGATCTAGTGATAATCAATCAGATCTGGATTTCTTTTCCACCCAATCCATTCTATCACTCTCACGCAAATCCAACAAACCATAAGAGATTCTACGTGATTTCATTTTTCATCCCAATGTCATTAGATCTAGATTTTTCATCCCGATTTTCAGTCCATTGTTCCGTCGGAGGAATTGGGTAAAGCCATCTTAGTTCAAATGTTTGAATATTGTCTTTCTTTTCTTTTTTTCTATGTCCGGGGGCCACCGCGTATCGTATCAAGATGCACGAAGTACAGAAGTAAAGGGTGTCGCAGAGAGACTTGGTCGTTCGGTAAAGGTTCCTGTCTTAGAGAGGCTTAGTAGGGTGAATCGACCAGTCAAAGCAAAGGGGCCTGGGCCTTCCCGACATATGTTGCAACGTCTTCAATAGCATGCTCTTACTTCGTCTTTCCCTTAATAAGTCATCAAATTTGGTGCTTTTTGATCCCCAGTTGCTATGAGGAACAAAGGACGAAATACAATCGATTTTTCCATTTAAGTGGTTTTTGCTTCTTCTTGTTCCTGTTCTTAATTCTTTACCGGGCAGTTCCCAATGTTTGGCACTTTCCATACTTCGTGAGTGCAACATCAACAAATTCGCTCATGATCAAGTTACAACCTAATATCTATGACCATATTATGTTAACTGTTCGTATTTCGTTTATTCCATCGGTATGCTCCCAGGTACCTGTAATTGTGATCCGTTTGCCAGAACCAAGGGGTCTTTCTGTGGAAACCTTCACGAACAATCGCCGTTTTTTGATGGTTTTTCCGCTTCTCACAGCTGCTCTTTCCACACCTCCGGATATCTGGTGCCAAATCGTCGCCCGTTTCCTTATTTCTTCGATAATAGAGTTGGCTATCTTTGTGGCATCGATTGTACAAGTTCGTGAAGAAGGCTGGACGAGTGGAATGAGGGGGAGCGGCTCGATCGACAAAAAAGAAGAGTAGCCCCCCTAGAACCTGGCAAAGTCCCTGAGTCCAGATCCCGATTTTTCATCCCGATCTGTCGATGAAACGTCGTTCATCGTTCCATCCTAAGTCCAGATCTGTGAGTCCAGGTTTTGAGTCCATCGTTCCGTCGACAGATCTGCGAGTTCGTCGTTCCCATAGAGTTAGTCGTTCCGTCATTATTTTTTTGGTTAAGTGGTTTTTGCTTGATTTCCTTTGCCCAATTCCATGTTTCTCTACCCATTTTCCCAGAGTTTCTTTTGATTTTATTTTATTGCAAAAGAAAAAAAATAAAATGGCAAAAAGATGAAGCCTCATTGCCGGGAAGAAGATGAAGTACAGGAAAAAAAATGGAAAATTTATTTATTATTGTATAATTTTATATTAAAATCCATGTCAGCGATTTTTTTGTAATATAACTCGCACACCACTAGAGTGGGAAGCACTCGCAGTGCCAAATCATCAAAAAGGGTTCAATTGAACAAAATTTGCAAGTTAGGAGTTTTAAAAATAGATTTTTTAGTATAGGGGTCTGAGCGAACAAAAGTTTGAAGTTCAGGGGTCCATGTATGTATTCGGCCGTATTTTTTTAACGAAAAAGGGGTAATTTATTCATTTTAATAAAATTGGGTACAAAAATACTCTAGAAAACCTAGTTTTTAATGAAAAGGGATGATTTAGCCTCCGTTCGGACGTCGCTTGTGGAGGCTGGAAAGAGTTGGTCGACATTTCACCAGCTCCAACAGACGCGTTCGGCGACGATGGAATTTTAGCCGCATTGGAGCTTGAAAAGGCTGGAATGAGCTCAATTTCTCCACCTCCCCCCAGCTTACCCAGCTTGCTGACCAATTTACCAGCCCCCAAAATTAAAAACCCGACACCCCTGCATTTGTCACTCCCCGATTGATTCTCGAAGACGAATGAGAGAGATATTGATTCTCCCCCTCACTTCTCCATCTCCGGCGGCCGTCTCCCTCCCTCACGAAGATTCAAGGTATGACCCTCACTCCTCCATCACGAGATCTCTCCCACTTCACGAAAATTCCAGCGAAAAACCCTAACGAAGACGTTGTTGACTCAGGTTCCAAATCTCCAGGCATAGATGACGACGACGAATCAGTTTAAGCAGCCCTACTATCATAATTTCTTAGTCAATTTCACCTAAAAACCCTAATTTCATTGTGGATTCCATAATTTCATTATTGAATCTGTGTCGATTTGGCCTCTACATTTCTGTTGAACCCTAATTTCTTAATCTAGGTCTTGATTCATGACTCCATGAATCATGTCAAAACCCTAATTTCTTGGTCTGGATTGAACTCTTTTCTGATGGGCCTTGAGATCCCAATACAGATGTCCCAAACCCACTCACCTTGCTTAACTAAGGTTTGATTCTCAAAAAACATAAATTGTAATTGATTGTAGAACTAAAATGAACAAAGCCCTCCTTCCAAAATTGATTCATGTAGCACAAGGTAGTAGTAATTATGTTGTGGCAAAAGGAGTAAACCCTAATGTCTCCCCAAATATGTAAACTGAATATGAACTGATGATTCTTTTGAACTCATTGTTTTACAATCTTCGTGTTAAGCGTAACAGGTACATCTTGTGATTGAACAAAGGCTTAAAAATCTGTTTTTCAATCCATGGTGCAACTAAAGTTTCTACAAAAATCTGTATAAAACTTTGCAAGAATGAGAAGTGGTTCATATATTGAGAATGCACATGTAATTTTTGTTAAGCATTACTAAGATTCTTTTCACATTGCAAAATTATGTGTGTGATGTGAAATGTGTGGAATTGAGGGGGTTTAAGGTGAATCTAAAGTGTGATTATATTGAGCCGCATGCATCCTTATTGGTCATTCATCAAAATTAGGCTATACATTGGATAAACTCAACCTATGATCATTATACTCATGTTTATACTGTTTCTTATTCATGCATGCTTGCTAGTTTAGGAAAAAGAGGGCAACCAAGAGTGAGGCAGAACTCTAGTTTATGTGAATGCTTGTAACTATAAGCTGATGCTTGGTAGTTTATGAAAAAAGACTTGCTTGTACATCTATAAGATGTTCATTTTGGTAAACTATTGGTGAAAAAGACTTGCTTTTAGAACTTTTGGTGAGATAGTTATTTAAGAAGTCATGAAAGCAAGGACTTTTAAAATACCCAGGTGACATTCTTCCTTCTCTCAACTTCTGTTCTTCCTCTTCTCTGGAGAATTTGGAATTTCTGAATTGGGTTTTTTCTACTCAATTTTAGTGGAATAGAAAAGCCAATATAAATGCATAAAGTTAGGGTCTTGCTTTGCTTCTTCTTTCAAGCACTGTTTTTAGTTCAGTTATGGCACATTCCTGGATCAGATGCACAGTTGAATTCAGCTGAATCCAGAGTTCTCTTCCAAATCCAGCAGCATCATGAATACCTAGAATCTCTAAAGGGATTGAACAAATGGACCAACTTATGTTACCTTTCTTCCTCCTCTTCAATTGTTGTAGTTTCTACAAAGTTAATAGTTTTCCTGATTATGGTGTTAAACTTTATTAATGTTATATTGAAAACTAAAGTGGACTTCTTTCAGTCAATGAACGAAATTTTGTTTGCTAATCACTTACTTCACTCTATTTTGTTTTGCTTAGACAAACAATGGTTTCTCAAGGATCACTCTACGAAGAGAATGGCATCCTTCCCAACTATCCTTATGTGTGGGACTCTGATCATGCTATACCTAGAATCCCGAACTTTGAAGAGTTCTCTTCTAATGAGGTTTGAAACTGGTTATTTTGAATACTTGCTTTAGTTTTTTTAATGTCAAATACTTGCTTTATTATTTTTGTACAATGTGTGTTGGGATTTTAATCACTGGTGTGTGCTGGTGTGCCTTAAAACCAGAATGTCTGTTGTTGTTTTTCCACTCTTTGTTTTTCCATCTCAAATTGACTTCATTATAATGTGTTCTATGGTGCCTTCATTGTGCCTTCATTTTAATGGTTGGTTGCTGATGCGTCCCTCGTATGGGATGCGACGGATCGGCGTGGTGTTTGAGTATTAGGTCTCGAATCTGCGTAGCGGAAGGCTTGATTGATTGAATTATGGCACGAACACTTAAGAACAATTACGAACAAAACGAGAGCTTTGGTTATAATGTGGCGACGCAAGCACAAAGGGAAAATAAGGAGCAAAACCTCGACTTTAATTAACCCTAAAATATGCGTTGACTAAAACAAGCATAATACCTCCCCTTATATAGAGGCGGCATGAGAAAATAGCAAAGAAACCCTAATAGGGGCGGCGCGCCTAGGGTGGATGCGTAGAACCAAGCCCAGCGGCGCAAGCCCATAACCTATCGGCGCAAGGCCCATAAATCACCTACTAAAAACATAAAACCACTAATAGTAATGTTCGGAAGTGGAAATAATGCAAAAAATACTATAAAAGGGATATGTCGTCCGTGGCCGAGCAAGGAGTGTCACGATATAGCTGACGCGACGCTGGCGAGGTCAAGTCACGGACGTTGGCACGCGTTTGGCGCGGAACTACGACACGGGCGAGGTCGCTGGCTCTCTAGGTTCTCCGAGGCTTCCGAGAACCTCAAGTTGGGATCCGGCTCTGAGTCTCGGCACGAGGTGTTGGCGAGGGCTAGTGAAGACCTCGTCTTGCGATTCGGGTGCCGATGCGAGGTGCGAGGTTGGTGAGTCTTGGCACGGTGAATCCGAGAGCTCGTCTCGAGGTTCCAACGCGCCGACGACGCTGATAGTGCCGAGCGAGGTCGCGGAGTATGGTGCGCCATGGCCTGCAGATAGGTGCGACACAAGTGACTGGGTCGCGACCTGGATTGCTCGAGTCCTGGCACGAGTGATGGGGCCATCCGAGCAAAGTGTGAATGCGTCGTCCTCCTGGCTAGCATCCATGATGGGGGTCTCATCAGTTGCTGTTGTGAATGAGGATCTAAAATTGGTTGGAAATATACTGTTTGTTGAATGTGCAAGCTGGTCATACATAGTTCATTTGTGTAATACCTAATTTGAAATGTTGGTGCCTTTTAGGTCTGGTTTGCAAGATGCTTTTGGTTTTGAATCACTGTTTTCATTTGTTGAATTTGTTTGGTGAATGTGAGATGATGGTACTGTCATATTATTTACAATTGCTCATGTGTGTGAGTATTAGGGCGAGGCTACTATGACATACGACGAACTCATCGACGAGGTATCCGGTTGTCCAACCATTAGGCGTCTTCAAACTTTTGCTCGTCGTTACAAGTACTATGCCACCTTTGCGAGTGACAATTTGGACAAATAGTTGGCCCTTGTTGCACGGATGAAGTTGGAATCTCAACAAGACGATCAAAGGATTTCTGAGCTCACCACCTATGTAGTCACTACTCACTACTGCCTTGGAGATAGACTAAGCGAGGAAACAAGCTCGAACGTGGAAATTTTGCACATGCGTCCTCGGTGTGATCGCAACGTTTTATGTCCTCCGTTCACGCTAGTATTCTTAACTTGTCTTTTATGTCGTGTCATTAGGCATGCGCTTCATTGTTGTGTATTAGTTGTTGTGCATTTCGATGGATGCTTTTATGGTATTTGTTAGGAGTTCTTATTTTGTTGAAGGTGTTGTGACTGTTAGGTGAGGGTTGAAATGTAGTTTCTAACTTGTTCGTACTTTCTGAATGGTACATTGTTATGGTTTTTCACCTTATTTCACTTGTCTCATCAACTACACTACTATGCTCTTGCAAATTGCCTATTTATTTTTTACCCATGTGGTAGTTGTTAGTTTAACTTGCCATCATTTATTGGCCAATGTTGAGTAGGATTATAAGAAGGTTGTCAAGCATGTTTTTTCATATTGCATATAGCGAATTCATCCAAGCTCATCAAAGGTATCTTCATGTCTTATTTGGTCATTTTTTTACATGTTAAGGATAGTTAGTTAAACCATATTGTATTGTATTTACATGTTAATGATATTTATCTAAACCATATTTTTACGTTTAGATGGCCAATAATGTATGGACCACTGAGAACAACAAGACAATGCTAAGAATCTACTGAGATGAGTTGAGGACGACGCGTCCTGGCGATTATCCTCCATGGCAATCAATAACAACTATATTCGAGATGCAGACGGGTGAGGGTTTACGTCTTACCATGGTGAAGAATAGGCTGGACTACAAAAAGCGTGTGTGGCGTCAATGGGATTACTTCAAGCGTTGTGAAGGTGATAGCGCTTGGGACATTAACTCGGGATGAATCGTCGCAGATGCTCAGTGGTGGGAGCGAATGATCCAAGCATGCCCCTCTGCTGCAAGGTTTAGGAACTCCACAATTGATTATGAAACCACCTTTCTTTGGGAAGAGGTGTTTCGGCACTCCCGTGCTTCTGAACCATTCAGAGGGGCCACAACCATATCCGATTCGGGGCCATCCGATGATGAGAACGGCGATAATGTCACGGGGTAATTATTTTGTGTTCGTAAGGCCAGGGCTCCATGTCCATCTTCGTTTAATGTAATGTGTAGTACTTGTGTTTATGGTTTAGTGTTTGTGTGATAAGTTGTACCCTGTTGAACTATTCACAACAACCACCCAGTCATGAATACCATCATATCTTCTTCCTAGCTTGGCCCACTCAAGAACCTTCCGTAGTACTGCTCTGGAAAATTTACATTTAAACCATAAGTGTGTTCTAGTCTGCTGCTCTCTACCTTGGCATAGAACACAATTGTCATCTTGCAAAATTTCCATTGTGAGCAACTTGTGTTTCGTATGCACACCACTTGTGATGACCATCCTAGTGGTGAAAGAGATTCTGGGTGTTTTGAGCCTACCCCAAATCCTTCTGTTCCACTTTGTCTTGTCTCCTCTTCCCCTGAAGCTATCATAAATGCAATGCTAGTCAAATTTTCCTTTATTAGTCATAATGATGGCTTGGCTTGCTTCTCCTTCAAGAGTATCCTTAATCTCTTATCTGACTGTGATCAATCTCCTCCAAATAGCATTAAAGGTAGACTTGCAATTAGTCTCCCAGAAGGAAGAACCTCTCAACAACACTATGAACCCGCCAATCTTGCCATAAGCTTCTTGAGTCTACAAGCACATCATAGATGAGTTCAGTAAAGATTGCTTTGCTCCAAGAAAAAATCTCTTTTAGGCTAATTCCACCTTCTTCTCTAGGCCTGCAAACCACCTTCCATGCTATAGGCCACTTCACAAGAAGTTTCTCAAAAGACTAGTAATCTGCATAACTACTCCTTTAGGCACAATGAAGATCTTTCACCAATAGTGCACTCCATAAAGCACTACCCTCACTATTTCAAGCTTTCCTGCTTAGGATAATCTTCTGGTTGCCCATGCATTCACTTTGTTTGTAATCTTAGCAACAAGAGGTTTGTAATCCTTGCTTTCTACTTTGGCACTACACCGTGGAACTCCTAGATAAGTAACTGGAAAGGTACCGAGCTCCATGTTCCATAAATTTTCTAAGTCTCTAGATGTTTTCTCTTCTAGGCATGCACAAAACACTTTCGACTTGCTCAGGTTTATGCTCAGCCTAGAGATTGCATAGAACTTGTTTAGAACATTCTTTAAGGCTTGCATGGAGTGAGTTTAAGGTTCGATGCCTTAGAAGCGTTATCCCATGCCAACCCGAGGACTTCCTAGGAGGTCACCCATCCTGGTACTACTCTCGTCCTTGCACGCATAACTTCTGAGTTCTTTGTCCTCACTTGAACCCAGAAAAAGAAGAGCTCTTGTTGACATGGGTAGCACCTCAATCCCTTATAAACTATCGGGGTGTTATAATCCCCCCCCACTTAAACACTTGAAGTCCTCGTCAAGGCCCAAGCACTCCCCTCTAGGTCGAGTCACCACCCTCCGGACCAAGTGCACTCGTAACCTAGAACCTGGCTCCGATACCATTTGTAAGGCCCGAGGCCTTAGAAGCGTTATGCCATGCCAACCCGAGGACTTCCTAGGAGTTCAACCATCCTGGTACTACTCTTGTCCTTGCACGCTTAACTTATGAGTTCTTTGTCCTCACTTGAATCCAAAAAAGGAAGAGCTCTTGTTGACATGAGTAACACCTCAATCCCTTATAAACTATCGGGGGTGTTACAGTGAGAGTCCCCATGTGAAAACAGGAAGAGGTCGTTTGCAAAGAAAATATTGGTGATCCTCAGCCTTCCACAATTTGGGTGCAACTTAAAGCCTCCTTCCCTTGTCATTTTCTTGAGCATTCTATTCAGTAGCTCCATAATCAAGACAAAAATGTAAGGAGATAGGGGGTCCCCTTGGCGTAAACCCCTTGGCCCTTTGAAGTAACCATGAAGCTCTCCTCTAATATTGATAGTATAGGCACAACTAATGATACTCTCGTGATCCAACTGATCATTTGACGGTGAAACCCAAAGCCTTCAAGAATATGAGCTAGGAACCTCCAATTCATTGTATCATAAGCCTTTTTAAATAAATGTTAATGGCACACCTAGGACTTATGCACTTTCTTGAGTAGCTCTTGACTATCTCTTGGCACACTACAATTTGAAACAACTATTAAAACAACACAATTAATATTTCATTTACATGTCATTATCCCAAACATAAAGTGAGAAACTCTCTCTTAGAGAGAGAAAATGCCGATTTTGAGATATGATAGAAATCTGAACCTAGATCAAGATAATTTTTTCTTTTATCAATCTCCTATAGTTGAGAAGGCTGAGATTGGTTATCAATTTTATCAATTCATCGCTGAGAAAGCAGGATTGATTACGATTTGTGTGTAACTTCCCTACGTGTACTTGTGTGGTTTAGCGGCTCTCATTAATCCACGCTGTTGATGTTAAGATATGAACTATGTGTTTTGGTCCTAGACAATTTTTTTGTGGTTCTCCATGTTCGACGACCACAATTTGTTGGAATGTTTGATGGGCTTGTGGCCTATTTAGGTTTGGGATTTTTCTTTGGAATATCTTTGTCTTTTTCTTGGTCTTTTTTGGTTGCTTTTGTTCTTTTTTGTATGTTTGTCACGTTTCGCGGTCGTTTTGGGCCTTCGCTAAGGTCGAGTTGCGCGCATACTCCTTTGTTTCTAGAGTATACGTACTTTAAGCTTTCAACCCTCTTCCGAGCTAGAACGTGGTGGTGTGAAGTTTCCTCTGTTGTTGCCAATCTGTGTCCAGTTTTGCCTTGCACTAGTCCGTCCAGTCATCGTATTTTCGGTCTCTCGATTGCACCAAACATTTTTGGTCAATCAAATTTTTTCCTACTCAAAAGAAATTATCCCAAACAAAATTTTTATTGAAATTTATAGTTGTTATTATTAAATGCCAAATTTATCATGTAAAATCATTAGTTAAATACTTTATCCAATTTAGTAGAGTATTTTATTATATTATATTGGTTTTTAACATATGATTTTTTAAATATAGCTCTTAACCTTACAATGAAATTATTAAATTGAACAACAATAAGTTTGGTCGCAAAACATACAAATTAAAAAACTAATGACTCCAACTAAAAAAAGTTAAGCTTTAAACATCATCAGAAATACACGTACTCAAGACCTCTAACATGAAGTATGTGCCTTCTTTTGTAATACACTTAACTCAAGGAACTATCTATTTATCTAGAAAAATTATATTTCTTTGATATTCAATATTGTAGGATCGTTAGTATGTCTAGGTCGCCGACCTCAACTAAGTCGTCAACCTCTTAAGTAAATGCAGCGGAAATTTAACTACAAGAAAGACTTACTCGAACACAAGGATTTTTATAGTGGAAACACCTGATCAACGAACTCAGTTAATCAAGTGTGAAAACCACTCTCTTCCAAGTTCTCGCTTGGAAGGATTAAAAGTCGTAGCTTTCTATTATTGATACTTTTGAATCAATTACAAGAACACCTTAAAACTAGATCTACTTCCCAAGCACACTAGAACTCTTGTGAACCGAGTAACCACAACTCTCAACCAACTAACAAGCATACGCCTCTCCTTTCTTTCTTTTGAACTCTCGAACAATCTTTTTCTTTCTTTCACAAGTGGAGTATTGAGTTCATGTGTGCTCTAACCTAAAGCTTAAATTAAATACACGAAAACTAGGTCATATTAGAAAATATATTATCTTCCATTTTGGTTATGGAAAGATAATATCTTTCAATCCTTACAAATCTCACCCTATGCATAAAACAAGATACAATTAGATATGACTTAGGGCAAAGGCAATAAGCGGCCAACTATTTTATCATAGAAAGATCTTTCCTAAAACAAGACTATACTATCCAAATCGTCAATATCACACGCGTCTTCAAGATCTTCTATGTTTGCCTTCAACTCACGTTGGCGACCTGACTGACGTTGGCGACTCTGCTCACAGAGGTCATCCACGTGATAGACGTTTGGAACCATCAAAATCAAAGCCTTAGCTGTTCTAACAAATTCCCCCTTTTTGATGGTGATAAACTCCTTTCATCTTGTTTAAACATGGCAAGACCAAATATCGACAAGATATGTAATAAACTCAAATTTTCCAAAAGTTTCCCCTAAGTTGGATAACCCATATGTAATTCAGCATAGAAAATCCCTTTATTTTTATCTACCCCCAGCATTTTCCCCCTTTTGGCATCATCGGAAAAAATACTCATGATAATCAAACAAATAGAGATAATCAAACAAGGGTAAATAAAGAAATTATCCAACGTATATAATGAAACCACGACAACAAGAGCATAATAGTCTTAAACAAGCAACACTGAGAAAGCAAAAACACATAACATGAAACCTAATAGAAGTTTTTGAGATAGAATATATGCTAGGGATAGTAAAGGGAAAACGGATGTCGGCCACTCGAGCTAAGTCAAGGACTTAGACAGGTCATCAAGCACTTCATATAATCCTCGAACATCAGCCTTGAGCGCAGTGTGACCTTGCAAGAGTTTCCCAACCTTCTCAAGTAATTCCTGGATCTGGCATTGGAGATCGACCAGTAGTTTCATGACTAAACTAGGTTGCAAACCTTCCCCTTTTTCAGCATTGATGCCCAACTCAGCATCTTCTATCTCTTCATCTGAAACAACATCCTTTCCTGCATCCCTTGACACACACTTGTCATTGATCAGCTTAAAACCCATCTTGCGAATAATGTCAGAATTCAGGTGGCGGACGTGTTCAACTTCTTTTTCAGCCTCGTATACCTCATGATATTGCAAAACATTCTTGACAACTGAGCAGAATGGTAAAGCATGTCATGCACTATCCTTGATAGATGACATACAAAGAAGCAACAAACAAGCGAAATTGATCGGTTCCTTCTTGATGATTTTGTCCATGACCAAAATGTCTTGAATCATGGCAATGCTCCGTTTTTGCTCTCGTGGGACCAAGTTGCTTATTACCGAGGTAAAGAGAACCTTCCTTTCATCGCTCATCGAGTTGTTGACAAAAGCGCCACTCTCATCTTCCTCCACCTCTGTTACCTTTCTCAACAACTCATCAAAATCTACCTCTTTAGGCCATGCACCTCTATGATACTTAGCAAAACCCTTGTGCGGCACTTTCAGAATAGTAGCCAACTCCATACTCAACACGATAAACTTTTCTCCATTTAGCTCATAAGTTCACATGGTCTTATTTAATCTTGAATTGTAGTTGATTGGATTGGAAACTAGATTCTCTCAAGATCTCATTGAATGAAACTGAAAAGGCAACTTCCTTCTGCCAAAAGATTTCCATATTTTAAAAAGATACTGTTGGAGAAAGTCGGCTCTTGTTTTACTCTAAATTCAATGTCCGCAACCTGTTCTGATTCAACCACTTAACCAACAAGATTTCCATACAAACAATGTTCCACACATGATCCACAGTCACTAACCTTACTCAAGTTGCCAACATCAATTGAAAAGTGAATACGCTTGGTTCTTTGAGGTTTTGCACAAGGGTGCCAAAGAGAACCGGGGGAAAATATTTATGTGGATTTGTCAATCATGTAGATAAGTCTCCATTTGTCAAGAATAACACACAAAAATAGGCTCATAGAGACTCCCTAACATGACAAGCTTGGGTAGGTTGTAGAGTCAATCGTCATTTGTGCTTGTAATGAGGGTTAGGAACATCGGGTTTGACTCTTTTGGGCTTAAAGAATGGTTCCAAAATGCATTTAAGATATAACTCAAGAAGCAAATGAATGAAGACACAATGATATGCATGGTTCATGAGTATGTGACATGGAATCATTCAAAACTCAACACCTTAAGATCATAAAACTATTGAGTAATAAAGAGAGAATTTAATCTAGCCAATCATTGAGGGAACATGGATAGGAAATAGATTAGTTTAGGGAAATCATACCTAGCTCCATGTGAAATTGTACGAAGGGTTCACGATTGAAAGCCTTAGTGAATATATCTGCACATTGTTCACTTTTTCGACATAAATTCATGGACACCAACCCTTTCTCAACACAATCATGAAGAATGTGATGACGAATCTCAATATGCTTGGTTCGTGAGTGTTGAACAGGATTCTTTGAGATTTTGATGGCGCTTATATTGTCACACAATATGTGTATGCCATCATATTTCAATAAAAAATCATGAAGTTGTTGCTTGAGCCAAAGGAGTTGAGTGCAACACGTAGCAGCGACAATGTACTCAGCCTTCGCAGTAGAGAGAGCAACTGAATTCTATTTCTTAGACCCCCAAGACACAAGACATGGTCCAAGAAATTGAGCCATCCCTAAAGTACTCTTACGATCAACCTTGTTCCTAGCAAAGTCAGCATCCGAGTAGCCGACTAGCCCAAAGTCATATGAGGTTGGGTACCATAAGCACAAGTCACCTTTGAGATACCTTAGAATCCTTTTCACTACTTTGAGATGAGACTCTCTTGGATCGGACTGAAATCTAGCACACAAACATACACTAAACATGATGTATGGTCTGCTAGTCGTGAGGTAAAGTAGAGAACCTATAATTCCTCGATACAAAGTTTGATCAACTTGCTTCTCGTTCTCATCTTTTCCTAGAGAAGTAGTGGGGGAGATGGGTGTATTAAAGGATTTTGAGTTATCCAGACCAGACTTCTTGACACACTCCTTGAGGTATTTTTGTTGATGTACTCTTGTTCCATCACCTCCTTGAACAACCTGAAGTCCTAAAAAGAACTTAAGTTCACCAACCATACTGATTTCAAATTCACTGGCCATGAGGTTGGCGAATTTCTTTACCAACTTATCATCAGTTGACCTAAAGATGATGTCGTCGACGTAGACTTGCACAACCAGCGTGTTCTTTCCCTCCTTGAGAAGGAAGAGAGTCTGATCCTCTTGTCCTCGAACATATCCATGTTGAAGCAAGAACTGAGATAGCTTGTCATACCAAGCTCTTGGAGCCTGCTTCAACCCATAAAGTGCTTTGTCGAGTTTGAAAACATGATTTGGGTGGGCGACGTCTTCAAAACCAAGGGTTTGTTCCACAATGACTTCTTCTTTAAGAATGCCATTTAGAAAGGCAGTCTTTACATCCATTTGTTGAAGCTTGAAACCATGATGAGATGAGTAAGCAATCAAGAGACGGATTGCCACAAGACGAGCTATATGAGCGAATGTCTCATCATAATCTATTCCTTCTTCTTGGTTATATCCCTTAACCACAAGTCTTACTTTGTTTCTCACAACATTTCCAGAAGCATCGAGCTTATTTTTAAATACCCAACGCGTTCCAATCACAGTTATGTCCTTAGGTCGAGGAACTAGGTGCCAAGCCTTGTTTCTGTCAAATTGATGAAGCTCTTCTTGTATAGCACAAACCTAATCCGGATCCTTCAAGGCTTGAACCACATTCTTGGGTTCTATGATAGAGAGAAATGCGTTGAATGCACATAAATTCTGAAGTGAAGAACATGTTTGAACCCCCTTTGAAAAATCAGAAATTATGTTGGTTACCCATCCTTTTGCTGATAGTTCAACTGAAGCTGAGTGAGGTCGACCACCTCACTGTCACTATGTTGCTCAGAGTCAAGGTTATCATTCTCATCTGGTTCTTCACTTGGTTCGGACTCTACATCTTCAGAATCTTCATTTACTTTAGCCTCTTCCAAAGGTGGCATATCAGAATCATCAAGGTCATCCACCTGTTCTGGGTCGGCAACCTTTGGATCTTGAACGATTTCCACAATGCGAACTTCTGTCTCATCACAAAGATGAAAACCTTGATCACCTTCATCTTCGTCTTCAATTGAGCTTCCACCCATTGTGTTTTCATCAAACAGAACGTGAACACTTTCTTCCACATTCCTTGTTCGCTTGTTGAAAACTTTGTAGGCTTTGCTATGTTGAGATTAGCCCAAAACGTTTTCCTTCATCACTTCTAGCATCCAACATAACTTACCCAGATTATCTTTGCCATTGTTGTACACAAAACATTTGCAACCAAATGTCCTCAAGTGGGCGACGTTCGGTTTTCTTCCTCTCAAAAGCTCGTATGGTGTCTTCCCAAGAAGAGGATTCACCATAGTCTGTTTAATACATAACAAGTGACATTGATAGCTTCTCCCCAGAAATTCCTTGATCGGCCACTCGAGATCAACAAGGTCCTCGACATGTCCTCCAAAGTTTGATTCTTTCTCTCAACTACACCATTCTGTTGAGGAGTCTGTGGGGCTGAAAAGTTATGGCCTACACCATTTTCCTTACAAAAGTCCAAGAATTGAGCATTTTCATATTTTGTGCCATGATCTGATCGGATTGAAACCAAAGATACTCCAAGCACCTTTTCTGCTATATTCCTCCATGCATTGAATTCTTCGAATACCTGGTCTTTAGAAGACAAGAAAAACACTCAAGTATACCGTGAAAAGTCATCAGCAAATACATAAACATATCGATTACCTCATCGACTTCTCACTCATATAGGTCCACAAAGGTCCATATGAATTAATTCCAAAGGTTTAGATGTACTTATGTTGAAAGGGTATTCTTGACCAACAAATAAATTTATAGATCAAGACCACTCTAAGTACAGCGAAGTTAGGTTCATCCACGGGAAGAGAAGTCTATGTTTAATTACTATACTAAAATACGAAAGAACAAGCAAATAGAAGAAGTAATCGAAACAGAAACAAACGAAACAACTCAGTCAGAACACTGTATGGCTCGGTACCGAACCTAAAGGGGTCGGTAACGAGGTTAAACTGAGAACGAGGGGTTTTTCAACGCGGGAAAAGATCTAGGATTTAGGGTTTACCACAACATAGCCATGCAATTTAAACAATATGAATCATAAAGATCATGGCTTTGCACACAAGTAATCAACTTTCGTTGAACAAATAAGCAAATCAATCAACTTTCATAAATCAATTCACTTATATCTACTTATCACAATCTAAAGTTCTCAACTTTCATTTCAAACTTTATCCCTATTCAAATTCACAACTTTTTCTTTCGATCAAGTCATAAATATGAATTAACTTCAACTTTCATCTCAGCATAAGCACGAACAAGTAGAAAATAGATCAAAGGCAATCAAATCATACATTCATACCATAATCATATGCACAACTATGTTGGGTTTTTACCCTAACCCTAGAATAAGAAAACTACTCACTTATGGTTGAAAGATAAACAAGAGAATTGAAGGAAAACATATCTTTTGAATTAAACTAGAAAACTTACTTGAATTCACAAACACAATTGTCTTCAAATTCAAACAAAAACACAAAGAAGAGCTCCCACAAATCTCTTCCTTGTGCTCTAAGTAAACCCTCAAACTTGTCTCTCCTAGAACCCTAAACGTGCGTGGAAAATAAAAGAGAGACCCCCCTAAAACTTGTCCAAAGAAAGGTTTAAATAGTAAAAGAATCTATCCAGGAAAGTTTCCTTAAAGATAAAAGACTATCTATCTAAAAAGATATTGGAATATCTCATTAAAAACACAAGAGTCGGCGCGCCTACCTACACAGGGACCCTCGGTAACGACCCCCGTCAGGGTCGGTAGAATCTTTCTGCTGGTTTCCTCGGTCTTGATTTCCTGAAGCCCTCGGTACCGACCCCTCCTAGGTCGGTAACAAGACTGTTCTGGCTTTATTGTTCTCTTTTTCTTCATCTTTCCTCTTTGGATCTCTCGGGTCTTTTTCCAACAACTTCAAACTCTCTTCCTTAGCCACGCTCCTCGATCTCCTATGATGCTCTCGAATGCTTCATATCCACTTCAAAAACTACAAGAAAACACAAAACTTGCATTGTTTCCACACTTTTCACAAAATATGAAAACTAAAGCAAAAGACACACAAAAACACAACTAAACACAACCTAAAAACCTAGAAAAAAACACTCTAAAACAAAGCTAAAAACACGGACATCAACTTACCTCCTTTTTAGATTTGAATGAAGATCTAACCTGTTTCCCTTTAACGCATGCTTCAAAAATTTCATACTTGTTTGGATCGATCTTAGGTAACCCACGTACCAAATCTTGTTTGTGAAGTTTGTTGATAAGTTGTAGACTCGCATGACCAAATTTGTTGTGCTAGAGGTTGGCAACGTCTTCGATCACTTGAAAACACAACTTTTCTTCAGGCAAGAGCCAGGGAACAACTTTGTAAAGATTGTTCTAACACGTTCCCTTCAGAAGAATCTTACCTGAGCTAATATCAATCACTTGACATCCATGAGAATAAAAAACCACATGATAGAGATTGTTAGCACACAGTTGGGAAACACTTAATAGATTATATCCAATACCTTTGACAAAACTAACATTGTTGATGCAAAAGTTCTTAGAAATTCTTACCTTTCCAATGCCCATGACTTGTGCCTTACTATTGTTACCGAAGGTGATGTTGCTATCTTCCTGTTGTTGAAGTGAGATAAATTACTCAAAGCTTTATGTCATATGAGTTGAAGATGCACTATTAAAGAACCATGGACCATTTTCTCTCACTTCATTCTGCAAGGTAAAAGTCAGTTTTTACGAACCCAGAGTTGCTTAACAACTCTTTTGGGTTGGGCAACGTGGTGATTTTCCAAACATCTTTCATTATAGACTCTTCAAGATCAATGGTTGGCTCACGTTCATGAGCATCCCAAAGTCCATAAGACTTACTGTCTCTTTTCTTTTTCGTGCACTCATGTTGATAATGACATTCTTTTCCACGATACCAACAAGTTTTATGAGACTTAAGACCAACATATTTGCTATATCCAGGGTAGACCGGTTTGTTGTTAATACAAGTTTGAAAATCAGTTTGTGAAAGTTTCAAGTTCTCAACTTGTTTCTTCCCGATTTTATGTGCTTTTTGGCCTGAATACCAAGGTTGCTTACCTTTGCTTAAGTCCCCTACCTTCGATGTAGAACAACTTGCGTTGTTGTTACACACAAGTGTGTGACCTTTAGGCTTAGGAGGGCACATGGTGTTAGAATCCTTAGACACATAGGAATATCCAAGTCCAGATCTTGCCTTCACAAAAGTTTTTTCATAGTCCTCGGAAGCTTTCTTAGCAACAAACTCTTCTATCCACTTTTTTTTTAATTTCATTACTTGCTTTTTGTTTTTCCATGTCGTTAACTAACTTAGCATTATCAAGTTTTAACATGAGATTTTCTCCTTCTAGGTTTGACACTTTATTATCTAAGTCGTCCACTTTAGCTTTAAGCTTATCACAAGTTTTACATGCAAAAGACTCTAAAATAGAAGAATTCTTCTCTAACTTAGCACATTTTAAAGACCAACCTTGATTGTCATCCATTAAATTAGAGATAGTATCTTCTTTTTCTTCAAGTTTCTCACTAAGTTCGGTAACCTGGGTTCCCAACTTCTCAATGATAACATGCAACTGTTGTTTGGTTTTGTTGGACAAAATAGATGAAAGTTCATAATTTTGTTCCTCTTTAAGAGCGCCAACAACTATGAGACAGACTTCTCCTTGATGACTAATGTCGTCTTCAGCATCGGAGTCATCCCAGGTGGCCAACATAGCACTTTTGTCACCTTCAAACTTCTTTTTGACACAGTTTCTAGTAAAGTGACCTTTTCTTGAGCAATGGAAGCATATGATATGCTTCATGTCTTTGACAGGTTTCGTGCCTTTCGATGGAACTTTGTTGCAGTTCCAAAGCCTCTTCATGGCTCTTGTTATGAGTTCTACCTCATCCTCACCATCGACTTGATCTTCTTCAATCTGAGCAAGATCAAACGCTCTTTCTACTTTCAAGGCAATGTTCTTGACCTTGTCAGTTTCAAAGGGATCATCTCGCCTTTGCTTGATTTTCTCCATACATAGTCAACTTTCCAATAACATACTCCAAGGTGAGTGACTTGGTCTCATTGTTGGTTAGCAACGCAACAACACCTTCATTTTATTTTGAGTTGAGCCCTTGGATCAACTTGCTAACTTGCTTCCACCGATGAAGTTTCTCACCTAGAAACTCAAGTTGGCTAACCATAGCCTGAAATCTTGAGTCATAGTCACCCAAGGCTTCATTCTTCTCTTGACTCATTCCTTCATACTCCCTTTCCAATGTTATGATGCAATCCTTCTTCATCATCATTTCCTTGATGTAGTCGTTTGAGAGCATCCCAGATTTGTTTAGCCGTCTTGTATTTAACAACCTTTTTTAAGTCTCTGGGGGTTAAAGCATGGTGGAGAACCTTCTTAGAACGAGCATTCTTCTCTAGCTTCTTGAAGTCCGCATCACTGTAGTGTTCCTTCTTCTTCTCATCCTTTCAATCAGCAATGAGAAAGGTTTCAGGACCCATCTCGATAACCTTCCAGAGTTGTCCATTGAGAGAGAATATATGGGTCTCCATTTGCTTGACCCACCACTCATACTAACCAGCCTTGAGCACTGGTGGCTTGTAGAATGAATCGTTGATGGCTGTATTTGTTGAAGTCATCTTTCTTGTAAATGTAAAGTACTAAAATAGATCTAGAGCCAAGGCTTTGATACCAATTGTAGGATCGTGAGTACATCTAGGTCGTCGGTCTCAAATAAGTCGTCGACCTCTTAAGTAACTGCAGCGAAAATTTAACTACAAGACATACTTACTTGCACACAAGGATTTTTTATAGTGGAAACACTTGATCAACGAACTCAATTAATCAAGTGTGAAAACCACTCTCTTCCAAGTTCTCGCTTGGAAGGATTAAAAGTCGTAGCTTGCTATTATTGATACTTTTGAATCGATTACAAGAACACCTCAGAACTAGTCCTAATTCCCAAGCACACTAGAACTCTTGTGAACCGAGTAACCACAACTCTCAACCAACTAACAAGCATGTGTCTCTCCTTTCTTTCTTTCGAACTCTCGAACAATCTTTTTTTTTCTTTCACAAGTGGAGTATTGTGTTCATGTGTGCTCTAACCTAAAGCTTAGATTAAATACACGAAAACTAGGTCAGATTAGAAAAGATATTATCTTCTAATTCGGTTATGGAAAGATAATATTTTTCTATCTTTACAAATTTCATCCTAAGCATAAAACAAGATACAATTAGATATGGCTTAGGGCAAAGGCAATAAGCGGCCAGCTATCCTATCATAGAAAGATCTTTCCTAAAACAAGAATATACTATTCAAATCTCCAACATCACACGCGTCTTCAAGATCTTCTATGTTTGCCTTCAACTCACGTTGGCGACTCTGCTCACAAAGGTCGTCCACGTGACAGACGTTTGGAACCATCAAAATCAAAGCCTTAGATGTTCTAACAAATCCCCCCTTTTTAATGGTGATAAAATCCTTTCATCTTGTTTAAGCATGGCAAGACCAAATATCGACAAGATATGTAATAAACTCAAGTTGTAAACTCCTTTTTGATGGTGATAAACTCCTTTCTTTTTGATGGTGATAAACTCCTTTCATCTGGTAGTCCCATCAAGTTGTAAAGATCATCCCAACAACATTTTAATTTGCAATAATATCGAGAAATGGAGGAAGTACCTTGGTTGATTTGCAAGAGCTCCTATTTTAGTTGAAAAATCAAATGACCGTTGCTTTGCTTGTAGCGTTCACAAAATTCCAGCCATAATGCCCTTGCTGAATCAGTATAGATGAAGCCCCTAGAGATCTCGGATGTCATTGAATTTAGGATCTAGCAGGCATCCATCGAGTCACACCTCTTTTACCTCTCGAACTCCACAAATCCACGATCCGCTCCCGCTTCCGCACCATCAATGAAGACCAATTTCATTTTCACCATCAATGCTCTCTCCACTTGGCTACTCCATGCCAGGAAATTGCTCCCATCAAACGGCATGTTCTTCAACATCATACTCGGAAAATTGGAGTTCGTTAGCAACAATGGGTCTACCATGTTCTTAGCATGAGTTGCGTCCTTCTCATTCGACTCCTTCGTCATATCTCAAGGAATTAACAAAACCAACTAGCACCAAGCAAAAATTGCAGCAAATGCACCAAGCAAAAGAAATCCCCATATTTGTATCAAAACCTAAATACAAAATTTCCCAAAAGCTCCGATACCATGTAGGAATCGGTATTCTAGTAACAAATGACTTGGGAACCATGATTTAGAATCACAAAGATCGAATTTTAATTTGGATTGATCTTAAGATGCTCTTACAACGGAAGTAGAAATAGAAACCTTCAAAAGGTTGCACATCAATCAAACATTAACAAGAGAGGAAGAGGACTATTTATACGCCTAGTTCTAGCTAACCTAAAACCCAAATTATTACAACCAAAATCGAACTGAATGACAAAATAACAAATAAGCCAAAACCAACCCTCCCGCTAAGCTTCAATATGAACTCCACTTTGCAAGAAGCCAAGTTCCACGCCTTTTGTATGATCGGCTCCAACTTGACCTCTCTATGAATAAGCCTTTTCTCTTAAAGAGGGTGCTGATGGTAGAGGAAGAGTATCTGAGATTTTCTTCTATTTCTCTCGAGTCCGGGTTATTGTATTATGCTTTACCGAATCCTTCTAATCTATTTAGTTGATTAAAGCTTGATGTCGTTGCCAAATTTTAGGGATCTTGTTTGCAAATCTACCTAATACATTATAAAGCAGAAACCATGTTTATGGAAAAAATTGCGCCACGGGGCATTACTTAAATAAAATAATGTCAAGCTTTTTAATAATAACTTGTATTATTCTTTATATACATCTAATTTTTTATATTATAATAACTTGATCTATCTATATGTTAATACTTTTTATATTAATTTTATGCATATCTTTTAACAAAACTTGATCTATATGCTAATATATTTTATATTAATTTTATACATAATAAATTTTCTTTATTTTAACAAATCTTGCACTCCAAGTATATAATTTTTTAACTATATGTTGATATTTTGCAATATAATAAATTATCTATAGAATATATGATATATTTTAGTATACATTGATATATCTACCCAAATTTTATTAAATTAACGTTAAAAAATATTTTATTAAATATTTTAATAAGTTATATTATCATTCTAGATATCCTACCGTAATTATCTTTATGTTATAGCATTATATTAATTTTATTTTTTTCTCTATGTTATCTTCTATACCAATCTTTATATTAATGTTCTCCATGTTTAAAAATATTATTATATTCATTACAAAGTAAAAGATAAGAACTCAAATACATAACATTAATAAATATTTTATAAAAACTAATTGTTTTATACATATTAATATCTTAACAAAAAAATTAAAATATATTAAAAAAATATTCAATTCAACTAAAATTAACATTTAAAAATTGTAATGAAAATATGGGACAAGATCTCAACAAATAATGAGAATAATTTTTAAATATGTTCAATATAAATATGTGGAATGATCTTAATTTTTTTTTTTATAAATTACATAATTTTATTTCTATATTATATACAAATATTTTAAATTTTATATTAATATCATATTATTGTATAGTTTATTAAAAATATTCTATATAAAATGACACATGTCAACCACACATTGAACCACATCATCCATCTTTTAGTATCCTATATAATTGAGCTATTTTTGATTGGTTGAAATCTAATTGTAGACCAATGTATAAATATTTTATTTATATCTTAAAAAATAAATTATTTATATTTATTTATTGATTTGTTAACCAAAATAAAAAAAACTGATTCACATAATTTATTTAAGATAACTTGATTTAACTTATTTTTGAAGTATTATTCAATTTGAATATTAATATTAATAAAAAGTTCTAAATTCTAGAAAAATTTAAAAGATGATTTTATTAAAATAATTTATTTAATTTAACTTGATCTATTATTAAATTGGGATATTACTAATAAAAAAGAGTTCTAGATTCTAAGAAACTTTTAAGTTTATCTTAGTTATATACAAATTAAAAATTAATTTGCGTGTTAAGATCATGATTATTTGTTCCTTGATAATTCATGTATTTGAAAAAAAAACTATTATTAATATTTTGTTTAAGCAAAACCCGTATAAGGTACGAGAATACATACTAGTTTGTGTTGATTTATGTGGTAGTTTTCCTTTCGTGAAGAGCCATCAAGGTGAAAATTCTACCCTGTCCCCTTCTTTAACTCAAGGATCATGTGATAAGGTGTTGCTGATCTCAAGGCTTATAGTGATGATATTAGTGTTGTGGTAAAGGAAGCAAATGAGATCATGAATCTGGCCCGCCAAATGATTCATTTAACTTGGATATTAGTGTTCATTTCGATTCATGCTAGTATTGAACCTAATCGAAAATGGGTGGTATAGGCTTTGACATTAAATGTCAATGCAACGAATGATGAAATATTCAAGGGCTTGTTTGGTATGACTCTGGAATCGAGATGGAATAAGGAATTAGAATGGGATCATGAATCGAAATGAACTGTCAAAGTTCGGCGGGCCACAATACGGACGGAGGGGGAGACCGTCCCAGCGCACATGTGCTATAGTCTCGCAGGCCCATCACATAAGTCCATGGGTTCCATCCTAAAACCAATTGGTGATAGGAGGAGTAACCCAAGGATATATACTAGACATTTATTCTTCATATTCCCAATGTGGGATAACTTGTCTTCAAATGAACTATTCCTGAAACTGTGTTTGGTATGTTCTTGGGGAAATGAGAAATCAAATCCACTTTGATCTTACATATACTTAATTTCATGTTTAATTGACAATAAATTAGAAACAATCACGCGTATATTCTTTAGTAAATTGCCCACTTAATCCAAAAAAGGTGATATTACCTTTCAACATCAGTGTTTATCAAAAAGCTTATTTTGCATAATCTGATGGAGCATAAAAATAGAGCTCCTTCAACATTCAAGCAAATCACCCATAGAATTTCAAATAAAAACCGAACTCAAGACAAGAAACAATATTGATAGAAAAAGGTTACACATTGCAACCCCAAGCTCAAGCCAAAACCTATGGTCTACAACCCCGAAACTGCACATTATTTGCAACCCACACATTTACAGTAACAAATTAAAATAAATTCTTAAATGGAAGCTAAAAAACACAACAATGGAAGGGGGAGGCTTTAATTTTTGAAATGGTCGGCTCATAGGCTTGGCAATTTCACCCGCACATGATGGGTACCCGAAAAACCGATCCGAAAAATCCCGAAAAAAACCGATCAAATCCGATTGAAAACGGGTTTCGGGTGATCTGGTGATGGAGCGGGTTCGGGTATGGCCTCACCCGACCCGACCCGACCCGATCTCCCGGTTTTTTTGTCCTACATTGAAAAATTGGTAGAAGGAGAGGAGAAGAGGAGCTTATAAAAAGGGAAGGAGAGGAGAAGAGGGTTAAGTGTTTGAAGCCTAACCATAGAGATGGGCGTTGAGGCTTTATAATTAAATCTATTTTTTGGGCTAATCCATTATGTAGGCCCTATATAAATAGGTTTAAATTTTAGTTTAAGATTTCAAGTTTTATTAGATGGATTAAACGGGTTGACCCGTAATCTGACTCGTAAATACGGGTTACGGGTTAAGTTTATTTTGTTTACGATTCATCGGATTGACTCGTTGAACAAATGAACTTAAGTTTCAACATCTTTTTACAACACCCGAAAAAAACCCGACCCGACCCGAAAATCGACGGGTTTTGAGTTGATCGGTTTCGGGTGGAACCCGTCGGATAAAAATACTGGGTCGGGTGGGCGGTTTACAACCGCGGGTCGGGTGGTGGAAGTAGTCCACCCGCACCCCCACCCGATCCATTGCCATGCCTACCGGCTCATACTTTAAGTTTTGGGCCGGAATGAAATTCTTCTTGAGAGTTGGAATGAGACATTCCATGGAATCATTGTCGTTCCAATAATAAGTCCTACCAAACATAAAATTGGGATTCAACCATTCTCATGCCTAATCTTGATTCCAAGGAATCAATACCAAACAAGCCCTAAGCAGATGTATGAGTTTTAGAAAGTTGGAAAAATTCAAATGAAGAAAAAGGTCATTAGAATTTTGGAAGACATTTGCAAAGAGGTTCGTGGTGAAGTTTAATTCCTTGGGAGTTGGGAAAGTTTTGTCAAGGGCCGTGCCATTGTATTGTTTGTTTCTCCTTTCCTTTTAAATCCATGCATACAATCTGTTTGTGGAGTTTTGTCAAGCTAGGGTGTTGGAGAACTCTTTGATTTTAAATTTTTCTTATTTAAGGATCACCGAAAGTGGTTGCGTAATTTGCTGATCCAGTAATTATGCATAAGTGCACCACATGAATTAATAGAAAAAGTAATTAAGAAACTCAAACCAATACAATGAAGTCACAAATTTTGTTTAGCATACATTCTGAATAATTGAGAATATAATGTTTATTTGAAACAACAAAGTCACTAGCTTCAACTTAGCTAGAGGTTCAACAATACATGAAGCAAAGCATACACAACGGAGAAAGGCAATGGATAGAGTCCAAACCAATCATTTAATTAAAACAACCAAAGAAATACTGTATTATCAAGCGAAATTCAAATATAGTACGTTCTCATCCCAATGAGAACTATATACGACGAAAGCAAATTAAAGAAAAAAAGGAACCAAAGCATGCATCAGTACTAGAGAACGTAGGCTCTCGATTTGCTTTGGGAGATGATTTTCATTGGGTTGCCTTTCTTCCTACAAGCCTAGCTATATCATCACATCACCATCTACGTTAAAGATCCCAATGTTTATTTTCTCTTCAATTGCACGTATTAAATTATATGTAAAAGGTATTTGATGCGATCCGGTCTTAGATCGAGATCGATCATAACGAGCCCGAATTTACCGAGAGCTTGGCGTCTACCTTGGATTCCGACCTAGCTCGTTACTATTATATTCATTATTATATTCATTATATTTTCTATTTTGGCATGTTTCTATTTATAGATAGTTTCTTTTTATGTTTCCACTGTTACTATTTTGGGCGTGTGTCTACTTATACTTAAGAGACTAACCCAATAGTTAGATTATGTCAATTAGTTAAACCTAATTAGACCTAGTTTTCTTTATTTAAAAAACTCTTTGCATTTAGTTTTTACTAGTTGATGTACTTGTGCCCTTGCACGGGTCTTTAATAGTAAAATTTATTATATATATATATATTAAATTATATATACTATAATATTATAAAAGTAAACATTTAATAATTATTTTGAAACAAATCAAATATAACTTAATGTCAATATACTTTCATATCATTTAACCTCCAAATACTAAATAGAAATAATAATAAGAAAATATGTTTGAAATAAATTTAAATCAAATTAGAAAATGTATTTGAAATAATGTTTGAGAAACAAAGTTTATATTCTAAGATTGCAATAATTTGCATGGGTCTGCAAGCAATCTAGTCTTTCTTTACGTGCTTCATATTTTTTTTGGAATAGGAAGTGGAAAGTTGATCTTCGCTAAAATTTTCTCCATTATCATCATCTGGAGATGAGCTTTCATTTGAAAAGCTTTGAAGGAGTTAGTGACTTATTTGACTATATATTGGAGTGTATTTCAAGCTCAGATGGAGATGGTTCAACATTATTATGCAAAAATAAAATATAATAGACTTATGAATTAGTATATATTAGCATTTAACGATTAAAGTATTAAAAATTATTAATAAGGAAAAATATGGTGTTATAAAAGAATAGTAAATACCTCAGCTTTTGATTTTTTTTTTACTTTAGAAAGGACTTTTGGATTATTTGTCATATTAGTAACAATGCATGCACGACTCTTCCAGTTTACAGGAATCAACATCACTTCTAAACAAACATCTCTTTCCAATTAAAACTTTTAGTCCTTCTGAAATGTAGTTATCAACTAAATGATGTAAGTAGCCGCAATATCATTAATTAATCTATGTACAATAATTGTATGGAATCATACAATATCATTTATAGGATACCTTAATAATTGCTTCTAATAATGTGTTACCGATTGATTAACCCATTTTTAACATCTTGATCAAAGATAACAAAATCTGCTGAGTTAGATTCATCGTTGATTATAACAAATTGTAATTTATATTAAGAAGATTAATTTAATTATTTAAAAAAGTAAATTTTAATTGTAAATATATACCTATGAATGACGTATCTGACAATAGTGGCACATTTAATGCAATGGTTGAGGTTGAATTTTCCTTTTGCATTGTTTGCAAGAATGATAATACCATCAAAAAGTGCATCAACACATCCAAGTTAGCCTAAGTTAATAATTTTATTAAAATCTTTGTGAAATTTAAATTTTCTTAGATTTAGCATAAATTAGTTTAATAAATCTTAATTTTCTAGTTGTTATAAAAATAAAAAAAAATTTGGTGAAGTGATACATGGATGAAGATATAAAATGTACGATTTTTTTAGAAATTTAACAAATAAATATCAATCATTTATTTGGTTAATATAAAGATAAAATATTTATATATGGGATGAATCTGCAATCAAATTTTAACCAATAAAAATAGACCAATTATATTTTAACCAATTAGATTGATTATAAAAATATAAGTGATGTGGTTCAAAGTGAGATTGATATGTGTCGTTTTCAATATCTAGTTTAGTTATTGATCAACAATATCGTATTATCTATGATATCTTTGATTTGAACAAACAATAGTCATGTAGATTCATTCTAAAATATGGCATCTAATTAATTTACACATTTACATATATGAAATATTTTTATTATTAATATCCAAATTAAGTTGAATAATCATAATATAAAATTGGTCCTATTGATAAATCTAAATTTTATGAAAATAATGGTTTCTTGATTCTTCTACAATTTAGAATTTTTTATTAATAATAATGCAAAATAGTTCTAATTAATAAATCCAAATCTTATGAAAATAATAACTTTATGATTATTCTAGAATGTGGAATTTTTTATTATTAATATTTAAATTTAAATTAAATAATAGTATAAAATAGGAGGAAAAAATATTCAAATCCAAATTCTATGAAAATAAACATGGATAGTTTTTTATTTAATATATAAATAATATATAGGTTCACAATCATATTTCAACCAATAAAACATAGCCCAATTCAATGCTAACCAATTATATTGATTTTAAAATGATCGGTGATGTGGTTCAATGTGAGCTTGACACATGTTATTATATATATATTTAAATGCATACATTAGTATGTAGTAATGATAAAGTTATCTTAAAATTAAAACTATATAATACGGATTGATCTTAAAAAAGTTACGTACATTAACAAAGATATAATTAAGAAGTAATCAATATAAATTATAAAAGTTGACCGTTTTCGAGCCACCATGTTGATTCTGGTCCTACCTTATATTTTAAAAATATTTTTTATTTAACTTATTTTAGTTCTCCTAATTAAATTCCTTTTATTTATTTTATGTGGAAAAAGATTTTTTTTCCCTTCAAATTTCTCATTGAATGCTTTTGTTTTATAGATTTAAAGATAAGATTTTCTTAAAAAAAAATCACGTGTCCATGTTGAATATTTTTCTTTGTTAAAGATAGAATTTTTTAAAATTTAACGTTGAATGATTTTACTTCTCACAATTAAATTTCTTTTATATAATTTACTTGTGTGGCAAAAGATAAAATCTATAACTATATATTAAAGCTGTATCTTTTCGAGCCACTAGAAAGATTAAACGGAAATTTCGCGTGGTAACCTTGAGCTTTAACATTATTTATGAGGTGTACCAAAGTTTGACAAAATTCACACGATAACCCTCAAGTTTATATGAAATTCACAAGATAACCTTGAGATTCATACGAAATTCATCAAATGCCTAAAAAGACTAAAATTAACTTTAATAATTATCTTTGTTTATAAAAAATTGAAAAATATTTTTAACTTTCTTAATTATAATCTTATTCACTACCTTAATATCAAATATTGTATAAATAATTTTACTTAATATCATCTAACCTTTATCATATATTAACCTTATAAATTAATCAATTAAATAAATATTTTTCTGTTACACCAAGTTAAGAATTTTTTTTATAAAATAATGTAAATTTTCATTATTTAATGGAGAAGGATCAAACAATGAAATTAAAAATGTGTAGAATATAAATAATGTAAAACTTAAAATTTTGATTAAATTCATTAATTTAAATCAATAAATTTCCTTGGGTTAATAAATTTATTTTGCATAAATATGTGAATTTATAAATAATACGAATAATATAAATTTAAATAATGTAAGTAATTTAATATTTGGGTAATTTATATTATTTCCTGGACAAGAAAAGAAATTTTAATAATGTGAATGGTTTAAAACTTTATCGGTCAATGATCATCAACAAGAAATTATTTCAGAAATTTATTTAAATCAACTTATTTTATTTTTTAAAAATATTTCTCAATGTTTTTTTATATTTGTAATTAGCGTTTATAATGTAAAAATATAATAAAAATCGGATAAATTAAAAAAATTATTAACTAACACATTTCATATTATAGTATTAGTAAGGGATAAAATTATATTTTAAGAATTTAAAACCTATTTTCAAATTATTTTTTTTATTTTTTATTTTTTGTTTTTTATTTTTTATTTTTTATTTTTATTTTTATTTTTATTTTTTATTTTTTATTTACTTTTTATTTTATTTTTTATTTTTTATTTTATTTTATTTTCGATTTTTATTTTTTATTTTATATCTTCTGTTTTATTTTTTTATGAGTTTTTTATTTTTTATTTTGTATTTTTCAAAATTGAATAGTTAAAGGCAATTTTAAACTTTTTGGTTATATGACAAATTACATTTAAACCACAAGGTTATTTTATGGATTTTATATACAACTCAAGGTTAGCACATAAATTATGTTAAACTTTTGTACACCCCATAAATAATGTCATAACTCAGGGTTACCACGCGAAATTTCCGAAGATTAAATTCTTTTTTAATTTTTTAAATTTATCTCTAACATCAAACAAATATCTATTTATTATAACAATATCTTTCGAAAGCTCCCTTATACAAGTATTTAAAATTAAAGATAAAATATTTCCAATATTTTAAAATAAATATAAATCTAGCATATATCTTTTGACGAATTTATTTATAGATATATAGTGATTTTATTTTATAAAAAAAAATTAATGATAAATATTTATAATTTTTAAATTTAATAAAAATAGATAATAAAATATTTAATAGATATATTGAAATATTTGATAAACTTACATGAAAAGTAATAAAATATGAAGAATACAATATTTGATTAAAAAATTATATATTCTACGAGCAATAAATTACTCATATTAAATTTTAAATTAAATTTTTATTTATTTATTAATATCTTATGTATAATGTCTATAAAAATATCGAATCGTAGTCGTACATGGTACGACGGGTAAAACTAGTTATTCTATATATATATATTGATCTTAAAAAGTCAATACCTTTTAGTAATTTAATAAATTTAAAGTAAAAGAATTATATAGTGTATATAATTAATTATATTTTTATTTGTAAGGGTACAATTGTATATTAATAACATTAGAAATATTGTTATATTATATACAACGATACATATTAAAGAAGATTCGAGGTCCTTCCGAGTCTAAATCGGACACTAGTGCAATCCATTCAAAAAGCGAAACGCATCAACTGGTATCAGAGCTCAGACGGCTCAACAAAGGCGTCCTTCTCCGACACCACCCAACCACCCTCCGCTGTCTCCGTCCATCGGCCTAGTAAGTCCGCACATTCCTAAAAAAAAAAAAAAAAATTGCTTCCGGTTGTTCTTCCTTGCATCCGTGCGCCTCGGTTGGGGAGAAGGTCCAAACTTGATTTGAATTTCAATTCAGGCCACATGCAGAGATCTTAACTGAATTAATTAGTTTCCATACTTTCTCCAAATCCACGTGATTTTGTGCAACTATAGAATTTTCTTTGTTCCAAATTTAATCAACGCAATCTGCAATAGGATGATTTAAATAAATAGTAAAAAAAAAGAGGCTAATTAGGTGAATATTAAGGAGTGTGTGAAAATTAGCTAAATAGCAAAAAAAAACCATCACCCACCCCTACCCCACTCCCACCGAGTTGACTCGGTCGTTGACCGGGTTGACTCGTCCGTTGACCGAGTTGACTCGGTCGTTGATCGGAGTTGACTGACCGTTGACCGGCGTTGACCGACCGTTGACCGGCATTGACCATCATCACAATCATCAATATCATCACTTTCATAAACGCCATCACAATTTTTTCACCATCATCACAACTTATTTCACCGTCATCACAATTTTTGATGACAAAAAGTATAATAAAAGGTAAAAAGTGTCATCAAAATGTCTTGATGACAAATTTTGATGACAAAAAGTATCATCAAAGGCATTCAACCACATAAAAACAACCGTCATCACTGTCATCACAATTTATTTCACCGTCATCACAATTTATTTCACCGTCATCAAAAATTTTTGATGACAAAAAGTGTAATAGAAGGCAAAAAGTGTCATCAAAATGTCTTGATGACAACTTTTGATAACAAAAAGTATCATCAAAGGCATTCAAACCATATAAAAACAACCGTCATCACACGGTTCGAACCGTCATCAACTATCATCACTTGTCATCGTTACTTGATGACGGTTTGATTGTCATCAACTATCATCTCTACTTGATGACGGTTCGATTAATTTGTCATCAAAAGGGCCTTGGTGACAAACAAGTGTCATCACTTAAAAGTCATCAAATATGTGTCATCACAATCATCACTATCATCACTACTTGATGTAGGTTTGATTGTCATCAACTATCATCATAAATGTCATCTCTACTTGATGACGATTCGATTCTCATCAGCTATTTGATGACGGTTCGATTGTCATCAATTATCATCACTACTTGATGACGGTTCGATTAATTTGTCATCAAAAGGGCCTTGATGACAATGGTCTTGAAGACAAACAACTGTCATCAAGTGTCATCACTCAAAGTTTGTTCGTTTTTATCATCATCACAAAAAATAGTTGTCATCAAATCTCATCACCACATACAAATAGTTGTCATCACCGCATAAAAATCAATTGTCATCACAAATAAAAAAAATTTGTAATCAAATATTTATCATCACGTTTAATTTTTTAGTGTCATCAAAATATATTGATGACAAAAAAGTATCATCAAAGGCATTCAACCATATAAAAACAACCGTCATCACTATCATCACAATTTTTTTCACCATCATTACAACTTTTTGATGACTAAAAGTGTAATAAAAGGTAAAAAAATGTCATCAAAATGTCTTGATGACACTTTTTGATGACAAAAAGTATCATCAAAGATATTCAACCACATAAAAACAACCGTCACCACACATAAAAAATAAAATTTTCATCAAATATGTATCCTTCATCTAACCTAGCTAGCTCCAGCAAAGTTCATGTAGTTCAGTTTAGGCGAGAATCATTCAAGAACCATTAATTGAATAAGCAAAAGAATCGGCAAGTACTGACCCATTATTGTAGTGTAGGCAACTAGAAAGTTAAGACGTTTGAAACATAACAAATTGCCTTTGAATCCGTGATCTTTTGTATTTATATCAATTTTGGGCGTTATTTGATCTTAAGATAAGAATGATGACGAAAGAATTGTATCAAATTCATCAGTTTGTAATGTATTCATATTCAAATTCACAAGCAGCATAAATGGCTATTCATATTCAAAGAACGAAGTTTTCAACCTTGAATGTGGGTTTCATATATAATATGGCTTTAGCTTGGGTAGAGTAACTATAGGTACCATGTTCCCGTAATTGCAACAAACAAAAGAAGAACAGTGAATGCAATCATGTACATTTCCTGATAAAGCCACTAATACTGGTGCTTAAACCTGCAACTGTATGTACACTATCTGAAAAAGGATTCCTGAAAATGAGAGAATGTAATCTACGAATAACAAAAACTGAATCGATCTTTCAAAAACAAAATTTTACAAAATTCCATGGATAACAACAACAACACCAATAAAAATTACATGGCTCAATTCGAGAACCAAACTTGCAACTAATGTTCATTATCTCAAGTAACAGTAATCATCATATTTTAGCAAACCTGAAAAATTAACTCTAGTGCCAAGGGTACAACAGAGGAAGAAGGTGGTGAAAAAAGAGAGCTATGCTTTCTAGGTGGGCATAACCATTCCTGACTTGGGTAGAAACTGTGTCATGAAGAATTGCAACATGAAAATGATCAAAATTAGTTGTATCAAGAAGCAGAAAGAGAATCTAGCAGCTTTATTTTGCATCTTTTTGATGTCTATCTGAGTTGGTAACTCTTCTTCTTCTCACTACCTCCGGCAGACCTGTACAATAAAAGAGACCATCAACATTTTGTTATAATACAGGAAAAATAAGTGATTCAGGCACATCCAAGTGACAATGCATGAGCCAAACCCCTAAAATATTTCATGCCTAACAAAGTCAGCACCAACATCTTCTCCATGGAACTTTGATGAGTCATTACTTTTGCAAATCTTATCTTCATTGCTCTGCATCATTTACAAAGTCAGTTTGATGCAAACCAGAAGTGTTGAAAATAGTTAGCCTTTTATAGTGATGCAGAGGTACCTATGCAAAGTCTTGTTTTCTTGAATTGTCATTCATTCAAACCAAACAAAATACTTGCAATTTAGCCTTAAAAGTGCAAAATTCAGTCATTCATTCACAATCAATGTATTAGGAATTAAGAAATCGATTCAGTTTTCATGGTGCAAGTGACCCTACGTACGATTCAGCAACCACAAATCAAAATTTAAGAAAGGAAAGGAAAAATTGAAATTCAGAAGGGAAAAGAGGGTAATCTGACCCGTTCTTCCGCCTGTGCTGATGACTAGAACAATGGACTTGCTCATATCTTCCATAAATGTGACGACAAAGCAACCTTTGGCCCCTTTCGAAGAGCGTCGTGCTTAGGACGGAATTATAGAGAGAATTAGGATCAACAAGGAATCAAGTTCATTCAACTCATAAACAACCCTAGGAAGGAAGAAAACAAAGAGAATTAGGACGGAATTACAACTCACTCACCATAGTTTGGTCAATTGTCATCACAAACTCTAACTCTGAAATCAACTTCTTCTTGCACATCAGCATCTGAATCTTCCTTAGTACCGAAAGCGAGCTCTCAATGGGAAAAATCCGAAACTTCTCTAATATCGGCGTCCAATAAAGCTTCGAATTAAGTCAACAACACCGGATTGTCGTCGAATCTCTTCGGCGGGAGAAACCCTAGCTTGACGGGAGAAACCGTTTGCGAGCCAACAAGATATGGCCATGGAAGATGGAGAAGTTGTCGGAGTTCTCTAGCGAGAGCGAGAAATAAGAGGAGGGAGGTGAGAGAAAAAAAATAAAAGGGGCTTTTATACTTAATAAAAAACTAAAAAAATAGACTCTGATTACAAGCGGCTAATTAGGTTCTAATTTTTAGCCCTTTTACCAAATTCTTTCATCTGCAATATTATTTGTTCACACATATCTATATTGTGCAACGAATATATCACATGATTTGCGTATCATTTAGTTGCAATTTTTAAAGTTAATTTGTTGTTGACCGAACAATTAAAAAAAAAGATAGAAGATGATGACGGGTTCTGGCGTGATTTTTCTCCGACACCAACTCGTCATTGTTGTTCCTATTATGTTGACGAGTTCTATGAGTTCCAGTGCCCATTCAAGCCGGTTTATTATCATGACCAGGGGCGGATGCACTGAGTTCCCCCACTGGGGTTTTCAATTTTTTTTAAAATACAGTAAAACGTAGGTTATTTGATACTCTCTCCGTTTAGTTCGATCTATTTGTCATTCTAGACTTAATTTTTTGTTTAGTTTTATTTGTGTATTTTGTTCAAAAAATTTCGATATTACATTTTGTGTTTATCCAATCAAAAGCAAGACACATTAAATGTATCCAACATTCACCTTTTATTAATATAAATTTATTAGGGGGCAATTAGTAAGAATAGGACATGTCTTAATATATGTACAATATACTATAAGGACAAATAGAACTAAACGGAGGGAGTAAAAGCTAGTCTATTTGGTTAGAAAAAAACCGATTAATTTTTCATACATATAAAATAAATTGAAATGGTTTTTTATACCAAAAATTACTAAATTTTATGAAAAAATACAAAATTTTCTATATAATTTTTTTATATATACAGAAAAAATATTTTTTTCCAATATTTTATTAAAAAATACAAAAAAAAAAAAATTCCTGGCTTCGCCAGAAATTTTTCTGTTGCCAAAAAACACCCAAAGGAATTTAGCCCCCACTGGCACAAATTCTTGGCTACGCCACTGATCATGACGAGCCCGATGAGATAACGGTTGCGCCACCGCCGACTCGACGGTCGCGCCACCCCCTCCCCAGCCTGCTTAATTCCGACAGTGGCCTCTGTTTTCAGAGCGCGGCCCAGGACCACCATGACGCGGCCACGCACCTCCTTTAAAATTTAGAACATAAATTGCTTAGTATATATATTTGTACAAACTTACATGTGTACTCCACGTTATAATTAACCCACCGGAATTTAACAAATATACTCATACTAACATATTATTATGTTTCTCCAAATTAAAAAAAAAACGAAACACAAATTATTAGCTTTAATTTATAAAAAAACCCGTCATATGAGATTATACAGTGCAAATATATGTTTATTCATTTGCAAACTTTTCCACTATCATTAAGCTTCTTATTACCTTCACAAGTATTAAACATATCAATAAAAAAATACTAGACTAATATATTTACCAATTTAACTAAACAAAAAGTATAAAACTCTTCACTTCCACATACTGAGCTGATCATATCATCATATCATATATAAAAGCCAATTAATAGAAACGTTTGCATTGGGTTGCCTTTCTTCCTACAAGCCTCTATATCATCACATCACCATCTACGTTAAAGATCCCAATGTTAATATTCTCTTCAATTGCACGTATTAAATTATTTGTAAAAGGTATTTATTTTACTGTTTCAAAAAATAAATAGGAAGCTCTTCTTTGCAATCCGGTCCTAGACTGAGATCGATCGTGACGAGTCCGAGTTTACCGAGACCTTGGCGTCTGTCTTAGATTATAGTTCCTATTTTGGCATGTTTCTATTTATAGATAGTTTCTATTTATGTTTCCACTATTACTATTTTGGGCGTGTGTCTATTTTGGCATGTGAATCGAGTTTCGCTTCCCTAAGGCCTATCGACCCTTTTCTATCCCTTTTTTCAACGCCCTCGTCTCGGCCCTAGGCCACCCGAACTCGATCCGTCGAGTTTTCCCTCACGAACCACCCTGTGGTTCGCGCTTATCACGGTTATGATTCATCGGAGAAGATCCGAGGCCCTTCCGAACCTAGATCGAACACCCGTGCGATCCACCCGAAAAACGGAACGCATCAACTAATATCAGAACTCAGGCGACTCGACGAAGGCGTCCTTCTCCGACACCACCCAGCCGCCCTCTGCGGTACGTCTCCGTCCATCAGCCTAGTAAGTCCGCACATTTTTAAAAAAAAAAAAATTGTTTCCGGTTGTTCTTGCTTGCATGCGTGCGCCTCTCTTGGGGAGAAGGTTCAAAATTGCTTTGAATTTCAATTCAGGCCGGCCACATGCAGAGATCTCAACTGAATTAATTAGTTTCCATACTTTCTCCAAATCCACAAGATTTTGTGCAACTATAGAATTTTCTTTGTTCCAAATTTAATCATATCACATGATTTGCGTATCAATTTGCAATTTTTAAAGTTTGTCGCTGGCCGAGCAATTAAAAAAAAAAAGATAGAAGAGCTCGGAATAAAAAAAAGAAAATAAATATAAAAGAGCTCGGAATTGAAAAAAAATCGGCATTCAAAAAAAAAAGAGTTTGATATATTTTCGGTCTAGGAATTGTTGTTAGTTGGTCGGAAATTTATGTAATTTTGTAACCAAGAGTGAGTCATGCATTGGCCCCTTTGTTCGGACCTCCCTTTGGATCCACCACCCCGAAGATTCCACAATTTGTCACCCCGGCAAGTACCGTATGGGCACCCCGATTGGATTCCATCGCCGAGACTTCCACCATGGCAAGTACCGTATGAACACCCCGATTGGATTTCACATCCGAGACTTCCACCTGACCGGCGTGATTTCTCTTCGACACCAACTCGTCGTCGTTGATCCTATTACGATGACGGGTTCTATGAGTTCTATTGCCCTTCCAAGCCGGTTTATTATCATGACGAACCTGTTGAGATATCGGTTGCGCCATGATGTTCGTGTTTTTAGTATAGTTTTTAGTAGGTTTTCTTTGTTTATTAGGTTTAGTTTTGATAAAATTAGGTTTAGTTTTGTGTGTTTTTGGATGGCTTTGCATATTTTCATAGAAAGTATGGAAGCTACTCTATTTTGTGTATTTTGTAGGTTTTAGCAAGGAAAAGGTGCTATATGGAGCTGAATTTGGAGCGCTACAATGAAAGACAGAGGAATACAAGTATGGAGAAGTCAGAGTCCAGGTTTTACGAGATAAAGTGTGGAAGAAACCAAGCCCAGGCTCGTTAACGAGGCTGTGAGGGCTCGTTAACGAGGCCACGTGATAGAAATTTCGAGGGTTGACTTTGTAACTCACCGATCCTGTGCGGGAAATTATTTCCGTATCGGTAGAGTATCTTTTTATAATTTTTAGGGTTATTATATTATGTATTTTAGGTCTTTTTATCTTTCTAGATTTTATTTCTATCTTTTAGGAAAGTTTTTTTATCTTCTAGCCTTATTAGTTTTTAGCCTTTTTAGTATAAATAGCCCTTTTGTTTAGCCTAGAAAGGGTGTGGATTTTTAGAGAGGAGGAAGAGCCGAGAGAGCCGAGAGAGGATCGGAGTCGAGTCGGAGGTCGGTGAACGAGAGTTACCGAGTTCGTTGATCGAGATTTTGGTTCGGTGTTTGTATTTTTTCGGTTTCTTCTGATTTTCTGTAAGACAATATTTCCTATTAATTTGAGTAGTGTTTTGTTTTCAATGATTTCTTTTGTTGAATTTATTTTCTTAGTTATGATTAGTGAGCAGTCTTCTTTTCTAGGATCGGGGTTAAGCCCGGCATAGTTAAGCATGTTTGATGAGTAAGATTGTGTGTTGAATGCCTTTGATCTATTATTGAGATTGTTTGTTGAGCTTATACCGAGATGAAAGTTGAGGTAATTTGAGTTTTTAACTTGATTGAAAGAGAAAGTTAGTAACTTGAAGGTTGATATTGTTTGAATACGAAAGTTTCAAGCTTTAGATCCAAAACAAGGAATTAAGTGAATTAGGTTACGAAAGTAGGTTAATTTACTTGATAGTTAACGAAAGTTGATGACTCTATCTATTTAAACGCATGATCTATTCTTCTTACAAGTTTTTATTGAATGGCTATGTTGTGGTGTCCCTAGTCCTAGATCTTTGTTTTTATTTGAATTATCTTAAGTGAATTTCGTTGCTGAGTTAGTTGGCTCGGTACCGAACTTATTTAGGTCGTTAGATTGAGTCTTTTGTGTACGGTGGTTCGTTAACGACCCTGAAAACGTCGTTAACGAGGCTGCTCGTGAGTGTTTTTTTTTTTTTTTTAGTAGTTGATAAACGAACAACCTTGCTTCCTGTGGAACGATCCTGACCTCCCTATACTCAGTGGGGTCTTGATTATAAATTTATTTGTTGTCAAGAAACCCTCTCAACACGCCACCGCAAACTCGTCGGGCGCGCCAGCCCCTCCCCAGCCCGCTTAATTCCGACATTACCTCTGTTTTCAAAGCGCGGGCCAGGACCACCATGACGCGGCCACGCACCCTAGTGCCTGCCCACGCCATTCAGTGTCAGCGCCGATAGCATCGCTGACTCAATTGGTTCAAGAGAGAGCAGCCATACAGGAGGAGTTGGCCCTGATCCAAGCCAATCTCGACGTCGTTGCCTCACTGATCGCCGACGCGACTAAACAGCGGTCCTTGCCCGCGGATTTTCAGGCTGCGCTTGTCTTGGATAGCGAGCCTGTTTTGGGCCGTGAGCCAGTTTTGGATAGCGAGCCCATCTTGGATGAGCCGAGTTTGCCGACTCTAGATTCTTGTTCAATGCCATTGCTTTTCGCCGCTGTAGAGCCACCGCCTATCATTGTCGTGCCCGTACTTGACTTTGTGCCATCTTTAGAACCCGAGTTTGTTTTGCCTATTATAGATGTTACGAATGACGACACTAAGCTTGACGATGGCTTTTTGTCTCTTATTGATCTCCGCCTCTCCTCGGACCACCCGAGCTCGAAGCGAGGACGCTTCGATTCTAAGGGAGGGAGGATGATGCGATCCGGTTCTAGACCGAGATCGATCATGACGAGCCCGAGTTTACCGAGACCTTGGCGTCCTCCTTGGATTCCGACCTAGCTCGTTACTATTATAGTTATTATATTTCCTATTTTGGATGTTTCTATTTATAGATAGTTTCTATTTATGTTTCCACTGTTATTATTTTGGGCGTGTGTCTACTTATGCTTAAGAGACTGGCCCAATAGTTAGAGTAGGCCCATTAGTTAAATCTAGTTAGACCTAGTTTTCTCTATTTAAAGAACTATTTGCATTCAGTTTTAATTACGCCTTGATATATACAGATTGCCTTTTGTGAATCGAGTTTCTCTTCCCTAAGGCCTAGGCGTCAAACCCGGTTCTTGAACCGACCCGTTTCTATCCCTTTTCTCAACGCCCTCGTCTCGGACCTAGGCCACCCGAACTTGATCGGTCAAGTTTTCCCTCACGAGCCACCATGTGGTTCGCGCTTATCCCGGTTCGGATTCGTTGGAGAAAATCCGAGGCCCTTCCGATCCTAGATCGGGCACCCGTGCGATCCACTGAAAGGCATAACGCATCACTCATGATTTAAATAAAATAAAATAAAATTTAAATACTTATCTCTCTCTTTGAATTTTTTTTTTATTATTTCTCGTTGTTGTTTGCACGATGTGTATTAAATATTAATTGTGTACCTTCTCTTATGTAACACTAGCAATCTGATGATATTGAGATTCTCTCATTAACTTAATATTTTTTTATCCTTTAAAGATAATTAAAGACATTTTCTTTTCCTAAAAGGTACCCTTTACATGCCTCCTATCTCAGATTGTTGTAGAAGGACATATAAGGTCCATAGTAGTTTGTTGTATTTTGTTTCAAGTACTACTATGTAAACTCTTGCTTTTTCTGATGTCAAAAAAAAAAATCTCATTATTCTATGTGAATGGAGAACATTGAAGGGTGTGGGAAAATTGTTGGAACATTTATATGATAAATGTGTTGATTCATGTAATGAAGTATTGTTGTGAAAAAACACCTGTGATGAAAATATTTCATAATTAAAATTATTTCATTTTAATTAAAAAGACTTATGTCTCTTGGTGAAATAACACGTTTTCACATTATTCTATGTGAATGGAGTTTGTATGATATATATTTGATGGAGGAAAAAATTTAAGAAATATGGAAATATAATTTCCTCTTTCTTTCTTCTTAATTAATACAAATATGTCAGATTTGTTTATTGAGTGATTTGGCAAACATTAAACACAAATTTCTTGTAGATTAATTTAGTAATGCATCCTATTAATTGTCTATTGTTTGTATCTCAATAGTTTTTTTTTTTAAAAAAGAACTACTAGCTTATTACAAAGCACATACTAGGTTACTTGAATATTACAAGGCCAACCTAAATCATCACAGCGAATGATCTTAAGAAAATCAAATAACAGAGGATGATCACGGACCCAAACATTAAACTAAGAGACTTCCAAAGGATCAAACAACGATCCTGGAAAAAATTAGAAACATCAAAACTAAGCTGATTAAAACTAAAATGCCTTCTAGCGAAAAAATCCGCCGCTGAATTGCATTCCCTGAAATAATGAAAAAACATCACACAAGGAATAAAAGCAACAAAATGAAGGATGTCGTTCACAATAGCCTAAATTTCTCAAGGAACTTTCCAAGTTCTTTTTAAATAATTAATAAGAATTAAATTGTCACATTCTATGATAAGATGAGATGAATTTAGGGAAACTGCACTTCGAACTCCATCTAGTAAAGCAAGAGCTTCAGCTTGGAGGACCGATACAGATTGTTTTTTTTTTTCAATCAAAACTTAAGATTTTACTATTATGGTCCAAAATTAAAAAAAACTTGTGAAAGTTGAAGAGTTTATTCGTTTAGAAGCATCAAAGTTCAATTTTAACCAATCAATATGAGGCTTAATCCAGACACGATTGTTTTTTCTTTTAGGGTGAGAAATATGCTTATGAACTATAGGGATTGAGCCGACATCCATTGCAAATGTTGAGAAAAAGCCAATCACATGGAAGCAAGGAAGATAATCCTAGAAGGATTAAAGATTTTTGCATTTCTATGTCCCCAAATAAACCACCAAAGAAAACATAGAACATTACTATTTCTAGTTGAGTTTAGAGTTGAAACCAAGTTGTCATTTAAAGCATCCACCGTACAAATTTGGAAAGAGATATTCACCTTCACTTCTAATTTGGAAATCATATTTTGAGTAAAAGGACAATTAAAAAATAAATGATTTAAAATTTCATCTTCAACTGCATATAAAGAACAAGTACTTAATACACAATTAAAATATCAATTTAACTGATATGTAGTGGGAAGACAATTACACAAGCTTTTCAAATAAAATTTTTGATTTTTGGAGTAAGAGAAGTTTTCCAGATCCAAGAGAATCCATAACAAAGATCAGTAGGAGATAAGTTAAGCATGAAAGAAGTAGAAGAGACTGAGAAATCTCCATCAGTCGAAGGAAACCATACCAGGCGATACTCAAAGAAAGAAAAAGGGATTCAAATTGAAGCAATTAAATCCACAATAAAAGCATGAAGGATTAAATGTAAACTATCCAAATCCCAAGTATGATAAGAAGTTATAAACGAATAAACTTTTAAGTTAATATTACAGTTATAAAAAAAGGGGAATAAGTGATAGGTGTGAAATGGTCGTGCAAATCACGGCTATGCAAAAACAGTCCTAACAAACCTAAAGACTGTAGTCTTAGGGAAGTAAGGGTCGAATCCGCAGGGAGGTTGGTTTATCTTTCTATGTAAATTTTATGTCAATTAAAGTAAAAGGGGTTTATGAAATAAGTTAAGTAACAAGCATGCAAAACTAATAAAGCAATTAAAGTTTGGTTTTTTTTTATCAATTTGGGAAAAACACTTAGTCAAACAGAGATCCGCATTCATATGACAAGTTGATCATAGATTCACTCAATATCGCATGCATATGGAATTCCAATTCCTTTTCAAAGATAATGAATAGCACAACCAGATACTATCAATCCTAACTAATTGAATAACCCTGAAACTATCAAGATTCAATTCAAAAGCAGCATGAAGAATAGGAATATAATCAGGATACAATTCTAGCATAAAACAACCAGCTTTTATACTAGAATGCAATTTAACTCTCTTCTGCAATAGACTAGTACAACCAGATACTAGTGCAATGCAGTTTGCTACTATGAAATAGAGAAACTCAACCAGTAATTTCTCTAGATCTAGCAGTTGAGATTCAATAACAACAACCCTAGAAATTGTTGAAATCAATCACATAAACAATTCAAACAAGAGAGAAAAATAATTCCATGCAATAAACAAAGAGTAGAAATCTTACAACTGAAGGTCACACGAAAGCTTCAAACTGTCTGACTAAGCAAAAGGGCTTAGTTCTCCATGAAAAGCTAAAACTCTAAAAGAAAAATAATAGGTAGATGATGAATGAGAGGTGCAACTCTCAAAACCTAATATATCACTAGGTCTAAAAAGTCTATCAAAAAATACATAAAAACGAAGCTGATAGAAAAGGAGCCAATCAGGATAAAACACGTGGCGCGTAAGAGATCTCTCGGCTTTCAGGGGCGGCGGGTGCCGCCAGCATCAAAACGAAAATTTCAACTTCTCTTCAATCCAGCTCTAAAATCCCAAATTAATGCATCTTTGGGTCTTCTTATCCTAGCTGTAGAAAGCCTTCTAAACCACCTAAAAGCATAATAAAAGTATGCTAAAACTCCTCCTAAATACACAACATAATTGTGTATATCAAACTCCCCCACACTTGAATCTCACTCGTCCCTGAGTGACTCAGAATACTATCACTCATAAAAACTATAACCCCTACCCAAAACACTCCTATACTCCACTTCTTATGTCTCCTGCGCTAGTAAAAGATAGTCCTAAAACACTCTTTTTTTAACTCATTTTGCTCAGGCGCCTTTTCAGGTTTTCACTTAACACTCTCTTTTCATTTTTTAAAATTGGACTCACCAACTCACAACACTCTGAATCTATTTTTACCAAGGCCTAGTGCCTGCCAGATTACCTACTTATTACCTAGATCGCCCTTTCGGGTTTTCAGTCTATCCTAGGATTTATTTTGCCTTTTTTCAATTTTTATGGCTCTTTTTTTATTTATTTTTATAGCATATCAATAGTAATATAATTCCAACTCCCCCACACTTAGAACACACATTTTCCTCAATGTAGTAAAGACAAAATAAAATAAAGGGGAAGTAGAGAATAATACCACTACTGATCAAAAGGTGGTGGTGGTGGTGGATATTGTGGGTAGTCAGGATATGAGAGGTATGTGGGCCACACGCCCTGGAAAAACTGAGCCTGTTGCTGGAAATCGCTAGTCTGCTGCTGAAAGAACTAAGACACATCCTGGTGGAACTGGTGGATCCGGTCTATAGAAGTAGACAAATAAGACTGCTGAGTGAACATCTCCTACTGACGAACTGAAAGCTGGCTCATCTGGCGCATCATATCATCCTGCCAGCTCAAACCAATGTCCTCTCCTGCTGAAGTACTAGGAAAATCCAAACCAGGGACATCCTCATGCATGTCAGTATCGCCCTGTGGAACAGTCTCTATAACAGGCTCTGAAACCGATGGTGGAACAACCTGCGGAGTAGAAGAAGTAGACCCAGGAGCTCTAACAGGAACTGACAGCTGTCGGAGATCAAATCGATGATACTCTGGTCCAAAAGGTAAGTTAGCAATGGGCAGAGGAATCCTAAAAGTACACGTAGGAGGACCAAATGAGTAGTAAAATTGACCTCTATCCTCAGTAAGATATCGAGCATTCCTCAAATGCTTAATATCACAAGTAATCAGAACCTGATAACTGAAAAGAGATCTTCTCATTCTCATGGTCATCCTCCAAAGTAATCAGAAATTCCCTAGACCAGGCAGGGAATGTAGGAGCACTCTTAAAGAAAAAATTACCCAATCCAGCATGGGTCAACATCAACCTAGTACAACTCTCCAATCCTAACTGCCTCATAGCGACCTCGGAGGTGGCGGATCTAGAACTCATAGCACGCTTCCTAGAACTCATAATGCACAATATGAACTCCTAAAGGACGGAAAAGAGTAGTAAAATAGCCGAAAATACCCCGAAATAGAGAGCGACGGGCTGCAGATTGTGGCGGCGGGCTCGAAGCTCTTGGCGGCGGGTGCTGCCTCGAGTATTCTTTGGAAAATCAACAGATCTGCAGTGGTCTCCGCGTTGAGTACACCGAAATGGCGGCGAGGCAGGCGGCGGTCTCAAAAACGACGAAGGTGGGCTTGGATCTAGTCGGATCTGAAGTGGATCTGAGCTTGAAATTTTTCCCTTTCCTCTCCTCTCTTTTGTTTCTTCAAAAAGCTCTCTTTTTTCACTCTTTGATTTTTTATGACCTCTCTTTACCCTCTTTCTGTTTTTATCTCACTCAAAATTTCAACACTCTTTTTTGTATTTTCGATTTTCTTTTTTTAAGGGAAAGAGATATATATACATGTACGGCAGGGGCGGCGGGTGCCACTGGATTGGCGGTGGGTGCCGCCGAGCTTACGGCGGTCGCCGCTAGCACTTCGTAGCTAAGGGCTTGAAAAAATAAATGGTGGCGTGTGCCGCCGTGCTTACGGCGGTCGCCGCCAGTTACGTTGTCCTCCTTTGCTCCTTCCTGCAGGTTAGTCCACACAAAACAAAGGAAAAAACAAAACAAAAACAACTAAGCTAGAAAACAAGAAAAACAATAAAGTACCTAGGTCGGGTTGCCTCCTGACAAGCGCCTTATTTAACGTCGTGGCTCGACGTAATGCAAATTCATCAGTTTTCAGCGTCGTGCTTTGTTAGGACAACTTCTTCAATTGTGTCCTTGGTAAATCCCTCATAGTACTGCTTCACTCATTGACTATTCACTTTGAATAATGCATGTGTTTTGGAATCGTAGAGCTCAACTGCACCACGGGGAAAGACTTGAGCAATCACGTAAGGCCCTGCCCAACAGGATCTTAGCTTGCCTGGAAAGAGTCTAAGGTGGGACTGAAATAGAAGGACTTTGTCACCAGCTTTGAAGTCCTTTCTCAAGATATTCTTGTCATGCCAAGCCTTAGTCCTCTCTTTGTAGTGAATAGCATTATCATAAGCTTCAATCCTAGCCTCCTCCAACTCTTGTAATTGGAGCTTTCTAAGATCCCCAGCTTCTTCAAGTTGTAAATTGCACTTCTTGATAGCCAATAGGCTTTGTGTTCCAACTCAACTGGGAGGTGACATGCATTACCAAAAACCAACCTAAACGGTGACATACCAATAGGTGTTTTGTAAGCTGTCCTGTAGGCCTATAATGCATCATCAAGCCTCTGACTCCAATCTTTTCTGCTAGGAGACACAGTCTTCTCCAGAATGGATTTAATCTCCCTGTTTGATACTTCAGCTTGGCCATTTGTTTGAGGATGATAGGCAGTAGAAACTCTTTGGTTGACAATACTTCTTTAATATGGCAGTGATTGTCCTATTACAAAAGTGAGTTCCCCTATCACTTAGGAGGGCCTTGGGAATTCCAAACCTATTGAAAATATGGGACTTCAAGAAATCTGCAACAACTCTAGAATCATCAGTCCTGGTGGCCTTCGCTTCCACCCATTTGGAAACGTAGTCCACCGCAAGTAAAATATAAATATTCCCACTAGAGTTTGGAAAAGGTCCCCTAAAATCAATACCCCAAACATCAAATATTTCACAAAAAATTAAACTAGTTTGGGGCATTTCATCCCTACTGGACATATTTCCAACTCTTTGGCACCTGTCACAAGATTTACAATAGTTGTGTGCATCTTTAAAGATGGTAGGCCACCAAAATCCCGCATCAAGTACCTTTATAGCAGTTCTTTGAACCCCAAAATGTCCCCCACATGATCCAGAATGACAAAGTGTAAGGAGAGAATTTATCTCATTTTCTGGAATGCAACGACGGATTACCTGGTCAGTGTAGTGCTTCCAAAGATAAGGGTCATCCCAGATAAAAAAATCTAGCTATACTGCGTAGTCTATCCCTCTGAGCTTTGTTGAAAGGTTGAGGGAATTCACCTGTGCTGAGGAAGTTCACCAAGTCTGCATACCATGGCTCTATGGTGCTCATCTTGAACAAGGACTCATCCGGAAAGCTTGCTTGAATCTGCTTTTGAGGGGTGCTCTCCTCTTGAACAACTCTGTTGAGATGATCAGCCACCAGGTTTTCAGCACCTTTCTTGTCCTTGATCTCAATATCAAATTCACTGAGCAATAGGACCCACCGAATCAATCTTGGCTTTGCTTCTTTCTTTGTCAATAGGTATCTCAGGGCAGCATGATTAATATAAATGATGACCTTTGTTCCAAGGAGGTAAGGTCTAAACTTCTCAAGTGAAAATACCACTGCAAGCATCTCCTTTTCTGTAGTAGAATAGTTCCTCTGTGCACCATTCAGGGTCATTGATGCATATTGAATCACATGAGAAGCTTTGGCTTCCTTTTGGCCCAGCACAACCCCCACTGCATAATCATTAGCATCACACATTATTTCAAAGGGCTTAGACCAATCAGGAGCTTGAATAATAGGGGCACTTGTCAAGCGAGCCTTAAGATCATCAAAGGCTGCCTGACACTCTGTTGTGAACTCAAACAACATGTCTTTCTTCAACAGTTCACACAGAGGTGCTGAAATCTTGGAGAAGTCTTTAATAAACATGCGGTAGAAACCTGCATGGCCTAAAAAGGAACGAACTTTGCGCACATTAGTAGGATAGGGCAAAGATTGAATTATTTCAACCTTTGCCTTATCGACCTCAATACCCCTAGCTGAAACTATATGACCAAGTACAATACCCTGTTCTACCATGAAGTGACACTTTTCAGAATTAAGCACTAAATTAGTGTCAACACATCTAGCAAGTACAAGTGTTAAGTGATTTAGGCATGCATCAAAATTATCCCCATGTACAGTAAAATGATCCATGAAAACCTCAATGAAATTCTCAATGTACTTAGAAAAGATGCTTACCATACATCTTTGGAAAGTCCCAGGGGCATTGCACAAACCAAATGGCATCCGACAGTAGGCAAAAGTGCCAAATGGGCAAGTGAAGGTTGTCTTGGCTTGATCTTTAGGGGCAATGGCTATCTGAAAATAGCCTGAGTATCCATCTAGAAAGCAATAAAATGCTATGCCTGCCAATCTCTCAAGCATATGATCAATGAAAGGAAGGGGGAAGTGATCCTTCCTAGTGGTTGCATTCAGCTTGCGGTAGTCAATGCAAACTCTGTAACCTATCTGCACTCTTGTGGGGACCAATTCTCCTTGCTGATTCTCCACCACTGTAATCCCCCCTTTCTTTGGTACAACCTGTGTGGGGCTAACCCATTTGCTGTCAGAGATAGGGAAAATCATACATGCTTGCAAGAGTTTCAAGACTTCTTTCTTCACCACCTCCATCATAGGTGGATTTAAATGCCTTTGTGGTTGTCTTGATGGCTTCTCTTCTCCTTCCAGCAGTATACGATGCATGCAAGTGGTCGGGCTGATTCCCTTGATATCAGCAATGGTCCAACCAATTGCTGTCTTGTACTCTTTTAGAACTGCCACTAGCCTGTCTTCTTGATCTTTTGTGAGCTTGCTGGAGATGATCACTGGTAATGTCTCCTTGTCTCCAAGGAATACATACTTGAGGTGGTCTGGGAGTTGCTTCAACTCAATCACCGGTGCCTGCACAACAGAGGGCAACAACGTTTTCCTAAGCAGGGTTAATGGTAAAGGAGTTTTGCCAGGTGGCTCAAGAGGAAGCTTATAATAAGCATCCATCTCGTTTACAATCTCATGTATATCAGTTGATAGAGTAAAATCCAAAATAGAATCAACAATAATAGATTGCACATCATCTAGTTGATTTTCATCAAAAACATCTTGAACCACAGGCTCAAGCATATCAATAGCATAAACAGAGTAATCATAAGAAGGATATTTCATGGCTTCATAAATATTATAATTAATAATTTGGCCATCAAATTCCATGGTTAAAGAGCCAGTGCTCACATTGATTATTTTATTGGTTGTTTTCAGAAAAGGTCTCCTGTTGATAGGGATATTTAACTTGACAATTAATAAATTTATAGTCAAGACCCCGCTGAGTATAGCGAAGTCAGGATCGTTCCACGGGAAAAGCATAGATGTTTGTCTTTCAACTAACAAAAATAAGAAAAACAAGCAAAACAGGCAGAAACGCACACGACCAACCTCGTTAACGACCTTGTCAGGGTCGTTAACGAACCTGGATAACCTACGAACACAAAATAACGAACTATCTAAAACGCAGGTTCGGTACCAACGCAAAGGAACTCGATAACAAATATAACGAATGATAACTCTTATAAAATAAAAGACCTAGGACAAGGGTTACCACAACATAGCCATGCATATAAACTCATAAGAAGATAAAGATCATGCCTTTAAAAAGATAAATTCATCAACTTTCGCTGATTAACAAGTAAATTAATCAATTCTCATAAATCAATTCACTCAATCACTTGTTTTGGATCCAAAGCTCAAAACTTTCGTAATCGAAAAATATCAACCTTCAAGTCAACAACTTTCTCTTTCCATAAAATTGAGAACTCAAATTACCTCGACTATCGTCTAAGCATACACACACAAGCAATTTCAAATAGATAAAAGGCATTCAAAGCATCAACTCACTCATCAAACATGCATAACTATGTCGGGTTTCAACCCCGATCCTAGATAAGAAAAACTACTCACTACTCATAATAAAGCAAACAATTTCAATAAAAGAAAACATTGAAAACAAAAACCAAACTTACTTGAAATTAAAAAGAAAAATATCGTCTTATAGTATCTTGTAGAAACCGAAAACACAGAACAACATCGACGAGAAATTCCGACTAACGATCCTAATTCTCTCGATCCATCGAACATGCTCGAATATTCTCCTCCTCGTCTTCTCGTCCCTTAGAATATCGGCTCTCCAATAATATCGTCCCCCCTTTTCTAGGCTTAGAATAAGGGTATTTATACTAAGAAACTGTCTATTAAAAAGCCTAAAAGATAAAAACTAACTCTACTAAAGATAACAAGATAAAATATATAAGATATAACAACCCAAAAATCAGATAAAACCCTACCGACACGGAGCCATCGTTAACGACCCCGCACAGGGTCGGTAGAAATCACAATATCCCCGCGAAAAATTCTATCTCTAAGCCTCGTTAACGAACTTCACAGGTTCGTTAACGAGCCTGGGTTTTGGCCTTTCTTCTACTTCTCTTCTCAAAACTTGAACTTCTCTTCATTCTTCCTATGCAATCTTCCTCTATATCTTCATGCCTTCCATCCTCTGCCACAACACTCCAGTTCAGCTCAAAAAGCGCTCCTTCCTGCTCAAAAACCTACAAAAAGACACAAAACGGAGTAGCTTCCATACTTCTCACAAAATATGCAAACTCATCCTAAAACACACAAAACTAACTCTAAAAACTACTAAAACCAAACTAAAAAAACTAAAAAACATACTAAAAACTAGACTAAAAACATGAACATCAAAATACCCCATACTTAGACTTGCTTGTCCTCAAGCAATCACTAAACAACAACTAAGACCAAACCAAACATGGTCATTAAGGAAATAGCCATCAATCTAAAAAGCAACATCAAAACATAGAAAAAAATAGCAAATGACTATTAACGTCATCACATACATATAAACACTAAATAGACATAAGCAAATACAATCCAACCTCACCACGGATATATGTGTTTCACTCTACTCTCAAGTGTTTAGGCTTATAAATTCAATCTCTCAACTCATCTTATATGCAAAAACTCATAGAAATTGGAACTTATATCACCAAACTCTCCACCTAAGATTTGTCAAAACAAGCAAAAATCATCAAGAGAAACTTAGGCTCAATGAAAAACTTCATAAAAGTTCCCATTCGGTCGCGTTATAATGGGGCTTGGTAATAACAATAAGGCATGGAAATATTTAGCTATGTGGTGCTTATAATATCCGGGAATCAAACACTCCTAAAAACTCACACATACACCAAAACTCTGAAAAGATATACCAAACTCACTTAAACATTATGCACACTTATTTCTTTCAACCCCTAATATCCTAGAAAGTCTCATAAAACAACTCAAAAAAATCTCAGGTTTATCTTTCAAACACAAATGCACATTTTACTTCTCTCTTTCCTCTTCATCTTCTTATATTTCTTTCAACTCTTCTTTTTTTTTCTTCTCGAACAACCTCGTTAACGAACCAACTAGGTCATTAACGAGCTTCATTGTGTACTCATTCTCTCTTTTTTCAACAACAATTTTCTCTTTGTGCATCCTTTCTTACCAAGAGATCTTTCACAAATCAAAACAAGAGACTTCCAATCTACCCTTCCCAAAGACTTGATTTTTGAACCAAACATAACATATCACTCAACAAAACAAACCTCTCCAATCTAAGTCCTAATCCCCGGATAGGGTCAAGCTTATCTCGAATAGGAAAAATTTTGTGGAGCTAAAAATAAAAGGCTTAAAGGCTCAAATTGGCTTTCAAAAAGAAGGATAATGTAAGGGTGGATAAGGATTAATCGGGCTTAAGAAAAATAAGTTCTCTATCATATGACCTTCACAAGTAATGAATTATAAATCTTATATAGGCCTCAAGAAATAGATAACCATCACAATTCCAAGAGATAATATACATAAAGAGAGTAAATAACACAAGAAAAGAAGAGGGATTTTTTTGATGTTCTCCCTATAAGGCCAAAAATAACTCACAAGGTAAATTTTTGTTGGATTGCTTCACTTATGCTAAAAAGTTACACATGCTCAATTTCATCAAATGCTATTCCTCTATAAAACAACTTTATATCAAGAATCAGGCTATACCATCAAAGACATGCTTGCAAGAAATTGTATGATCATGCTAGCAATTACTATCATAGAACCATAAGAAAAAGGGTATCTATCTATTCTAAAACTCTTCTTTTTTTTGAATTTTTCAAAAAAAAAATTCATTTTTTTTGATTTTTTCTTAATTTAAAAACAAAGAACAACTAAAACACACAAGACACACAAAACAAACAAGACACAAGATTTCTACCCTTTCCCACCCCATACTTAAAATTACAGTGTCCCCACTATAATAAAAATAAGCAGAAGAAAAGAATAGAAAGGAAAAAGAAAAAAAGAAAAGACTTACAAGATTATTGAAGCAGAAAAGGAACAAACTCTCAAATTGAATCAGCGCCCTGGTGGTGGAAACCGGCGCTCAAAGTTCCCCATAAAAGCATATATTGTCCTCCAATGCTCCGCCTCATCCGTCTCTCTCTACTGATGCCTCGCATCATCTAGCGCCATGCGAGCAGAATAAACACTCTCCCATATATCCATCCGTTGGTGGATATGAGTCTGCTGCAGATTAAGTTGTTGCATCTGAGACGACAGATCTTCGACCCATGGAGGTGGGATACTCGATCCAGTGTAAGCGGGCTGAGGAGGTGGTTGATATTGGTTGTGAGGCTGGAAGTGGTCTCGAAAAATTACCGGATTGTAGGGCATAAGACCATAAGAATGTGGCTCGACAAGCGGCGGCGGGGGGCGGTTACCGAAGCTATTTGCCTCGGTAGTAGCCTTGAAGTAGTCGTTAACGACCCTGGGTGGCTCGTTAACGAAGCTGTCAGTGTTGCCCAGAACCTCGATATCGAGGTCATCGTCCCCGATATCGATCTCTTTAGTGACCACCTCTGTTCCTGCCTCAGTCTCATCATCATCTTCATCCATGACATCTTCTTCTCGAGCAAACCGGGAAACACACGGCCTCAACGACGGCTCATCTTGTGGCTTGTGATCTAACGGGAACGCATGCCCCGTCCATGACTTGTACCAATTTGGAACGTAAAGAAGCTCCATCTTGGCTTGGGTAAGAAGGATGTCTCGGCCAAGAATCTTGGTGGCGTGCCCTCTCTCGGTCCGCACAAAAATGTTGGAAGCGAACCAATAGTTCTTGTCGAGCAACTGAGCATGGATCGGCGTGTAAAAGGAGAGGTCGACACCGAGGTTGGGTGCCAAGAGACTAACCAAATTTCCACACCACACCTCCTTTGACTTGATCCCTTGATTCTCAAAATATTGTAGCCATTCGTACCCCAAGTTCAACGGGGCGGGATCCTGAAAGAGTATGGTTCCAAGACATGCGACTTCCGTCCTTGTTGGCCTATTCAACTCTCTCTTGGGCCTAAAAGTAGCAGCTAGTACTCGGAAAAGGATCCGGAAGATGGGGTTGATGATGCTAGCCCCAGAAAGTGTTGCAGCGGAAGGTTCTACTTCCCCGGAAATATAGCTCCAAGTCCTTGTCACCTTGTAGTCCTTAATCTTGTAATCCCGAGAAGGGTTAGGGAGCTCGAGAATACCATTGAACTCCGCCATAGTGTACTCGTGACTGACATTGCCGAGACGAAATCGGATCCGTCCTTCCAAGGTCTTGGTTGGGAATCTCGTCTCCAGAGTAGCCAAGAATTCAGAAGTAAGAGCTGGGAAGTGCGGTGTCGCCTCTTTCTTTAACAATTGAGGTACTCCGACAATAGCGAAGGCTTCTTTGACATCCTCGTAAATTCCCATGGACTTTACACTCGACCTCGAGAACCACCTAGTGTAGTGGTCTCGATCCAAGATGGTATTAAAGCGATCGGCCTGTGCTTGGGTGCGCAAAATGACGTTGTCCATGTGGGGAGGAGACGGGGACCGTTGAGTCCTCTTCTTCTTCTAGGCTCTTGTTGCAGCTCAACTAGAACTTTCCATATGGACCTACAAAAATACGAATTGTCCAAGATAAGATCCACACAAATCAATAGAAAAGAAACCCCATACTTGCTCTTGGAAATGCTCTCGAAGTGCCTCGTTAATGAGCCAATTGGGTCGTTAACGAGCCTGGACTTGTGTTTAAAACTGGGTAATATGCAGGGTCGTTAACGAACCTGAACAGGTCGTTAACGAGCCTGGGCGAGAGCATTCGCGGTTGATTCTGAGTTCTAAACTCCACAATTTTCCAATACATCAAGCATGGATCAAACACAATCCCACCTTTGGCATAAAATCAAGCACATGCACCCCATACTTGCTCTATTACCCAACCCGAACATGTCAAAATTGCCCAAAAACACATGGTGAAGATCAACTTAATTCAAAGTACAAGGTAGTTCATGCTTTTTCTAATCAATATTTCTATGGAAAATCAAGCAAAAACAAACCATCATAAATCAAGATCTAACACCAATATATGAAGCAATAGAATCATTGAGCAAAATAGTCATGCAATTCAACCTCCTCAAACAAGATCAAGATATGAAATTTTTACCCCTAGAATCATGAATCTTGCAAATAGGGAATTAGGGTTTAGAAATCATACCGTTGGATTGAAGAATTGAAGAAAAGGATTGAATTTGGAAGTGGTTAACGAGCTTTTAGTGCCTCGCCGGTAACGAGGTTGAGAATGGAAGACTCGTTAATGGGGTGGGATTCCGGGCTTAAGCGGTGGTGTGGGCTCCGATCGGTGGTGAGGGAAATTCGGTGGATTTGGGTTGAGATTTGGAGCTTTGGATTGAGAATTGAGTGTGGGATTTGGGAGTTTTTGAGAGGGTTAAATAGGAGAGGCTTAGAGGTAGGGGAAGAGGGTAAGAGGCGACACAATAGTAAAAGATAGAAGATAAAATTAGTTCAAAAAAATACCTACATGTCCGCCTATTTGGTTCTCCGAAATGGGTCATTAACGACCCTGGGTTGGGTCGTTAACGATCCTACGTGACCTGTTTCGAGTGATTTTCCGAGCCCAACTCCTGTTTCAGGTTAGCTTAAAAACAATTCTATCTTGCTACCTTCTAAACTACTAAAAAAACTCAAAAGAAAGCTAGGAAAAAGAATCTAAAAGAAAAGAACTAAACTAAACTAAAACCGGGTTGCCTCCCATAAGCGCTATTTTTAACGTCGTCTGACGTACTTACCTTGGCTAGTCCGACGTTGTAAGAGCCATGGTGACTCTAATCTCTTCATCCGGGTCAGGTTGCTCATGAAACTTTTTCAATCGGTGGCCGTTAACCTTGAAGATAGCGCCTTGGTTATCGATCAACTCTACCGCACCGTGAGGATAGATGTGGTGAACCACAAATGGCCCGCTCCATCTTGTCCTTAGCTTTCCTCGGAATAAACGGAGTCTAGAGTTGAAGAGAAGTACCTTGTCACCAACTTCATAAGTTTTGGGCACTAGTTTCTGATCGTTCCACCGTTTGGTGCACTCTTTGTAGATTTTGGAATTTTTGTATTCCTTAAGCCTCAACTCCTCTAGTGCTTGCAAGTCCATGAATCGTTTTGCTCCGGCTGCATCGAGGTTCATGTTGAGTTCCTTATAAGAGCCCATAATGCTTTGTGCTCCATCTCGACCGGTAAATGGCATGCCTTGCCATACACTAGGTTGTAGGGGGTGGTGCGTATGGGTGTCTTGTATGCCGTCCTATATGCCCACAGAGCGTCATCCAATTTAGATGACCAATCCTTCCTAGAGCGGGACACCGTCTTTTCCAATATGCTCTTGATCTGCCTGTTTGAAACCTCAACTTGGCCAGTAGTTTGGGGATGGTATGGTGTTGCCACCCGGTGTGACACACCATACTTGACCAAAAGTGCTTCAAAACTCCGCTCAATGAAGTGAGATCCGCCATCACTAATGAGGACCCTTGGAACGCCAAACCTGGGAAAAATGTTAGTCTTAATAAATTTGGCCACGGTTTTAGCATCATTGGTCCTTGTAGCAACGGTCTCCACCCACTTAGAGACATAATAAACCGCAACCAAGATATACTTGTAGGGGCCCGATGCGGGAAAAGGTCCCATGAAGTCTATGTCCCAAATGTCGAATAACTCGACCTCTAGTATCCCGGTTAGTGGGTTTTCATGTCTCCAAGTGATGTTACCCGAGCGTTGGCATTCATCACATGCCGTCACATATGCTTGTACATCTTTAAAAATGGTTGGCCAATAGAGTCCACTTTGAAGAATCTTCGCCCTGGTTTTGAATCCTTTTGCATGGCCTCCAATAGGAAGTGTGTGACATTGACGGATCACGCTCTCTATCTCCCCTTCTGGAATACAGCGTCTAAAGAGGTGATCACTTCCTTGCTTGAACAAGTAAGGATCATCCCAATAGTATTGTTTTACATCGTGACGGAACTTCTTTTTCTTTTGTGGGGTTAGTCCCTCGGGGATTATGCCTCCTAAACGATAGTTAGCAAAATCCGCAAACCAAGGGGCTTTTGACCCTCTAATAGCATGAATTGATTTGAAAGAAGTGGAAGCAAGAGATGAGGGAGGAATTGAATTGAATTGAATGAGTTCCAGTTGAGAAAACTTACCTGACTAGGTCGTTGCTGAATACGTTTTGGTCGTTAACGACCTTGGAGCTGTTGTGTTACCCTTGGTAACGACTTCACGTGGCTTGATAACGACCTTCCCAATTGTGGTGTCGATGCACCTTGAATCTTTGCCATTGTGATCTATGCTTTCCAGCCTCGGTGATTCGTTAACGACCCTGAAGGGGTCGAACGAGGGCCTTGTCGAGTTCGACCTCGTTCAGCATGAGGTGTTCGTCTGGTCTGGAGTCATTTATTGGCACTTCGTTCTTGGATTCGGTGATATACTCAACCGACAATCTTGATAAGTGGTCTGCCACCAGGTTTTCTGCTCCTTTCTTATATCTTATTTCATGATCAAATTCCTGCAGTAAGAGCATCCAACGAAGCAATCAAGGCTTGGCATCCTTTTTGGCCATTAGATATCTAACAGCCTCATGGTCAATATAAACAATCACCTTCGAACCAACAAGATAGGACCGAAATTTTTCAAAGGCAAATACCACAACGAGGAATTCCTTCTCTGTTGTGGTATACTTACTCTGCGCCTCATCAAGCGTCTTACTTGCGTAGTAGATGGCGTGGAGCTTCTTATCCTTCCGTTGTCCTAAGACTGCGCCAACAGCATAGTCACTGGCGTCACACATAATCTCAAAGGGTAAAGTCCAATCAGGGGACTGCATGATGGGGGCGGAGACAAGGGTTGCCCTTAACTTGTAAAATTCTTCAAGACATTCTGGAGACAGCTTAAACACTACATCTTTCATTAGTAGGTTAGTCAACGGTTTAGCTATCTTAGAAAAATCCTTGATAAAGCGTCTATAGAAGCCAGCATGCCCTAAAAAACTCCTAATGTCTTTTACAAAAGAAGGAGGAGGTAGTTTTTCAATAAGCTCAATTTTTGCTTTATCTACTTCTATCCCTCTTTTAGAGACAAGGTGTCCTAATACTATCCCCTCTTGAACCATGAAATGACATTTTTCCCAATTCAACACAAGGTTGGTTTCTTCACATCTTTTAAGCACACATGCAAGGTTAGCAAGACAAGCATCAAAGGAAGAACCATAAACAGAAAAATTATCCATAAAGACCTCTACAATATCCTCTATCATATCAGAAAAAATTGCCATCATACACCGTTGGAAGGTGGCGGAGGCGTTACAAAGCCCAAATGGCATTCTTTTATAAGCAAAAGTCCCATAGGGACATGTAAAGGTAGTCTTCTCCTGATCATCAGGATAAATGGGAATTTGCCAAAAACCGTTGTAGCCGTCTAAATAACAGAAATAATCATGCTTGGCTAAGCGTTCTAACACCTGATCAATGAAAGGAAGCGGGAAATGATCTTTTCTAGTAGCTCTATTAAGCTTCCTGTAATCAATGCACATCCTCCAACTAGTAGTGGTCCTAGTGGGAATTAGCTCTCCTTTTCATTTTCTATTACGATCATTCCCCCTTTTTTAGGAACTACATGGACCGGACTAACCCAATGGCTGTCCGATATAGGAAATATAATCCCTACATCAAGTAATTTAATGATTTCCTTTTTGACCACTGTTGACAAGCAAAATTTCATTAATTTAAAGTTTTCATGATTTTATCTTATATGGTGAGAATTAATCAAAATTATAAATTTGGTTAGTTTATCATAAATTTAACAAAAAAAAGCTCTCATTTTAAAAATGGGTTTTTAAAAATCAATTTGGGCCCAATTTAAGATTGGCTTTAGTGGGTTAAAATTAGCCCAAGTAAAAATAAAAATAAAAAATTAATGAAAATTAATTTAACCACCCACAATTTTTGTGTGTGTCTTACACATGAGATGGGAAAATAAAAGAGGATTTTAAAAATAAATAATTAATTCCGTTTGGGGGTAGTTAGTTGTTAACTTCTCCAGAAGGCCTTTTATATAGCCTAAATAAAAGGAAAAAGAAAATAAAAGAGAGTTATTGGGTCTTGTAACTGCTCTCACTAGTAGTTACTCGGTTAACAAAGGCAGTTAACTCTCTTTAACCACTTTCTCTAATTTTCCTACATAAATGGAATTTGGAATGGAGAAAAGGGTTGGCCAGAGGGTAAAAACAACGGGGGCTTTAATCCTTCTCCCGCCCGATATAGGCACAACCGAAAAACAACAACAAATGGGGTTCTTTCCCCAATCTTCATACAGAGAGGGAGGAGACACCACATACTTAAGACTTTAATTAAGTCTTCTCCTCAACAATGATAAAGTTCAAGGGGCTTATCTGCCTCTCGGTGTAATCACAATATAGAGTGCATGAGGGAGGATACAATTACGATCTCTGATATCGATCTCCAACAAAATTAAAAGAATAGAAGGGAAGAGTATGTGAAAGACAACAACAACATGCACCATCTACCATATAATTTGGTGATCAAGGGCAATTCCTCCACTTATTTCCCTCTCTTGATTATTATTTTTGAAATTTAATTTGTGGCCTGGGAGGAACCGAGTGGATCCGAACACCACACCCCATAAAATATTTTGATTCTGTTTTAAATCTTAAATATATATATACATTGGTTAATTTTGTGGCCTGGGAGGAACCGAGTGGATCCGAACACCATATAAATTAATCATTTGTGGCCTGGGAGGAACCGAATGGATCCGAACACCACATCAATTAAGCCTTTTTCATGTCGTTATAATGCTCAATTTATTTCAGGATTTTCATACACTTGAGCAAATTGAGACGGTGGACTCTTGGGCATGACAAAGACGATATCAAAACATACATATAAGTCATGATCGGATGCACTTATAAAAAAATGGGGAAAAGATTCTGATTATAAATGCTTTTATGTATGTTAATATGTGCATGAGGGTGTTCTTAAAAATTACAGAGGCTTACATGGCTTTCCAAGCCTTTAAGCAATGCATATATGATATATACGTGGGTTTGAATGATTAAACAAAGTTGTTTTAATCCACTACTGCATGCATTGAAATTAATCAAGGGGCAAAAATATATATAATTTGGCTATTCAATGAAATAGTGCTTGGTTAATTAAATCGAACTAATGATCAAGTTATGATTGTGCAATAGTTGTACACTTCATTCATATATATTTTTGTAAACTAAAAAAAATCTCAAAGTTAAAAAAAAAGGGTCTACATGTGGTAAAATGGGTAAAAGAAAGGGGGCGTAATATATTTTGTTCACAAAACCGTTTGCTACATATGTGTACATGAACACTACGTAGTGAATGAAAGACTTTCCCTCCATTGCCCAGATTAGTTGATTTACAATATGAGACAAATAAAGTTGTCTCGTTGATGACCCACTTAAAAATCATTAATTAAAATATTAATTGGGCAAGGCACTTGAGTGGAACATTTAGTTATAAGTTCCTATGGGTAAGATTAACTTCAATAATCTTAACTTGAAGCCTATGCCTAATAAACTATCAGACTATGCACATATTTTCTAGTTAATTATATGATACTAATGAGCATATGCATGCATGGTTAGTTAACACAAGTTCGATAATTTGGCTTTAATTATCAAACAAGCTAAGCAGTTGTAACGGTGTTGATCATTAAGTAAATATTTGTTTTGTGATCACACTGCTTATATATAAGTGTATAAAAATCCTCATACTCTCGTACATACATGGGGTGTATTGGATTGAATTTGGTTTATTGTGGATAATCATCCACTAATGTTGGTTAATAATAATAGTGACCCAACAAGGGAGCATGTTCATTAATTATAGGCCACTTCGGCTCATATTAAAAGTTCACATATTCAAGGTCAAAATAAAATTAACCACTGGAAGAACTACGTGAGGGCTTGATGTTCTTTCATGAATTACGTAGGAAACTTGATCCAAATTAATCAAATCAAGTTCAGTCGCATATAATAAATAAATAAAATAAAATGAACTTTATGTTCTTATGAAAGAACTACGTATGATTTGTCCCTTTCAAAAGGGTACGTAGGAAATTTGACATAAAGCAAATGCTCGTTGAGTTCAATCACAACCTTAAGTTCAAATTAATTTAAGACCATATATCATATTTAATTGGTCTTGCATTGAGAACTACGTTATGACTTGATGCTTCCATAGGCTACGTAGGCACTTGATATTCAATATAAGATATATCGAGTTCAGTCGCACACATAAAAAATCAATTTTAAAATACGAGTTCTATTTTGGAACTATGTATAATTTAATGCCTTTATGGGCTATGTGAAAAACTTGAATAATATATAATATCAAGTTGACACATAAAGTTTAAGTTGACTTTCAAACATAAGATAAAGTCGATAATAAAATTAAATACCTCTTTTGAGAATTATGCTCGACTCGAGCCTCTTAAAAGAGTGTGTTGGGCACCCAATATAAAAATATAAACATATTGTGTTTAACAATTATTTTAAAAATAAAATCAAAATATGAAATGAACTTGTCTTTTGTTTTGCATATGATAATATTGGAGGATTTAGACAACCCTTCCTAGAAGGTGGGTTTATTTGTATCATTTGATGCACTAAAGACAAGATTTAAAAATAATAATATACATGCAAATGATAGTTGGAGAAGTTTAGGCAACCCTTCCTAGAAGGTGGGTCTGAATTCATTCTTCTGATGCATGAAAATAAAAATAAACAAATTTAATGTCAAAGTCTTTAAGATTTGAACTACGATGACTTGATTCTGATTCGTCAAATACGTAGGAAGCTCAATATAAAGCAAAAAGCTCATTGAGTTCAGTCACGATCAAAAAACAAATATCATATTTAATTGAACCTATGGTTCTTTGAGACCTACATTCGACTCAATATCTCTTTTAAAAGAGTCATGTAGGAGACTCGACATGTATAAGGTTGAGTCAAATCATAAATATTAAGTTGACTTTTAAAGATGAATATAAAGTCAATATTCAACCCATATCGTTTAAATCCTAGAACTACGTTTGACTTGATTTCACATCATATAAGTGGATACGTAGGACATTTGACATAATATATATGTCATATTCAGTCGCATATTAAATTAAGATAACTCAAACTAAAATATATAAACTTTAAGTCACATGTTTGATAGTGAAGAGATTAGGCAACCCTTCCTAGAAGGTGGGTTTAATCTTATTCACGCTGCGTAAATGATAGTTGGTTTGAATCTGAGCAACCCTTCCTAGAAGGTGGGTTCGGGTTCGTTCCACTGATGCGTGAAAATCAAACCAAACATTAAATTAAAACACTCTGAACTACGTAAGGCTTGATTCTCTTTAAAGAGATACGTAGGCAATCCATCAAAACTAGGTGCAGCCCAAATCATAAAAACCACTTAATATTTTGTATCGGTATTGCTTTTAATCAAAAGAGTCAAAAGAGAGGGTCGAACTAAAATAAAAATAATTTAAATGTGTTTTGCAATTTTGTGTACATTTTTGCTCAACAACCACTTCTTTCATATTAGGATTTAATCTACGTTGATGCTCTATAGTGGGTTTATGATTATCCTCCATGTATATCCTATGCATGCAAAGTGAAGGGGATATTCCGGTTATATCATCTAAGGAATAACCTATGGCTTTTCTATGTGTCCTAAGCACAGTAAGCAACTTCTCTACTTCCTCATCTTTTAATTTAGCATTGATGGTGATAGGGAAAGTAGAATTAGGACCAAGAAATTCATACCTGAGAGATTTTGGAAGAGGCTTTAGTGTTGGAGAAGGTTCAACTGGAATGAGAATCGGTTCTTCTGGATCCGTCTTCAACACCTCTTCAAGGTATTCAAACACCGATATTTCATTGTCCTCGGCTAGGGTTGTTAACGATGCTGGTGAGGTCGTTAACGAGCTTGTTTCTTCTGCCAGGAGAATCGGTACCGAGGTTGGGGAACTCGTTACCGAAACTGCAGGGGCTATCTCGGCCCATCTTTGACCAGAGAATTCATCATTCGACACTAATCTTCCAACGGGGTCCCCACATTCGATAAATTCATTGTGGGTGTAGAGCATCTTGACATCGGCTCTATCGGTCTCCTTCATTGATTGGTTGAACCGAAATTCCATCACCTCATCCCCAATTTCGAAAGTTAGGAGTCCCCTCCTAACATCAATTATGGCTCCAGTTGTGGCGAGGAATGGTCTCCCCAAGATAATCGGAACCGCCGGGTCTTCGGGCATTGCCATAACTATGAAATCATTTGGAACAAAGAATTTGCCCACTTGAACCGGAAAGTCTTCTACAACCCCTGTTGGCTTGATACAGGAGCCATCTGCCATGTATAACCGCATATTGATTGGCTCCAATGGTCCCATGTTGGCCTTTGACCCGATTGATAGAGGGAGTAAACTGGTACTATCTCCCAAATCACATAGAGATTTGAATTTGTGGTCGCCTATGACAATTGATATAGCAAATCTCCCTGGGTCGCCTAATTTCTCTGGTAGCGCAATGGATCGGACCTCATCTTGCAGCTCTGTGATGGATCGTTTCCTGCTAAGAATATCTTTCAAGAATTTGGTGTAAGCCGGCAATTCGCTTAGGGCCTCAGCGAATGGGATAGAAATATTTATGCCCTGGAGAATCTTTACGAAACGCTTGAACTTACTCTCAGTAGGGTCCTTTGATTTCTTAGTAGGAAAAGGAAGATATTTCACCATTCTCGGAACCAAATCGGGCTCGAGTGGTGATGCTACCGGGTCGACATTTGGGTCGTTTGGTGCACTCGGAGGATCGTTACCGACCCTGGTAGGGTCGTTAACGAGCCCGAGATTGAGAGAGGAACTCGGAATAGGAAACTTACCTGGATTGGGGTCGGTACCGACCTTGGGAGCATCGTCACCATGGTGTCCAGGTTCGGTAACGACCCTCTCTAGTTCATTATCGAGCTGAGTCGTGGCTTCTTTATCAATTGAGGGGCTCTTCTCTTTAGCCTAGACACGCTCCTGTAGTGTCTTCCCGCTTCTAAGGTGCACCGCTGCTATTTGTCCTTTCGGGTTCTCCTCGGGTCGGCCCGGGAGTTGCCCTTGTGGCCGTGGAATCTGTGCAACAAGGTTCCCTAGTTAGGAGTCGACATTCTTCTTCCACACATCGAACTCTCCCTATCTTTTTAGTTGGCTATTTAGGTTGGCTTGAACTCCGTTAATGCCTTCTTGTAACCCTTGTACCTATGATGGTGGCTCCTGATAGCCTGGAGGTCGATACGGTGCAGGTCGTCTATCTGGTGGAGGCGCTGCATAGTTGGAATTCTGGTTTTGGTTGCCCCACGTTGGATAATTGTTTGACCTGTCAAAATTACTAGGTTGGTTCCTGTACGGGCCTCTCATATAGTTCGCTTCTCCATTGTTGACGGGCCTTCACTCGGGACAACAAATAAATTTATAAGTCAAGACCCCGCTGAGTATAGGGGAGTCAGGATCGTTCCACGAGAAACAAGGTTGTTTGTTTATCGACTACTAACAATCAAACAAAAACAAGCAAAACACTAACAAGCAGCCTCGTTAACGACGTTGTCATGGTCGTTAACGAACCACCGTAAACAAAAGACTAAAAACTAACGACCTAAACAGGTTCGGTTCCGAGGCTACGAACTCAGTAACGAATATTACTAAAGAAAATTCAAATAAAAACAAAGATCTAGGACAAGGGATACCACAACATAGTCATGCATATAAACTCGCAAGAAGATAAGATCATGCCTTTAAATAGATAAATTATCAACTTTCGTTGACTAGCAAGTAAATTAATCTACTTTCATAAACCAATTTCACTCAATTGCTTGTTTTGGATCTAAAGCTCGAAACTTTCGTATTCGAACAATATCAACTTTCAAGTCTATAACTTTCTCTCTCAATCAAGTTAAAAACTCAAATCACCTTGACTTTCATCTAGGTCTAAGCACAACAAACAATCTCAAAAATAAATAAAAGGCAATCAACACATACTCTTACTCCTCAAACATGCATAACTATGCCGGGTTAAATCCCGACCCTAGAAAAGAAGACTACTCACTACTCATAACTAAGAAACAAATAAATTCAACAAAAGAAATCATTGAAAACAAAACACTACTCAAATTAATAAGAAATATCGTCTTACAGAAATTCAGAAGAAACCGAAAAATACAAAGCACCGATCCGAAATACTGACTAACGACCCCGGTAACTCTCGTCCACCGAGCTCTCGATATCGACTCCGATCTTCTCTCTACTCTCTCGGCTCTTCCTCTTCTCTCTACTCCTTACTTTTCTACTTCGTCTCTCCTTCTAGGCTAAATAAGAGGGCTACTTATACTGGAGTCCGGAACCTAAAACCACCCGTAAAATACCCCATATTCCACAAAACCACCCCGAATATAACTATTTATTTTTAACCACCCGTAAAACACCCTCCGTTAGCTAAATACCACCTTCTGTTACTTCTCCCGTTAAAAAATGCAAAAAACCCAAAAATACCCTCATATTTTACCCTTGTCATCTCTGCCTCGTCTTCCTACCTTGTCTTCTCTGCCTTGTCTTACTTGTGGTAGAAGAAAAGGGTTCCAAACAATGGGGCTGCATCGTCTTCTATGTCTCCTCCCTCCACAATAACCCTCGTCGAAATCGCGCTCCTAAACGTCGTCGTAAAGTCTTGCGGATGCTTGGGCCGATGTGGCGCGGGTCCCAATACCGTGGCTTTACCCAGCCCCGATCCACCATGGTTGGCCACTATGGGACCCACAATCGCGCCGCCAATGTATTGATGACGATTCTCGGTAGTGGATCGGAGATGGAGGCGGCGGCTCGTAAGTGCTTGGAAGCCGAATCGGTGGGAGAGGAGGCGGTAGATCTGAGAAATCTCTTATTCCTCTAGCCTCTCTATTCATTCATCGGATCTGAGATTGAAATTGGTGGGAGAGAAGCTGAATCGGCGCCGCCAATGTTCTTCTTCCTTGTTTACCTTCTCAGTGGTCACACTCTCCCCCTTGCTGCTGTTCTTCATAGATTTCCGAACACCAAATTGGAATGGCGGTGGTTGTGCTAGTGGTTTGAGGGAAGGTTGTGGTACGAGTGGTGATGTCTAAACCGTAGCCGTCGTCCAAATTGTAGTCGTCGCCGCCTCCTCCGAGTCGGATCAACTCCATCGGTGGGGCTAATGGGAAATATGCCCATCTCCCTTCCTTGTTTGATATCACATGCCCAGATCTGAGATCTTTGCTTCCTCTCCCTCTCTTTGAATTGTCAATTTTTAGAATTAACTTTTTTGGGTACATGGAAAGCAGACCAAGAGTCAACAATAAACCCTATTTCAGAATCCAAACCCTAGCTCTCATAAAAGATAAGGGTATTTTTGGGTTTTTCGCATTTTTTAAGGGGAGAAGTAACAAAAGGTGGTATTTAGCTAACGGAGGGTGTTTTATGGGTGGTTACAAATAAATACTTATATTCGGGGTGGTTTTGTGGAATATGGGGTATTTTACGGGTGGTTTTAGGTTCCGGACTCTTTATACTAATAAGGCTAGAAAATAAAAAGGCTAAAAGATAAAAACTTTCCAAAAAAGATAGAAATAAAATCCTAAAAGATAGAAATAAAATCTAGAAAGATAACAAGACCTAAAATACATAATATAATAACCCTAAAAAATATAAAAAGACACTCTACCGACACAGAAATAAATTCCCCCACAGGATCGGTGAGTCACAGAATCAAACTCTCGAAAACTTTATCTCGTAGCCTCGTTAACGAGCCCTCACAGCCTCGTTAACGAGCCTAGGCTTGGCTTCTTCAACACTTCAACTTTAAAAATTTAGACTTCAACTTCTTCATCTTGTATTCCTCCATCCTTCATCATACCGCTCCAATTTCAGCTCTAAACAACACCTTTTCCTTGCTAAAACCCTACAAAAACACACAAAACGGAGTAGCTTCCATACTTTTCACAAAATATGCAAAACTATCCAAAAACACATAAAACTAATCCTAAACTTATCAAAACTAATCCTAACAAACTAAGAAAACATACTAAAAACTATACCAAAAATCCGAACATCAAGCATATGTCTCAGTGGCTCTTACCTGCTCTATGTTAGTGCAAGCAGAAGTAATATGGGCAGAAGAGCCACATTCTTGACAAGATTAAGAGGATTTCAGAAAACTTACCTGCTTCTTCAGGCGGTTGACCTCGTCTTGCAGGAATTGATTTTTGACATCGGGGTCAACATCTTCCTTGTTAGGCACGTAGAGACGCCTCTGGGGCTGGGGTGATTGCTGGGTACCATACATGTCATCATAGTTAGAAAGCTTGTCCAACAATTCCCATGCAGCTGTGGGATCCATCTTTATAAAACCGCATGCTGTATGCGTGTTGATGCGGTTCTTCGTCTCTACATTAATACCCTGGAAAAAGATTTCTTAAGAACATATAAAGGTTGCCCATGAGTAGGGCATTGTCTAAGCATTTCCTTAAATCTTTCCCATGTTTCTACAAAGGTCTCATTAGGCAGCTGGTGATAGGAGGTGATACGTTTTCTCAACTCCGTTGTCTTGGGCAGGAGGGAAAAACTTTGTAAGAAATTGATCATACAAAGCCTTCCAAGTCCTGATAGACTTAGGAGGTAAGCTCTCCAACCAACTCAGGGCCTTTCCAGTAAGAGACCACCTAAAAGCTTTTAACAAAACATATTCAAGTGAGACACCTTCAACAGCTATAGTGTCACATAAATCAAGAAAGTTTCTAATATGTTCCATAGGGCACTCAGTAGGTTTTCCTTCAAACTGAGCCCTTTTGATCAAGGATATAAATTGAGACTTAATCTCAAAAGTCTTCTCTATCTCCGGAAGCACAATTGGAGACTCCGGCACCCTCAGTTCTGGATGCATATATTGCTTGGCATTCCTCGGATAGGCATTCAGATCTTCTTGTAAACGAGCATTGTTGACTCGTTGACGTTCAGCCTCGGCAGCAACGGCGTCTCGATCAGCTTGTAACGCCTCCATCTGCCTCTGGAGTTCTGCCATCTGTTGATCCATCTCTTTAGGTGTAGCCATGGCTCGCGTTTCTCTTCGTCTACGGTGCAAGGTGCGCTCAGGTTCGAAATAATAAATGTTGTTGTCAAATTCGAGCCTGCGACGTCCTGCTGGCATACGCTGAGAAAATAGAGACATCAAACAAAATTAAAAACAAAAACGGGTCGAGCTATTACCAGACCCATAGATAAACAAACGGACACTGTTGCTTCCCCGACAATGGTGCCAATTTTTTGATAGGAATTATTTAACTTGACAACAAATAAATTTATAGTCAAGACCCCGCTGATTATAGCGAAGTCATGATCGTTCTACGGGAAGCACGATTGTTTGTCTATCAACTAACAAAAATAAGAAAAACAAGCAAAACAGGCAGAAACGCACACGACCAACCTCGTTAACGACCTTGTCAGGGTTGTTAACGAACTTGGATAACCTACGAACAAAAAATAACAAACTATCTAAAACGCAGGTTCGGTACCGAGGCAAAGGAACTCGATAACGAATATAACGAATGATAACTCTTATAAAATAAAAGACCTAGGACAAGGGTTACCACAACATAGCCATGCATATAAACTCATAAGAAGATAAAGATCATGCCTTTAAAAAGATAAATTCATCAACTTTCGCTGATTAACAAGTAAATTAATCAAGTCTTATAAATATATTCACTCAATCACTTGTTTTGGATCCAAAGCTCGAAACTTTCGTAATCGAACAATATCAACCTTCAAGACAACTTTCTCTTTCGATAAAATTGAGAACTCAAATTACCTCGACTATCGTCTAATCATACACACACAAGCAATTTCAAATAGATAAAAGGCATTCAAAGCATCAACTCACTCATCAAACATGCATAACTATGTCGGGTTTCAACCCCGATCCTAGATAAGAAAAACTACTCACTACTCATAATAAAGCAAACAATTTCAATAAAAGAAAACATTGAAAACAAAAACCAAACTTACTTGAAATTAATAAGAAAATATCGTCTTACAATATCTTGTAGAAACCGAAAACACAGAACAACACCGACGAGATATTCCGACTAACGATCCTAATTCTCTCGATCGATCGAACATGCTCGAATATTCTCCTCCTCGTCTTCTCATCCCTTAGAATATCGGCTCTCCAATAATATCGTCCCCCCCTTTTCTAGGCTTAGAATAAGGGTATTTATACTAAGAAACTATCTATTAAAAAGCCTAAAAGATAAAAACTAACTCTACTAAAGATAACAAGATAAAATATATAAGATATAACAACCGAAAAATCAGTTAAAACCCTATCGACACGGAGCCATCGTTAACGACCCCGCACAAGGTCGGTAGAAATCACAATATCCCCTCGAAAAATTCTATCTCTAAGCCTCGTTAACGACCTTCACAGGTTCGTTAACGAGCCTGGGTTTTGGCTTTTCTTCTACTTCTCTTCTCAAAACTTGAACTTCTCTTCATTCTTCCTATGCAATCTTCCTCTATATCTTCATGTCTTCCATCCTCTACCACAACACTCCAGTTCAGCTCAAAAAGCGCTCCTTCCTGCTCAAAAACCTACAAAAAGACACAAAACGGAGTAGCTTCCATACTCCTCACAAATTATGCAAACTCATCCTAAAACACACAAAACTAACTCTAAAAACTACTAAAACCAAACTAAACAAACTAAGAAACCTACTAAAAACTAGACTAAAAACATGAACATCATCTCCCTAACAGAATAGGAATTACATGATCATCATGATCCATTTTAAGCACATAGAAATAAGCAGGAAAAGTGAGATCACCAACCATAACCAAAACGTCCTCTACTAAACCTATAGGACGAACATTAGACCTATCAGCTAATTGAATAGAGATATTAGTGGCATGCATAGGTCCAAGTTTTAGAGATTCACAGAGAGTAGAAGGCATTACATTGATGGAAGCACCCAAATCTAGCATGGCTTTGTCAACTTTAGTACCTCCAATTGTAATAGGGATAGTAAACATACCTGGATCCACGCACTTTTTAGGTAAGCGTTTTTGAAACACATCTGAAACATGCTCGCTTACCTTCACCTTCTTTTTATTGTTCTTGTCTTGAATCCTCTTTGTAGTGCACATCTGCTTCAAGAACTTTGCATAGCGTGGGACTAACTTGATCAAGTTAAGGAGAGGAATGTTGACCTCAACGTTTCTGAACATCTCAAAAATGTCTTTGTCCTGCTTCAAGGGCTTTGTACGCTTTAATGCAAATGGAAACGGAGCAACTGGCTTCCATTCAGGGAGGACTGGAGATTTTTCTTCATCGGCGGCTTCAGCAGGTAGGCGACGATCGCCGCTTTTTTCGGAAAAAGTGGGCGGCGGGTCATCACCGTCGCGGCGGGTGCTGCTGGACTAGCGGCGGTCGCCGCCATTTAATTTTTGGTCACCGCCAATTAATTCCAATTTTTCGTAGCCAAACTCATCTTGGCGGCGGTCGTCGTTATCCTGGCGGCGGTCGCCGCCCTCACCCTCGTCAAATTCTTCCACTATTTTGTCCTCAAGTTGTCTCCTACTCCTCAAAGTGACAGTACTGACATTATGAATATTCGGGTTGACTTCTGTTTGAGAGGGGAGCTTACCCGAATCTCTTGCTTGCAGTTTGCTTACAGCTTTAGAGATTCGACTCATTTGTCGTTCCCAGTTGTGAATGCTTGCTAATGTAGTATCCTGGAATTTCACTTGATTTTGAGACATTTGAGTCATATTATCTTGAAGAGTGAGGTTATTTTGCATCAACATCTTCATCATGTCTTCCATAGAAGGAGCCGCATTGGGATTTTGTCCTTGAGGCCTTGGCACATATGGCTTAGCTTGTTGAAATTGATACTGTTGCTGCTTTGACTCAGGCTCTCTCCACCTGAAGTTATGATGATCTTTCCAGCCTGGGTTGTAGGTGTTTGAATAAGGATCATGTCTTGGCTTCATTTGGTATCCTCCAATTGCATTCACCTCCTCTTGTAGTGTAGGACATGAATTAGTAGGATGAAAGGCGTCATTACAGATTCCACATGCCTTAGCCTGTTGAACAGTACCCTTCAGCTTCAACCGCCTCACTTCTTCTTTCAGCACATCAAAGTCAGCTTGATCAATTTTAGAATGAGAGTTGGCAGCTGACAAGTTTTTAGAACCTTTTCTAGTATATTGCCTAGAATTATCAGCCAACATAGAAAAGATGTCTAGAGCCTCTTCATAAGTTCTCTTCATGATGTTTCCACCACAAGAGGAATTGATCAATCGCCTGTCATCTTCTCGGAGTCCTCCATGGAGATAGAGAATAAGATCATGATTAGCATAACCTTGGTAGGGGCAGCTCTTTACTAGCTTCTTGAAGCGCTCAAAATATTCATAAAGCGACTCGTTGGGGAATCGCTCTATGTTACAAATCTGCTTCTTGAGTTGATTAGACTTGATTGCAAGGAAGTATTTGTCCAGAAACAACTTCTTCAAGTTCACCCAAGTAGTAACGCTTCCAGGAGGTAGAGCATGATACCAGTCTTTAGCGGATTCATTCAGAGAAAAGGAAAACGCTCTCAGCCTCATTTGTTCTTTAGTAATATCAGAGGGACACATGTTGGTACAGACATCAAGGAACTCATCAAGATGTTGAATGGGATCCTCAAGTGGATTTCCGTTGAATTTTGGGAGTAGATGTACTACTCATGTCTTGAGCTCAAACTTCATCCCTTCACCAAGGGCTGGGAATTGCACTGGACGTGTAGGCTGATTCATATTAGGAGTTGTCAAGCTCTCAAGAGTAACTCGTTGATCACCCATTGTTCGGATTCCTTGCAGTGGTGCACGCACAGCCCGACGAGTTTTGAAAAGAGTCCGTTCAATTTCTGGATCAAAAACAAGTGGTGAATTATTAGTAGCACGGGTGTGAACCATAAGATAGGTTCACACCTAAATTGGCACAAAAATTACACAAAAAGACAATTATTGCCTCCCCGGCAATGGCGCCAATTTGATAGGCGTGAAATGGTCGTGCAAATCACGGCTATGCAAAAACAATCCTAACAAACCTAAAGATTGTAGTCTTAGGGAAGTAAGGGTCGAATCCGTAGGGAGGTTGGTTTATCTTTCTATGTAAATTTTATGTCAATTAAAGTAAAAGGGGTTTATGAAGTAAATTAATTAACAAACATGCAAAACTAAGAAAGCAATTAAAGTTTGGTTTTTTTTATCAATTTGGGAAAAATACTTAGTCAAACAAAGATCCGCATTCATATGACAAGTTGATCATAGATTCACTCAATATCGCATGCATATGGAATTCCAATTCCTTTTCAAAGATAATCAATAGCACAACCAGATACTATATTTTAACCCACGGGTCCATCTAGAAATTGATTGAATGACCATTGCTAATAGTCCATAAAATACCTTTGGAGAACTTATCTCTAATATTAAGTAATCTCCCAAATTGCCAAGAGCAATTCTTCTTTTGAAATTGGAAGAGCGAAAGCAATCCTATATATTTTTCTGAGACAATACAAACCCAATAATTATGAGGAGTAGTCATAAGTTTCCAAAGGAGCTTCATTTGAAGAGAAATATTACTATTCTCAACAGTACGAAGGCCCATTCCCCTAGAATCTTTAGGGGAACAAACCTTGTCCCAACTAATAAGAGGATGGTGATTAGGAGTAAACTTATTTCAAAAAAAGATTTATTGACTTTATCTATTTTACAAAGAATCCCTTTTGAACGAAGAAAACTTTGCATTAGATAATTTACTTGTCCTAAAAGATTAGATTGAATTAACACTGCTCTACCAGCCTGAGAAATAAAGTTTGTTTTCCATTGAGATAATTGTTTTTTAAGTTTAGTAATAGAATCTAAAAATACCGATTTTTGAACCCTACCTTTGAGAATAAGGATACCAAGATATTTCTCCATAGATGTAGTTATTCGAATATTTAAGACACTATCAATAGAAATAGCAATAGGGCGATAAATATTTTCCGAGACCTGAAAACTACTCTTATGATAATTAATCGAAAGACCTTAAATCCTTGTGAAATTGTCTCAATTTTTTTTGTTGTAGTTGATATTAATATGCGAAGCATTAGCAAAAATAATAATATCATCAACAAAACTGAGAAATGGCAAACACGTTCCATTCTTAACTAATTGAATACCAACAAATTTAGAAGTCATGGTAGATTGAAGTTGAAGGGTCGAGCAAGATATTCCATTGAAATAATAAAGATAAAAGAAGCAATCGGATCTCCCTGTCTAATACCACATTTAGGAGAAAATTCATCCCCAAACTCATTACTAACATCCCTCCTCAAACTGGAGTGGGATCAACGAGCATACCCAGTTTGTGCAGTAACTGAGTATGATGGGTGGAAGGAAGAATTTTAGTCAGGACATCGACAAGGTGGTTGGAAGTAGGAAGGTAAGACAGTTGGAGAAGTCCATCCATTACCTTCTCACGTGTGAAGCGACAATCAATCTTTAGGTGTTTTGTCCGTTCATGGAACATAGGGTTTGTGGCAATACGAAGGGCAAATTTATTTTCACAATTGAGGCTAACTGGCTTAAGCTTTTGTTCACCAAATTCCTGGAGCAAGTTAACTAACAAGGTCACTTCTCTCACCTCCGAGGTTTCGATAATTTTTATTGTAGAAACCCTTGCTCATTGTATACCTTTGATGAAATTTATCCCGGCGTTGCCTCTGCCCGGGTTCATTATCTTCGATTGAGGGTATGATTCAGTGAATTCCGATCGCTCACCTCTTACGTATGTTGTTTTACTATCCGTCTGTGGAACCCTAGCTCGTCGTACTCGGGATTAGCATCATCATCTTCGGATTCGTTTGCTGAAATTCATCACATTGTCGCACGACTTTGTTTCCGTCAATTAAGGTGTGAATTAAAGCTACTGATTTTAAGTCTTTATTAGAGAATTGTTGCTTTCTGTTGGATTAAAATCTCTTCTTTTTTTCCCGTTTTGTTGGCTTTTAAAGTTCCAAGTATTATATCTTTCATAATTTGTGTTTTCCTTGTTAGAAAATGCAAATGACTAGGGCTAATAATGAATAAAGGTTTGAATTCAAATCTAGCAATTTTCTTGGTAAATAGTTTGTATATAACTCTCTGCTCTATGGCCTTATGATTTTTTTTATTGGCATATTGTTTTAGATCTCATGTTGATGATTAAATGTGTTTAACCATTTTTTATGTATCTAAACTCTATCGGGTTGATGAGATTATTGAAATTCGTAGGAGCATGTGAATTTGTTATAGTAACTCAAAAATCAAAACCCGATGATCTATTGAAGTTTGCAATAGGAGGTTTTGGTTGAAATTCACTTGTAAGTTGCTAGAACTCTAGAAGATCTGGGAAGCTCAAATGATTAGCAAGAGTGGTCTATATGGCTATATCGATTAATAATTGTCATCATTATCCTTGATCCAGTAGCCTCATGTTGGTACAAATGGTTACTATAGCAAGCAAAAAATTGTACAGATAATTATTAATTTTTTTTGTTTTGGAGGAATCATTGCTAACCACACACTTGTTCTTTAGGGGAAGTTTAATCTGCAAGAATAGTCTTTTTAGTTATATATGGCAATGTTAATGATGTTTTTAAAGAGCAACATGGTAATAATTGTCACTTTCTTGATTATAGTGGTCAGCGGGGAGTAATGCATTACTTTGCCATCTTTTTTGTTGTAGGAATTGCCTACAATATAACTCTTATGAACCGAGTAAATCTTATTCTCAAACAACTATTAAGTCTACGTCTCTCTTCCTCTTTTTCGAAGTATTGAACGAACTGTTTTTCTTTGTATCACAATGTAAGTTATGAGTTCTTGCTATTCTAACCTAATTCCTAGGTTTAAATACACGAAAACTAGGTCAAATAGAAAGATACTAATTGTTCCGGTCGTGCCCTGCACGACTATGACACGATATTTTTAGATATACTACATAAAAATATAATATAAAATTTAATGTAAGTAATTTATTGTCCGTAATATGTCTAAAAATTATTTTGTTTTTTTAAAATCAAATAAAACAAATTAAATCTAGATTATTAAGTTTAAAATTGAGAATAAACAAATATTATTAAGATAAAATAATCCACATTGCTCATTTTCCATGACAATATTTCATAAGTAGGTTTAAATTAAAAGAACGAGATAAAATATGAAGAAAATAAAGCAAAAAAAGATATATTTTGAAAATATGGAAGAGATGAGATTTTGAAAAATAATAATTAATTTAATAACAATATTAATTTAATAAGAAAAATAAAGATAATTTATTTATTGTAAATAGTTAAAATAAAACTAATTTAATTTATGATAGGGCCAAAATCGTTCTAGTGGCTTGATAAAGTAACAATTAGATAAGATTAATTATTATATTATCTATATTTTTTTATTAATTTTCATATACTTAAGTTTTGATATTATCAAATTTTTCAATATATCTATAATATTAAATATAATATCATATATATTTCATTATTTCTAAACATTATAAACACTTATCATTAATTTTTTATTGTAAAAGAAAATCAACATATATCTATAAATAAATTCATCAAAAGATATCTTGCTAAAAGATAAAGGATATTTATACTTATTTTTAAAATATTTAAAATATTTATCTTTATTTTTTAATTATTTTTATAATGAATTTGTCAAAAGATATTGTTATTTTTTTATTTTAATATGTTGTGAAGATATATATATTTAGAAAAGTTAAAATATATTAAATAAGAATTGATTTTATGTTAAAGATATATTTAAATAGATAAGTGGAATTTAATAGGAAAAAGTCAAAATAATGTATAATTATATATTAAAGCTATACCTTTTCGAGCCACCAGAACGATTCTGGCCCCACTTCATATTTACAAAATTAATTTTTATTCCTAATATTTGAACTTTTTCCTATTAAATTCCTCTTTAACTATTTAAATCTATCGTTAACATTAAACAAATATCTATTTACTATAATAATATCTTTTGAAAACTTCCTTAGACATATATTTAAAATTAAAGATATCAATTTCAAAATATTTTAAAATAAGTATAAATATATTTTATCTTTTAGCATGATATCTTTTCACGAATTTTGACTCGGCCTAGGTCGTTATGCCAAGAACAAAGATAAATTACCCTAAATTAAAAACCAAGTATAGCATGCAAGTAAGGGATCGAACCCAAGATAATCGGTATTATGAATAATCAGCAAAGAACAAAACAGGGGTTTTTGGGGTTTAAGCAAGCAAACAGTATTAGGGTTCAAATCAATTAAAGGAAAGCAGAGTTCATTCAATCAATTCCACCTTTATAATCATTCGATCATCGATTCATCCACTTTTCTATAATTCTTAGGTTAATTCCAATCCCTATAAAAGATTTCCGCTTGTCCACGGTCCAAGCGAAACTATGATATGAACAAGGACGCTTAATTCAAATCATGCAAAGCATTAAGGATGAAAGGATATTAAATCATGCAATCAAGCTACGAGTCTCATGCATAAAATAACAATCAAACATTCTTTTTCAATTCCAATCCACGGTCTTGGAAAAGAGTTGTTTCAAGGATAAATAAGATTGCACAGACAAAAATCAAACCTAATCCAAACAGTAGATCTAAGTCAATCAAACAAGTTAATCAGGCTTATATAATCAAACATAGATCATATAAATAAAAACAAGAGTTTTGATATTAACCAAAGGATAGAAAAGTTACTAGAATCTCACAAATTCAATAAAGAGGCTTCCTTGATCAAACAAACTCCAACGAAGATTAGTTCTCCATAATAGAAATAAAAACTAGGTTAAAGTAAAAAGTAGTCTCCAAAGTATGCTATAGAGTGTGATACGAAACTAGGCTTAAATAGTAGAAAAACAACCGAAATAACCTAATACTAAAGATATAATAAGATATAAGACAAAATAAAGAACGAAGTCGGCGCACAGAAAAGCCACCCGCGAGCGCGGGTCTTTTGCGTCTCTCCATCCTCGCGGATAAGGCCAACCCGCGGTTGCGGGTCTTCTGACAACTTATTGGTGTCAACTTCGGAGGTGGTTTTGACCCACTTAGAGTTGGAATTTGAACTCGCCGTAAAAAAAATGAATTGTAGCTCTTCGAGTTAGCTTTCCAATGATACCAAATTCAGCTTTATCCGATCACCGTAGCTCCCGAACGATGCGTCACAAGAAAGTGGCGTCAAAACAACTCCAAATCAACACTTGTCTTCAAAACTCTTATAATTCTTCAAATCATGTCTTCGGTCTTCATATTACAATTATGCTCAAAACTGAAAGAGTTAACCTATAGTAAACTAGAGCTTATCAAATTCCCCCATACTTAAACCTTGCTCGTCCTCGAGTAAGCTCAAAATAAATATAACAATCAATCCTATCAAGGTTTACAGCATAGTACAAGGGAAGACAAAAATCACTCACCTCACCAACCCGAACCCAACATAGAGAAATAATGAGCAACAACATGAAAGCTCAAACACACACCTCACCAGAATACAAATAATATCATCTCTCAAGCTCTAAAAAGTGTAGATCAACCTAGGATCTACCCGACATCTAAGATGTAATCCCCAATCCCCAAAGTAGAATGAAATCCTAAACACTCCAATTTTTCCACTCAATTCTACTTAGGCGCCCTTTCGGGTTTTCACCTAATCACTCTTTTCATTTTTCTTAGGTGTGCTCACAATATACTCACATCTCTCATAAACCTCTTATTACCCAGCCTATTGCTTGTCCGGGTTACCTTCTTATTACCTGAGCCGCCCTTTCGGGTTTTCAGCTCATCCAAGGATTTTATATGCCTTTTTTCTATTTTTTATGGCTTTTTTTCTCTTTTTTTTTCAAAAACTTTTCTCTATACAAAACATGGAACAAAAATCCCATAAAAATAACGAAAAAATAAACTGAAATGCAACTATCTACGATAGGCGTAGCGAGTACTTCCTCCCCATACTTGAATCCTTCATTGTCCTCAATTAATTAAAGAGAAAGGAATTAAGCATAGAAGAAGAAAATCAGAAGACTCACATACGAACGAAAATATGGAAGAACTCTTCAAAGGCATGGATGGGCAGCTCGGAAATCTCCAAATGGTCCGTCGTCAGGAAAAACCGTGGGCGCGGTGGCCAGGCCGCGAGAGCGGGTGCTCGGATCGTGAAAAAATGGTTGAAAACACGATCATCAAAACTGAACACGAACTCACAAACGAACTCTGAATCTCGCCTTTAAGCATTAATGTAGTAAGAGCCTCGAAAATGAAGATTCCCCCATACTTGAGGATGACCATGGGCAGCCATAAATCTCCCCAAAAGGATGGAGATAGAAGAAGATGGAAAAAAGAAGGTAGAATCTCGGGGGTTTCACCCGAAAACCTTTTATATCGGGGGTTTCACCCGAAAGCCTTTTATTTCAAGGGTTTCACCCGAAAGCCTTTTATTTCAGGGGTTTCACCTGAAAACCTTTTATATTTTATATTTTTTTTATTTATATTTTTTTTCTTTTTTTTATAATTTTTTTTATTAACGAAAAACGAAAACGAAACTTCTGCCTGGAGGGACCCGCGAGCGCGGGTCCGGGCCCGCGGTCGCGGGTCCAGCCACGGGCTCGGACCCGCCTCGAGCTGCACTTTCTTCAAGATGGAAAAAATTGTACCTGCAAGTTAGCCTGACAAAACCAAAACGAAACTAAACTAAAACTAAACTAAAAAAAAAGAAAAAAAAAGAAAAGAAAAGAAAAACTTACCTCTGGTTGCCTCCCGAGTAGCGCCTTTGTTTAACGTCGATGGCTTGACGTCAACATGATCGGACATTGTCAACGCCCTGAGAATTCTATCAAAATCTTGCGAACAACTATCATGTAGGCAAATATAGCACAATGATAACTTGAAACCGAATAATATAGCATTCAAACACCGTTTCAGTTTATCAAACCCACTAAAAAAATCATGGTTAGCAGGTCTAGGATAGAACCAGTTGGAAAGACGAGGTAATTTATCAAAAGTTATGATTTTTATCTCAACACTACTACCTTTAGAATTTGAGAAATCACTAGGAAAGCTATCATGCTCAGGACCTTTTTCAAACACAACAGGCAAACAAATATCAATAGAAAGTAAGGAAGAAGAGGGAACGATACAGGGATCATGATTGATCACAACAAAGGGCTCCACAGTAGGAGACATAGACATCTCCTCAGGTGGAAGGGAAATCTCCACAGCATCAACTAGCTCCTTTTTCGAGTCATCAGGCTCGTCGTCATCACTCTAGGAGTCATCAAACTGAAGGAAATATTCCAGTGCTGTCATAAAATGACTATGATCATCCATCTCTTCATCCGAAGAAGGGTCTCTAAGTGCCTCCGGAAAGGGTGGAACCGGATTTTGTGAACCCATGGGAGGAAACGAAGGCGTAATACAATTATCAGATTCAGTCGGAGAAGGGACCCGCGAGCGCGAGTGGTCAACCGCGGGCGCGGGTACTGGGCCACGGTCGCGGTCTGTTGCTTGATCTTCGAGAATTTCCTCTGTCTTTATGGCCAACACCTCCACTGGTTTTCTTTGTTCATCCATTTGGTTCTTCAATTTCTGCACCTCGATCTCTCCGGTTCGGATCTGACAAAAGTAATTCCATCGGTCCATGGGTTTCCAAATAAGGTATTTTCCATCACTCTCGCTATACATCTTTATTTGGGACTCAAGAGTCATCCCACTAAAGACGGAATTGCAAGCATCATCAAGCCCTACGTCTAGCCCCCAAACAAAGAGTTCATGCAATTATTCTTGGCACCTAGTAAAATACTCATGACATGGTTCATCTTGCAACTGACAAATCCTAAACGCAGACATTAGTATATACAAGTGTAGACCGTAAGATAGGTCTACACAAGGGTAGTCAAGATTTCCGGAACGAACAAATCCGCGGGAGCGGGTTCCCACCCGCGGTCGCGGGTCAGGCCGCGGGCGTTAAGCCGCGAGCGCGGGTCGTTCAGAAACGCCGATTAAACAGAAATAAAACTGATTCCCCGGCAACGACGCCAAAATTTGACTCGGCCTAGGTCGTTATGCCAAGAACAAAGATAAATTACCCTAAATTACAAACCAAGTATAGCATGCAAGTAAGGGATCGAACCCAAGAGAATCGGTATTCTGAATAATCAGCAAAGAACAAAACAAGGGTTTTTGGGGTTTAAGCAAGCAAACAATATTAGGGTTCAAATCAATTAAAGGAAAAGCAGAGTTCATTCAATCAATTCCACCTTTTTAATCATTCGATCATCGATTCATCCACTTTTCTATAATTCCTAGGTTAATTCCAATCCCTATAAAAGATTTCCGCTTGTCCACGGTCCAAGCGAAACTATGATATGAACAAGGGCGCTTAATTCAAATCATGCAAAGCATTAATGATACAAGGATATTAAATCATGCAATCAAGCTATGAGTCTCATGCATAAAATAACAATCAATCACTCTTTCTCAATTCCAATCCACGGTCCTGGAAAAGAGTTGTTTCAAGGATAAATAAGATTGCACAGACAACAATCAAACCTAATCCGAACAGTAGATCTAAGTCAATCAAACAAGTTGATCAGGCTTATATAATCAAACATAGATCATATAAATAAAAACAAGAGTTTTGATATTAACCAAAGGATAGAAAAGTTACCAGAATCTCACAAATTCAATGAAAAAGCTTCCTTGATCAAACAAACTCTAGGAAGATTAGTTCTCCATAATAGAAATAAAAACTAGGTTAAATTAAAAAGTAGTCTCCAAAGTATGCTATAGAGTATGATACGAAACTAGGCTTAAATAGTAGAAAAACAACCGAAATAACCTAATACTAAAGATATAATAAGATATAAGATAAAATAAAAGAACGAAGTCGGCGCGCAGAAAAGCCACCCGCGAGCGCGAGTCTTCTGCGTCTCTCCATCCTCGCGGATAAGGCCAACCCGCGGTCGCGGATCTCAACCCGCGGTCACGGGTCTTCTGACAACTTACTGGTGTCAACTTCGTTGGTGGTTTTGACCCACTTAGAGTTGGAATTTGAACTTGCCGTACAAACATGAATTTTAGCTCTTCGAGTTAGCTTTCCAATGATACCAAATTCAGCTTCATCCGATCACCATAGATTCCGAACGATGCGTCACAAGAAAGTGGCGTCAAAACAACTCCAAATCAACACTTGTCTTCAAAACTCTTGCAATTCTTCAAATCGTGTCTTCGGTCTTCATATTACAATTATGCTCAAAACTAACCTAAACACACTCAAATCATACCTAAAATACAAGAGTTAACCTATCGTAAACTAGAGCGTATCAAATATATATACAAATATATATATTTCTTTTATAATAAAAAAATTAATGATAAATACTTATAATGTTTAAAAATAATAAAAATAGGTAATAATATATTTGAAAGATATATTGAAATCGATAACTATATATTAAAGTTGTACATTTTCGAGCCACCAGAACGATTCTGGCCCAACCGCATATTTAAAAATTAATTTGTATTTCTATTATTACAAATTATTTCTATTAAATTCTTTTTTAACTATTTAAATTTATCTCTAACATGAAACAAATGTCTATTTAGTATAGCAATATCTTTTGAAAGCTTCCTTATACAAGTATTTAAAATTAAAGATAAAATAGTTAAAATATTAAAAATAAATATAATTTTTTTACCATATATCTTTTGACGAATTAATTTATAGATATACATTGATTTTCTTTTATACAAAATTAATGATAAATATTTATAATTTTTAAAATTAATAAAAATATTTAATAAAATATTTAATAGATATATTAAAATATTTGATAAATTCTAAAATTACGTACATAAAAAGTAATAAAATATGAAAATATTATATTTTATTAAAAAATTATACGAGCAATAAATTACTTATATTAAAGCTTATATTATATTTTTATTTATTTATTAATATACTATTTATAATGTCTATAAAATAGTATATTAATAAATAAATAAAAATATAATATAAGCTTTAATATAAGTAATTTATTGCTCGTATAATTTTTTATTCTTACTAGTTTTACCCGTAGTCGTACATGGTACAAGGGATAATTTTTTAAAGTAGTCGTAGTCGTACATGGTACGACGGGTAAAACTAGTAAGAATAATTTTTTTTAAAATATAATGTCGGACCAGAACGATTACAGTGGCTCGAAAAAGTTCAGCTTTAATATATAGTTATAGATTTCACGTTCAACCATGTACTTTTATTACTAATACTGTAAATTTAGAATTGATCTAGCATTTATTCACAAATATATGATAATTATTAAATATAAATTTTATTTTATATTAATTTAATTGGATGAATTATGGAATCATGATATAAAACATTCATAATTAAATGTAGGATAAAATATCCATATTGGCTTTGATTTGACCATAAATTGAAAAAAAAATCCATAGCCATTAGCCACTATTACATAATTTGCCAAATTGAAACATTCTCAATATTTTTTGCCAAATTGAAGATCGAACTTTTTGAAGATCAATGGTTTGTTTGAACTAAAATATATGTAATTGAGTATATTTATCTTTTAATATAAGAGAAAGAAAGAAACAACTAAAATGTTAAAAAGATTGAGCATATATATTTTATTGGCTTATAAGGAAAAAATCCAACCATTAGTTAAAATTTATTAGTTAAGATATTATCTCCTATCAAAAATTAAGATATTATCTAAATTTGGGAAATAAAAATAAATTTTTACCAAGTGGAAAAAAATTGTCATGTGGAATATGAAGTGGAAAGAATAATTAATATATAATTTTTATGGATCAAGGATTAAATGTCATGTGGCAAAATCCTATGTGGATTAATAATGGGATGTCATGTGTCAAAAGTTGAGGTGGTGCAACGTGGTTGCTCCAAACCTTATTGCTTAGATATATATAGTAGATTTTAAATTTGTTATTTTTAATTTTAAATATTTGTATAAGGAAGTTTTCAAAAGATATTGTTATACTAAATAATTTTTTTTTAATGTTAATGATAGATTTAAATAGTTAAAAAAGAATTTAATAGAAAAAAGTTAAAATATTAGAAATAAAAGTTAATTTTATAAATATGATGTGGAGCCAGAATCGTTCTGGTGGCTTAAAAATATACAACTTTAATATATAGTTATAAATATTTTCATTATAATTAGCCCATCTATCAATCAACGGGTTTGGGCAGAGGGTTTGGGTTTACTACATATCAGGTTGATTATAACTAAACTCGGGTTAAGCCACTACAATTTGAGTTGACTCAACAATCAATAACACTAAGTCACTAATGATTGAATATGTCAACTTAAATTAAAATATTATTATAATTAATTTTAAAAATGAGTCTTATACATATTTTCTAGGTAAGACAACATAACTTACGAAGTACTAAAAAAATAATTAATTATGGATAGATTAGTACGTATACATGTTTTTTTCCTACTGTGCAAAGCTTTTCTATGATTTTTTTATTTCTGATCTATCATGGCTGTGCAAATCTTCCAAAATTACAATAATCTAATTGTAAAAAGAACATCATAATTTTCTTTATATTTTATAGAAATTAACGTTTAATTAAATATGTTAGAAACTTCCAAATTTACAATTTGGATTCTTTCTAATATATTAGATGATATCAAAACTTCCAAATCTAATATTTGAATTCATAATATTTGTTTCCAAAATTATCAATTTATTTGTATAATTTATATGAATTAATGAGGAGATGACACATGTCAAAATCCAATGTGGTGCATTTTAGGAATGACATGTGGCAAACGCTGATGTGGCACAATGTGGTGGCTCCAAACCTTATTGCTTTTATATATATAGTAGATTATCTTCCAATTCGGTTATGAAAAGATAATATATTTCTATGTTTACAAGTATCATCCTAAGCATAAAATAAGATACAATAAGATATGACTTAGGGCAAAAGCAATCGACAGCTTGCTATCCTTACATAAAAAGATCTTGCCCAAATCTTCAATATCACACGTGTTTTCAAAATCTTCTATGTTTGCCTTCAACTAAGGTTGGCGACCTAACTGACGTTGGTGACTCTATTCACAGACTTGAGGTCGGCCACGTGACTGACATTTGGAACCATCAAAATCAAAGCCTTAGCTTTTCTAAAATATGCCTTTGTGGAATTCAATATCTTATAGTATATCTCGTTGCCGTCTTAAAAGATACCAACTTGAATGCAACGATTTGTAATTAAAGAAGATAAGTGCTAGTGCACACCTATTCAAACGTATTCAAGGTAGTGACTAAAACTTGGAAAACCACTCTGGCTCTCGGCTTTGATAAGTCTACTTTCCAATCTGAATTCGAACAACACGTATTCGAGGAGGTTGGTTGTAGATTTGAGAAGTCGACGGAGGCTTTTCGAAATCTTGGTTGATAACTAAATTTCCCAACATAACCTTTCTCTTTCTGAAGGAACCATAGTCTTATGGTGTCCTAATCTCTCTTCATCATCATATTTCTCATTCCGTGAAATTATTTATGTTATACCATCGACCAACTTTCATTCGGAAACCGATGGTCATAATGCAACTAAGATCACAAGAACCGCACATAAAATTCCACTTGCATAGTCTTTCATTAGACTGACCAACCATTTTATTTCTCTTGCATGGCCGACTGGTGTCAACCGTCCCTATAGGGAACATCAGGGAGTAAAGGAGTGGTGATTCGAGATTGAAGCAGTTGAAGGCTTTTCAAGATTCTTGGTCGGTAAGAACCGCCTTCAAGAATTTACTTCCACTTTGTTCAAGAATAATTATTCTCATTCTTCCGCAAGTATTTAGATTATTCAAGGTTGTGAAAGTTGAACATTTTGTTTTATTAATTATGAATTATCGTTATTATTTATATCTTGAATACTGTGAAAGCCTTAGATGGCTTCGGAGTGTAAATTCCGAGGTCACTAATATCTCAGAGGGAAAAACGGGGTGTTACATAAATATACTCACAAAGGCTCTAAATCGGGAACCCTATGAGCAACTCCGCATAGTGCTAGGTATGATTGGCTAGATTAGATACTCTTTTTATTATTCAGCAGTTTCATGATTTTAAGGTGTTAAGTCTTGAATGATTCAATGTTACCAACTTAAGAACCATGCATATGTTTTTGTCTCTAATTCTTGATTCTTGAGTATTGTTCTTTATGCATCATGAAACCTCTCTTTGAGCCTAAAAGAATCAAACTCGATGTTCCTAACCCTCTTTACAAGCACAAATGACAATTGATTCTACAACCTACCCAAGCCTGTCCTGTTAGGGAGTCCCTATGAGGGATTCCATATGAGCCGACTTTGTGTATTTCTTAATTAAACGGAGATTTATCTACATGATTGACAAATCCACATTAAATATATTCTTTCTCTGGTTCTCTTTGGCACCCCCGTGCAACACCCCAAAGAACCAACGTATTCTCTTGTAGTGGATGTTGGAAACTCGGTGATAGCTAAGAGTAGTAACCACATGTGAGGAACTCTGTCCAAGTGGGGAACCTTGTGTATGTTGGGAAATTTGTGTAGGTTGGGAATGTTGATTACATGTGTTTTAAATTTGGAAATCTTTGGAAGAAAGTTATGCTACTGAGGTGCATTGTCAAGAAAATTCTAGAATACCATGAGACTTTTTAGGCCGAGGAGGAAGTTAGATTTGTGATGAATCTGAACCATGACATTGTAAGAAAATATGAAAAAAAGAGGAGGGAGGAAGAGGAAAAAGATGGGCTACAAACTGGTTGGTAACAATTGGGTGTCTAAGGCTACTAGAAAGGAGGTTGCTTTTGATGATGATATTGAAGATGCTGATGTGGGAAACACTGTAGTGGAAGAAGACGGTTTATGCTCTGGTTTAACTTTTAAGATTCTTTGTGAGCTCCAGCGTCAAAATCAGAAGTTGCTAGAAAAGGTTGGGCAACTGCAGCATGATCAAGTTGTGCTCAAAGCTAAAATTTGTGATATTAGTGTTGCGTTTGCTGATCTATCTAAGTCTCTGACTTTGTTTGAGTCGCCAACATCCACCTCCCTTCTACTTATCCTAGCACATCTCCCTCTCTAAAAAAAATTAATTTTTAAAAGGTTTTCTGTTTGTTTGACTTTCTCTTGCTTGCTTGGTTCAGACTATCTCAATTTGTTGTGGTTGGATGTTTGTAACTTTTGTTGACTTCTATTGTTTACCCTTTTATGACTACTATATTGCATGATTATTCAGAGTATTCTTTTTGACGATGCCAAAAGGGGAATAGGTTAGAGATAGATAAAAAGGTGAAGTTAATATTGAATGCCATGCAGATTATCCAACTTAGGGGAACTTTTTAGAGAATTTGAGTTTATTGTCTATATTGTCGATGTTTGGCCTTTAAAGTTGTTAAACAAGAATAAAAGAGTTTGTCACCATAAAAAGGGGGAATTTGTTAGAAGGAGAAGCTTTGATTTTGATGGTTCCAAACTTGAAGGAAGTCTACAACATGGATTCTTCTATGAAGTTGTGGACATGTGAGAAGTCGCAGACATGTGAACTATGATAGAATGGAAGAGTTGGTAGAATGTGAGTTCAAGACTTTGATAGGTCGCCAACTTATGTTATCTCGCCAACTTATGCTATGTTCCAAACGCAAGTGAAGTAGCCAACTTCGAAACTGGAAATCAGGTCGCTAACGTGTGTTATGTCCTCAACTTGACAAGAAGGTAGACTGAAAACACATGAGAAGATTGCGCGAGATATCATATCAGTTTGGTTAAGGAAAGAATCTTCTCAAGATAAGAAAGGACCTGGATCTTGCTTATTTGCTAAGGAGTTTTTTTTATTGTAATATTTATTTTATCCTTAGGACGATTTGTACGGATTAGATTTATATTATATATCTTCCTTAATTAAAAATGAAGTAATATATCTTTAAACCCTAGAGTGCTAGCCTATATAATTCGTTGTTATTAGGTTAAAATAATAGAGCTAAAGTTGCCAATTTATAGAGGAAAAACCATGAACTCCATTTACATATTCTTGAGAGAAAAGTTAGATTGTTCGAGAGTTTGAAAGAAGAAGAGAAGACGTAGGCTAGGTTTTGTGATTGAGAGTAGGGTCTTGCTAGGTTCAAAAGAGTGTTAGTATACTGAGAGAGAGTTTAGAACAGAAGATCAAATGGCGAGTCAAAAGGAGTATTCGCGAATGGTAAACTTTTATAAAGAAGAGAGGGAACATTACACTAAGGTCCCTACGACCAAAAGGTCAAAAATACAGCCAACCAAGGCCACCTATATGATACCCAAACTTCCAGCAAGGCCATAGATTGGTATGTCCACATGTGAAAACACTCAACACTAACCTTGGCACACTGCTTGAACGAGGAACAAGCCATCAGATGTGTCATCATGATATGCCTCTGCATCATCATTCCACATATGGTGGCAAGTGGCATCATTTACAAGTATGACTACCCAAAAACTATCCCAAGAAAAAGAGTCAAAAGGAGTATTCAATTAGGACATAAAGACGAATTTTTGTACACTAACATATACTAATGCCAAATAAGCCATATGCACCATATCTAAAGCCTCAACCTTTCTAAATTCCTACGAAAGAAGTAACCAGGTCTTCAAGGTCAACAACATTCCTAAAGCTGATGTTTTACACTAGTAAATGATATAAACTAGTTACATTTTTGAAATATCGTAAATCACATTCATTATTAGCACGGGGTCTCACTGGCTTGGGCATTTGGGAGGTGGTGTGACCCTCGTCGTCGAAGCTACGAGATTTTTCTATTTCAGTTTCTATTATGGGCCTAGTATACTAGTATGTCTAAGTTTGTTTTACTTAAGAGTTCTATATAATCTACTATATTCTTGTAATTTGAAACATTTTGTTAAAATTGTTGTCTTCTCAGCCTAAATTTGTGCTTTTCGATTTCTGCTACCGTTCTAACATACTCCTTATCCGAAATAAGTGATGTTTTAGCACTTGAATTTTTATCAACTTTATGTTTCATTTTATATTTTCTAGGCAATTATTTAAGGGTAAAGTATAAGAATTCTTATTGGAATGTATTTTATTTGACCAATATTATTTATTCATTGACCCAAAAAGATGGTGTATATGTAAAACGTGATAATATTGAGACAAACTTTAAGATTTTGAGTTTAATCGAGTTTAAACATTATTTCTGATAAGAGGGGGTACATATTTAAATTTGAATAGAAACAATATATATTACTCTATTTACTAGCTAGTAGTATAAAATTACAGAAGAGCGAGTACTAAACAATCAGTAAATACTCACCCGACTTACTTAATTCATGCAAGTTAGTATACACTAATTGAGCAAAAGCAAGCTCTCAATATAAGGGTCGACAGTCTCTACACTTCGAGTAATTTGGCGCTTAATCTCGCCAAATACATGGGTAAAGCTAACTTTAGAAGTATCTCTAATCCAATACTTAGAGTTTAACCCATAAGCTAAATAGTGTCTAGTCCATGACATTGTATCAATATCATATGCATGGTCCATATGGAGACTGTACCAGTATCATCCACCTCAGATTCCGACATTGCCAAACAAGACCAACCGCCACCACAATCAATGGTGCCTAGCCTTTTCTTGAATCACTCATCTCTTTTTGAGTGCGTAATGAGGCATATCAGAATAAAAATATTTAGCCGGATGGCACGATCAGTCCAGGAGTAAGACCACGGTTTACGGAGTAGGGTTGCTGAAGGAGCTATGGAGGTGGAGGGAGGCAAGGGTTTTATCAACATCATCATTAATCTCTATAATTTACCTACACTGACAAAATCAATGTATGGGATAATTTCTTCAGAAATTACAAATGTTAGCTTAATTGAACATCTAACCGAATGATGCAAAAAAAAAAAAAAAAATTAGGCATTGAATCACATTCTCGTTACTCTGTAACAATCACAGAAACAAATATCCTAAATTTATACCAAATTTGCACAAAAAAACCCTAACTTCATCAATGGACGTCCGTGGCGAAGGCAGGGGAGGGCGCGGGAATTCTCAAACAAGTGAAATTTGGATCACTCTCAATTGAGAAATGAGAACCATGGTTGACATAAAGACATTAGCAGAGAAGGGCAAGTTCAAATCAATCAATTATGGAGACTAAATTGTAGACTTTGACGAGGTCTATGCCAGTGGTGAAGAATTTGAATTTTTTCTCCCGAGTCCGTCGTTCCGTCCTAATTTTCTCTATTTCCTTTTGATAAGGACTAGTGGTCACCCTAGAGCATCTTATCGGATGAGGGTAAGCAAACCCGAGTCATCTGCAAGAGGGATAGAGGAGACACGTCTGAAGGATCCAGCGATGAAGTCCGCCACAGAGTTGCACTCACGAAAGACATGAGAAATACTCCAATCTTGGAAGCGGGCCAGCAAGCAATGGATGTCCGAATGCAACAACTCAATCTCCCATGGGTAGCGCTAGTCACCAAGCATGGCCTTGACCAGCTGCAAATTATCGCCTTCAATCTGGATCCAGGGAATGCCACGACGAATGGCCTCGAGAAGTCCTTGGGGCAAGACGATGGTCTCGGAGATGAGAATAGATTGTCGACCAATCAATGCTCCGTCAAAATGGATGGGGGAGCCACCAGTGTCCTTGAGGATGAATCCGAAAGAAACCACGCCCTCCGTACACACTGCACCATCAAAGTTCAATTTAATATAGTCCTTCTTGGGTTTTGCCCACTTCGCAAGCTTTCTTCCCGCTCCAGCTCTGGCGATGTAGGTGCGAGAACTGGGAGACTCGGAAGTTCCTGCAAGTTCCCATTCTTTAATCTGGTTTCGGGTAAACTCACTTATGTTATCAGCATTCTTCAAGTTTGTTCCATTGTTGTCGAAGACTCTCCTATTTCTAGAGAACCATAGGCTCCACCATGTGATTGTGAGGAGTTCCATTTCCTCTTTTGTTGTCAGTGTCCTAATTTCCTCCAGGACCTGGTATAGTTTTTTGTCGTCCAAGGAAACTTGGTTGACAATCCTACGTAGTTTATAATGGAATTCAGGGTTGCCCTAGTAAGGGGACATGAGATTAAGATGTGGTTTGTGTCTTCAACATGGTTGTTACAAGCTTCGCAACCTTGTGGTACCGGAATATGATTTGCAACAAGCCTAGTTTTGGTTTGTAGGCCGTTACGTGCCACTTTCCATAGGAAGTTCTTCATTTTGGGGGAATGTTGAGCTTATTGATCCATTTTAGGTTAATTTTGGGTTCTCCTTTGGATTGGTGGAGCTACTGCATGACAGAGTGGGCAGAATACCAACCATTTTTACTTGGTTGCCAGTATAATCGATCTAGGATTTTATTAATGAGGTTAATAATTTTTGCGATTTTTTCAAGGTCATCATGATTAACGACCATGCTCAATTTTTCAATATTCCTCAACAGATTCCTCCCGATTAATGAGGTTTTCGACCTCGATTTTTGGGTTAAGAGGACCATTGCCAGTCCAATTGGCTATCCAAAAAACGATGGTTTTCCCATCCCCCACTTGCCAGATGAGCCCCTTCATGAATAGGTCTCGTAGGCCAAATAGTTTGGACCACTGCCATGATGTGTTATATTTTTTGTTGTGGTTCAGAATACTTTCCGTTTTGAGATATTTTTCTGTCACTATTTTAACCCAAAGGTCATTTGGTTCTGCTAAGATTTTCCATAGAAGTTTCATTTAGAGTGCTTGGTTCATTTCTTCCATGTTGGCGATTCCCACCCCTCCATGAGCGGGTGGACGACAAATAGAATTCCAGCTTATAAGTGATTTGTAGTTGGTTTCCTTGTTCCAAAAGAAATTTTTGTTAATTTGGTCTAGTTCTTTCAATCTTGCCTGAGGAAGCCTAAACGATTGCATAATATAGTTTGGTTGTGCTGAGAGGTTTGCTTTGATTAGGGTTTTACGCCCCTCTTGCGAGATGCCGTTTGCTTTCCATTTTGATAATTAAGATCGGGTTCGTAAAATCAGGGGTTTGAAAGTGTTTTGTGTTACTCTTCCGTTGATAATCGGGCATCCTAGATATTTATCCAAAGCAATTGTGTTTGCTATATGGAGAATCTACTTTATTTGATCCTTCATGTTGTTACTTGTGTTTTTGCTGACTTGAAAGGCGGATTTGTGAAAATTGACTTTCTAGCCAGAAATCTGGCAATAGTCATCGACAATTTCTTTAATATTTTTGTAAGCATGTTCATTAGCTTTAGCAAAGATAATGATGTCATCTGCGAAAGCCAAAAATATGGGATTTTAGTTCCATTTCTTGAAATTTGGATCCCAATTCCACTTTTTGGGTTGGTGCCCAACATGTGGAGTTGTCTTGCCAGACTTTTGGCGGCAAGAATAAATAAGTATGGCGATAAGGGGTCTCCCTTCTTGAGGCCCCGTTTGGGGTAGAATTGTTCTGTTTGTCCGTTGTTAACCGGGATAGAAAATGAAACTATTTCAACACATTCCCGGATCCAACCCACGAATTTATCGTGAAACCCAAATTTGTGTAATGTAGTAGCCAGGAACTCCCAACTAATACGATCAAAGGCTTTATCCATGTCTAATTTGACTGCAATCCACCCCTCCCGCCCACGTATGTTGCGGAAGGAGTGGAAAATCTCATGTGCGGTGAGTGTGTTATCATGGATACTACGGTTCTGGACAAACGCCCCTTGCTTTGGGTGGATGAGTTTATTCAAGACGTTTTTAGTCGGTTTGTTAGGATCTTTGAGATTACTTTATAGATAGTATTACATATGCTAATTGGCCTATAGTGATTAGTTGAATTGGGGTTCTCGCATTTGGGCAGTAGGGTAATAAATGTGCGGTTTATTTGTTTTTAAATTTTACCGGTGTGCAAGAAAATTTTAAAAGCTTTGATAACATTCGGGCCAACAATGTGCTAATATTTTTTGTAGAAACATGCCGACATGTCGTCCGGGCCGGGGGACTTGTCATCCCCAATATCGAACAAGGCGTTCTTGATTTCAATGTTCGATACTGGTTTTGTGAGCTCTAAGTTGTCTGCTTCGGTTATTTCTTTTTGGATAGTTTGTGTCATGTTCTGGAGTTTTCCCCGGTTTATTTCCAAAGCACGAAACCGGTTTTGGAAGTCTCGCTTAATTTCTTTTTTAATGTTTTCTAGTCCGGTGATATGTGTGCCCTCAATTGTTCGGATTTCTTTAATGTTAGTTATATCCCTTCTACCGCTTGCAATCCGGTGGAAGTATTTGTTTTTTTGTCATTTAGCTTGATGTGGGTTTTTTTAGCCCTTTGTTTCCAATAGGAGTTATGGAAGTTAATGATGCATGATCGTTTTTTTAACAACCTTTCTTGCTTTTGGAGTAGCTGCGTGTTATTGTGTTCAATGATCTCCTTTTGGATATGAAGCAAATCTTCATCAAGTCTTTTAACTTGTTCAAAAATGTTACAAAATGTTTGTTTATTCCACGCTTTCGCTTTTGATTTTAGGAATTGTGTTTTCTTTGTTAGGTTAAACATGTGGGATCGACCCACGTCCTAATTCTCTCTATGGTTCTGCTTCTGGTTCCTTCCTAGGGTTGTTTATCTTTTTAATGAGCTTGTGCTTGTTTAAACCGGTGCAGATCTTCTACAACCCACAATACAACCTATCATGTTCCAGTTAATTATTTAAGTCATCAAATAATGATAAAATTTTTTTAAAATGTAATCATATTCTAAATACTTATTCTGATATGTTTGTACATTTTTATAATAAAAAAGTCATCATTACTACTTTTTACATTAAAAATTGTCAAATTATCGCATTTTTTAGCTTTTAAAAATATTGGTTAGAAATTTGTATCACAAAACTCTATAAATATATGATAATGAGCTTTTAGAATATAAATACATTTAAAAAAATCTATCATTATTTGATGAATTAAATAATTAAGTAGAGTATAGTAGGTTACACCGTGAGTTGAAGAAGATCCAGACTGTGTTTAAACACGAGCCCGACGCTAGACCCAAAAAAGGAAAAAAAAGAATAAGCACGTGATTGGGATATAACTTTTAAGGAAAAGAGTAACATGAGAATAATTAATAAAGTGCGAAATGAGAATAAATCTATATGCATCAAAACTAATTGTTTGTGCATCGATTTTTTGATGAACATTGTGCATCGATTTCGAACTTTTTTATTTTGTAACATTTTGTTTTGTGAATGAAAACTATAGTGAGTTAGTGTTTGAGGCACACATTGTTAATTTCGATGCATATATAAAATAGCGTGTACTTTTTGGCTCTTTTGATGCACAAATAGTTAGTTTTAATGCACATACATAATAAGACACTTTTTGTGTATCGATTTTACCTTGGATGTGCATCAAAACTAACTATATGTTATTCAAAATTAATTTGTTTGTGCATTGATTTTAAACTTTTTTATTTTTTTCAAACTTTGATTGCATTTTGAGCTCATTCATATTAGTATAACATAAAAATATATTTTGTCTTAGAATAGCTTTATCATAATCTCTTATGTATGGCAATAATCACTAGGGTTTCTATTTTTTTTTTGAATGAACGATAATTCATTCATGGTAAGCAAAAGTGGAGGGTACACGAGTTCTAGGCATGCCTAGATATTACAACAGGTTATCCAATCCTAAGGAGGAGAACCACCTTCTAGTTTCATGGTTGTGCTTAGTCCATCTAACTCGCAAGCTAAGTTTTACATGGTTGATAACAAGCAGGGCACAATCCTTGGGGTTCAGATTTTGTCCATGGTGCAGGGTTTGATTGCGGCTTTGCCAAATGTGGTAAACTGTCGCACTTAAGCACGCGGTCCATGTCTCGAACTGGATCGACTTCTTGCGTCTCCAGGCCGTTGCAATGTTAGTCCAATGTCGTAGTGTCACGCACAATTTCTTTGTATGGGCCCATAGGCTGACCTTCTCCACCACTTCTCTGCTGAACGCACATTCAAACCAAAGGTGGTTTGTAGTTTCCACACATTGGTTGCAAAGCACACAGATATTATTGGCAACCATGTTATATCTAGCAAGCTTATCTAGCGTTGGTGTGCCTTCTTTAACCGCCATCCATGTGATAAAGGAGTGTTTAACTAGGGTTTCTATTCTCTTGATAGACTCATGTATAAATACTTATTCTCATCAATAAGATTGATTATCACAATTGGTCAAGGAAACAATATGTTTCCTCCTATTCATGTGTGTTTGATGAATCTGATTTGGTTGGTATTTGTCATATGATATGATTAAATAACGCCAAATCTTTATACACAAATTTATTTTCCCAGGCGCACAAGAAAGATTACGCATCATGACGCGTAACTCGTCATGATGAGCTACGCAAACGGGTACCCTAAAAAGAATACGTGACCTGGTGGAAAGCCCTCGCTTCGTGAAGCGTCTCTCTTCGCGAGTAGTAACGCTTTATGAAGCGTAAAAGCTCGCAACACATAGCGCCATGGTACTTTGTTCCCTTCCTTAGTATTCTCTGTTGGTAGGCGGATGAGAGTCAATTGCCACCGATAACCCCCATTTTCGATAACCCTATCGTTAATAGCCCAACAAATTGACGGTTCTCCTTCAGAGAAGGTGGCCAAAGAAGGTATTGGCGGTTCTCCTTCAGTGGCGTCGTCGGAAAAAAACGCAAAGTCAATAGCCCGACAAATTGACGCCGAGGGCGGTTCTCCGGTGGCGGCGGCGCAGTCAAGTAAGTATACCCTAAACCCTAAAGATTGAAATTGGATTGTTGAATTTTGCATTTTGATTGTGGTTGGCCCGACTTAATTCGAGCGATAGAATGTATTTGATTGTGGTTGGCTCGTCCTGCAGTGGCTGAACAGAAGAACCACAATCAACTTCAAAAATTTGAAATTCAACCACCCACATAATGAATTTGATGCAATCACTGTTGGAGTTTTGATCACGTTGAACATAAGAATAGATTGATCAAGCAATCCACATTTCCCATACATATCAACTAGAGAAGATGATATAAACGGATCACCTATTAGATTGAATTTCATTACTTGAGCATGAAGCTGAGTTCATTGATCAAGTGCAGCTTGGTTTGCACAAGCCTTTATCAAGCTCGAAAAAGTACACTAATTAGGTTTAATTCTTGTCTCATGAAATGAATGAATAGACTCAGTGCCTTTATGGAAATAGTTATGTGGTCTCTTTGATTTAGAGTGAACATTGTATTTGGTAATCTGTCTATTCCAAGTAGAGCTCCTTGGAGCATATCCAAATGCTTGCATTGTAATCACACTTGTCTAGTATGAAGTTGATTTAATTTTCAATGAACCCTTGGAAATTATCTCCAAAAGTAGAACTTCAGCTGAAAGCAAGATTTTATAGCTCATTTCGACCTCTTAGAGAGACAAGCTCACTTACTTAGAATTGGCTTCTGTCGGCAATGATTTCTTGACATCTAAATGTAGAAAAATTATGTACTAGCAATGTGCCTAAGACTTGATTCTCAAATTTAGAGTGCGCTGTACTCTGTTGACTTGGGAAGATTATGGTGATGATAATATAGTACTGTTGCTGTTAGTTGATGGAAAAAGAAATGATAAAGAAGGTTGTGCTCAGGAAGATTGATTTGGTAGCAGGAAGAAAGGAAAAATTTTGCCTCAAGGGAAGAAATAATAGCTTTCTGGTCTTCTAAACACTTATGTAGTGTCAAAATGCTTTGGGCATGCAATATTGGATAGTTGTCGTAGAGTTGCTTGTTAAGATTGCAAGAAAATGGTGTTATTTTGGGATAGGTTGGCATCAAAGTGAAAAGTCACCCTTAATTTGATTGTTTATGATTTAATTGAAAATTGCCCTCAATTTGATCATGCTATCTGATTCTTATCAGAAAATTCTCTTCTCTGATAATTTTTGTTTAATCTTCTTGAGATTTCTTGTGAGGAAGTAAATTTTTGCATGAAAGCAGATACAAAAATTTATTTCAAATTGGAATAGATGATGTGTAAAATATCCACACCAAAACAACTTGCTGCTGCTCTAAGCTCAAAGACTATTGCTCAAATCTTTCACTGGTATATTTCATTGTGATGCAACACCATAATAGTAGTATTTTAGATGATAAAAAATAGTGATGTTTTTTTCTGACTAATACTCATATATATGACCATCAATAAACCAGGTAAGAAGTCAAAAAGGTCTCTTTTTCTTTGTATTTCTGATTTGATAATGAGAAAGATTTCAATTTTTATTTTACCCTGCGGATTTGTGGGTTTGACAAGAGAGGTAATGTTCTCATCAGTAGGCATTTGTATTTCCTGAGTCAAAATCAAGATCAAACACTCTCATTATACAATGGCCACCAAATCTGATGTAGTTCACAGATCCAAATCTGCTGAATTTAGTTGAGCTTAATTTCAAGTTGATTGACATATTGATATGTTTTTGTAGGTGAAGATGGTGGTGGTGTAGGTGGAGTTGTCGGTGGTAACGAGGGAGATGTTGGAGGTCGCGATGGTGTTGGTGGACAGCCGGCTGTCCAAGGATTGGATATGGATTTGGAGGGTGGTAAAGGTCCGGATGTACGAGTGGAGTTGGATGGCGGTGGAGTGGCGGTGGGTCACTCTATCCCATCGGCTAATGTTGTGGTTGGTGATTCGATAGGGAAATCCACTCCGATTGACACGGGAAAGGACTTTGGAAAAGATTGGTGGGGCAAGACGGGTCTATCAGTACGTAATTTCATTCCCAGAATTTAGATACTATTGTATTGAATTATAATGTATTAATGAATTGAAAATGGAAAAAATAGGACATGTAGAATGAAAATTCATGAAGTAGAGGAATTAAATGGGAGGTAGAAAAGAAACAAGTACTAGCTAAACACACTTAAATATGGGAGTGTGGATGTACAAATGTACAAGATATATGATGTTCTAAGTACCTTTCTTTTGAAAAAAATAATATGAAATTCATTTGGCATATGAGAAAACTATACCACATTAACTCATGGTTTTTGTCTTGCTTATATTTGATTCTAACATTTTATTTGTGAGGCCATTACATCATATCATATCTTTTAAAATAGATGGATAAATGTTCAGGCAACAAACCTTCTTTAAACTTTGTCATTTCTTAGATATCCCTCTGTAATTTAATGTTTTTGATATGCTTCTTCCTTTACATACTGCTTAAGCTCCATAACAGTTTTGTTGTCTGATCTTATGAGTTTCTTGCCTGCTGATTACATACATTGCTGGGTTTGTGGTTGGCTTCTATACAAGTATTTATAATTAAGTAATTCCTTAGTGTTTTTGACTAAGTAGGTCTGAAAAATTCACTTTTTTAACTTGGTCAAGTAACTGATACCCAGAAAATATTGTTGGTGATATGTATTAGTTTGGTTGGGCTTTCTGTTTTGTACTAAACAAGCACTATTTTGTGTAATTTAGGATGATAATAGTGATTATGTTGTTACTAGAGATTGCTTACATTCTGGCTGGATATTACCATACAATTTACTGTGAAGTTTTAAAGCTTCTTGTGTATTTCTGCCAACAACATTATTTTCATCATAGTATATCTAAAACAATATGGATGTAGTTTAGTTTTATAAGTGATTTGAAAACATAAAATCGATACATGAAAATCATGTATTGAAGAGAAAACATATTTATGAAATTATGTTATGAACAAATTTAGATCCATATTAATGAAATCATGGGAATGCAAAGTTGAATATCAAGAGAATATAATGAAAGAAACAATTTCAACAGGCGTTTCAGGAGAGATGCACATCTTTTTCTATGCCCGTCTCGATGCTGCCTCCTCAGCCGAAAAAGTAGAACACAAGACATGCGAGGTCACGGGGCATATTAGCGGAGCAGCGTGCTCAAGTCGAGCCTCGGCCGAAGAAGGCTAGGACGGGGCCCATAGTAGATACATTGATTTCAGAGCTGCAGCGCGAGGAGACAGAGCATCATACTGGGGATATGCAGACATGTTAAGATATAGGGCTATCCGCCCCTATGGATGTCGATATGACGCCGCAGACAGATCAGATTCGGGCGACCGATGTTGATACGACCCCTCGGGTTGAGATGGTTTCTCAAACCGACGACGCTGTCCCTGAGAGCGACCCTGCATTGACAGAGCCGGCTGTTTTAGATACTGATATGCACGATGATGAGGAGATATTGAGGGACATTGATTTTACTATGCCATCTCCTCGCGCTACCGATAGTCCAGCTCCTCCTCACACTACTGGTAGTCTGACACCGCCTCCGCCATCTGATCCAAGGACGGACCCTATTCCAGTGGTCCAGCACGTACCGCCCCCAGTAGAGGAGGTTCCGGCCGCTCTTGCTCTGGCTGATGAGATGTGGCAGCCTGGAGGGCCGCGAGTACCACACCTCCTTCGGTAGTACCCGCCTCATGTAGCAGAGTCGATATGGAGGTGGACACTTGCGTCGTTGGAGGGTCGTGAGGGCGTCGTTATAGAGGATAGATTGGTAAGTGTCTTTTATACCGGTTTATTTTAGGTTAATGTTTCATATGATTGAATAGCGTTATTGAGAATTTGAATTTTCTATTTCAGTGGTGCAATATCATTAGGGCTCACTCACGACCGGTAGAGTGGATGGCTATTTAGCCACATATGATTGAGGAGCCGGGTACGTGGTGGAGTATTGTACAACAGACCGGTCTGGGACGGCTAGCGACCTTGACATACGAAGGATCGGATCACGCGATCGTTACAGCTTTTGTGGAGCGTTGGCATCCTGAGACCAACAGCTTCCACTTCCCATGGGGCGAGATCACGATCACCCTCCACGATGTCCATCGGATATTAGGGATACCGATTGATGGAGATGCTGTGGACAGACAGATTGAGAGGGTCGGGGATTTCCAGTCTCGTGTGATGGAGATATTAGGGCTCACTCATCAACAGTACCGCAAATTTAAGACCTCCATACCGAGTAAGGATCTCGGGGCTATCATACTTCAGATGATTGCGGATAGGCGGGACCCACAGCACACAACGTCTGCTTACTTGTTGTGGTTGCTTAGCCTGACTTTGTTCTGTGACAAGAGCACCAACAAGGCGAGGACTATATATTTACAATGTTTGATGGATCATGGTGTTACTAGCAGATTCGCATGAGGTGCTGCGGCATTGGCGTGCTTATACCGCCATTTGGGCATTGGATCTCGCCAGGGGTCAGGGGGATTGGGAGGATGCATGCTCATTCTGAAGGTATAATAGTATTGTGATTTTTTTTGGTTGATGAACAATTTTCGTTATTTCGGTACTCATTTTAATTTAATTTTATAGGCTTGGATATGGGAGTACTTTAGACATTTTCGTGGGCATTTAGTGTTGAATTTGAACTCTCTGGTGGATGACCGAGCGGGTGCCCGAGATAGGAATGACCACCGATCAGGGCCGAAGAAGCTGGAGCGCTTAGAGGATATTCGGAGGGTTATGGACAAGATTCTTGCTGATGAGGTAAAAGTGTTAATAGTTTAACATATTGATTCCTATTGAGTTGTAATGCAAATTATTTTTCCCTTGGACATGCAGGTTTGTTGGACACCTTGGAACCGAGACCTGGATTTTGAGACTGGATATCGGATTTCTAGGTATCGAGGAGTTCTGCATTGCTTCGATATTTATGAGCCATACCAGCCCGAGAGATGTCTACGGCAGTACTATCGTGTGCAGACGACTCCCCCAGATCCGATTGAGCCGCGTGTAGTCTCACGTACAAGGGAGATAAACACCTACAGTGGTATGTTAATTTGTAATACAAAGTTTTGTAAGCAATTATATTCGTTTGTATTGTGTTGTATTTAATGACTTAAATAAATTGTGCAGCGGGCGCAACAAGCAATTGGATACGCACTAGAGGCTTTACATAGAATGCCCATGGATCATGACGCTAGGCTGTACCTGTAGGAGATGTTGAGCATTTTAGCGGCTGGTGTTCCGCCCCTACCTCCACCCGTGAGTAGGCCGTTCAGGGATTCTCAATACTGTCCCGGAGAAGGCAACGGACTTCGTCGTGCTGGGGAGGGTAGTAGTACAAAGGGTGTTGGGGTTCAATATAGTAGGACCGGGGGTGCTGCTGACGGTACCGCGTCTAGGGATGGTGATGGAGGTGATGGAACCGAGGTTAGGGATGATGTTGGCGGTGAGGACACCGGGCCTAGTGATGGTGCTGGAGGTGACGGCACCGGGGACGGGGAGGCGTAGTTTATTAGGGATTGAAGTATATTTTTGTATGTGTCATTATCATCATGATAATAGAACTCATATTTATATTAGTTTTTTGATATAGATGACATTATTTTGAATGCAAATTAATTAAATTACGTTGTCCATGTTTCTTCTAAGTTTGTGACCTTGAATTGAATTATAACTTATGGTGTTGATGGTCAATTTTTGTATGTGTGAATTTTTGTGGCTTTCATGATCTCAAAGCTTTCATGATCAACAACAATAAGGTATTTTGTCTTAAATGTTGTTTTGTGCCTCCTCTGTGTGTGGTCATGAATGTGGGCAAATGGTTATCTTTATAGAACTTTGTTGTTATTCAGCTATGCTTACGAGGGATTAAATCCTGGACAACTCCTACGCAACAGATTCACAATTACATTAAGGTATTCTGGAAAGTTTTTTTAAATACTCTTATTACCTTACTTCCTGCAATCTTATTTTATATAATATTTGCTTGCCTTATATGCATACATAGGGGTTGTTGCTGAATCTGAAGACACTATCAGAGCAACTTTGTCTGACATGGAAACATATGGATTTATTAACTATTTTGGTCTGCAGGTAGTTCTTGGTCATTTTGCATGAAATTCTTGTTCCTTTTCTTTTATCAGCTAGTCTTTGTTAGTGATAAGTTCTTTCGGTTTTTGCTTTTTTTTTAATGTTTAATGGCTCAATGCAGGTAGTTCTTGGTCATTTTTGCATGAAATTCTTGGAAGTGGGATAGTGCCTACTCACCGCATTATAATGTTCATTTCAAATGTTATTTACCTATAATTTTCTTTAATTCTAATTTTGTTTGGTCTTGGAAAAAATGTATTTCTTGACCTAGTTCTTGAGCTATCACAATGGGATGAAATCAAGAAGATTCGAGAGTACTACAAGGAAACTAATGATGTTGATGGGACTCTAAGGCAATTGCCTCATAATATGGTTGCTGAGAGGGAAATTGTAAGTATTATGCTTGTGGATTTCTGGTTGAAGTTTCTTCTATAAATTTTGCATGTGTACAACTAGATACATCTGTTCATTTATTCTTTCGGCTGTCATATTATTGAGAAAATTCTGCAAGTGTAGAAAAGCATTCAAATTTAGTTACATTGGAATATGAAAATCTTTTTTTTTATTTCCCTGAACTATTGATGTGCATATTCACTTGCAAATATTACATCGTAAAGGCATCTAAAGAGATGGCTATCGACCTTTTATACAAGGATGGTGGCTCATGGGTATAAACGTCTGCTGGTTTGCTATAGTTATAGTCAAAAGTCACAAGTTACAACTTGATGTGCTTCTGGTCGAAGTGTTGAGTTCATAGCTATCTATGTTGTTAACATGTCTACTAGATACTAATAGGAATAAATAATGCAAGCATGATAGATTTTGTGCATTACTGTTAAAGTTCTTGTGTAAAGTGCATCATTCAAGAAAGTTTAATCTGCTATATATGAGCTAGAACTTGTGATTCCTGTGTAGACTTGGGTGAAACAACAATGGCAACAAGGATTGTTGCAAGGTACATCTCTCGCCGCTTGTCTAGCAGTGGCAAGGTACTTAGTGAGGAGGAAAAGGCTGCAGAGAATGTGTACATCAAGGTATATTGGCTTCTATCTATGACTCTATATCAGGTTATTATTTTGTAAAATTCTGATGTTAGTTTTAGTATGTGGCTTCCTGTAGATATAAATATAGATTGTAAGTGATGAGTGATCTTGCTTAATAGAACTCTAGTTATTTTGTTTGATGCTTTAACATAGACAAAGTGTTTAGGCTTGTTATTGCATTGAGATGTAACTGATCTAGGTTTATTGATTTGAGATATTTGTGAGCATATTCAGTCTTCATATGGAAATTTCCCCACCTGTGTTACGTCCACCTTGGATTTTTATGTTAGTGCTAAGAAATACCCAAAGCATTATCCATGTGCTAATGTACAATACCAGGAGTCATCTGTCATCATAAAACCATTATTTAGTGGTGCTTAAAGCCAACTCATCCTAATGTTATTTAGTATATATTAACAAGGATTGGAAGCTCATTCACCCACCTATCCAGTTAATATCTAGTTTATTGATTCAACTTTTTCAATTCTGCAGTGTGGGTGCTACTTTGCCTGCGTTGCAGGTTGGTTAAACTTATGCAGGAAGAAGCCAGTCTGATGTATCCATCTAACATGGAAGGTAGCCAGTCTGATGTATCTATTACTACTAAGGATTTTGCAGCTTGTAAACAGGTATGCACCTCATCTGGTGTACCATGAAAGAGGCCTGAAACATCTTTGGTGACAGATGTGCTAATCTGACTTTATGTTTGCCGGTTTTCAAATTGGTGCTCATATATCAAATTTGTAAATTTCACTGTTTTATGAATTATGAGTTCATTTCAGTATGGTTTAATTGTCTTGTGCTAATAATTTTGTCTTGGTCTGATATTTGAAAAGAAACATAGTGTTACAAGAACCATATGGTTGATTGAACTGAATAGTGCAGGTTTTGTGAATCGTGATGGCTGGATTGGATTGTACAGGGGGCTTGTACCAAATATATTGAAAAACCTACCAAATAGCATGTGATTGTTAGATTAAGTTTGTATTTACAGTCATCAATTTTGGTCACCTTTTTTATTCTTAATTCTTTCAAACAATCTGAAGCAGTGCAAGTGGCAATTAGTCAATATTCTGTTGGCATAGACGACATTTGCATATGTTCAACTTAGTTTTGAACCAGTTCAAACTTCTGAATTTCTGGCACCAATGATGAGTGTTAGTGCCCAAGAGTCAAATGTACTACTAGGAAGTCTCCATGTGGTGAAGGTATGGAACTCTTAATACCTTTCATTATTCAGCTGTTGTATAATTAAACCATTCTTAAGTATAATTTGCCGAGTTCTTTCACAAATTTGCATTTCTTTGAAGCTGTATTGTTTGAAATTGCTTGAGAAGTACATAGTAATCTGAAAAGCTGTGTGAAGATTTAGATTAGTAATATGATATTTTTGGTACCTATTCTTGTGTTTTCCAAGCATATTGAATTGTCTATTGAAATTGTCTATATGATGCAGGAATCTGTGCTGACCACTAGTTATCATGCGTGCAGCAATGTTAAACAAATCTGTGCAGAGGAAACAAAGGATCAAATTTCTAGTTCATAAGAAGAATCTCGAGAGGAGTCCTCTAGTGTGCCAAATTTGTTGTCTGGTGAAATGACTCATGAACAAGCAATGCCCGAGAAAGAAGCTGAACAAAATGAATTTGATGTGGTGGTGGAAGAGGCTGAAATGAAGAATCTTGCTGAGATGCCAGAAGCTCATGAACTGTCACAAGAGTCTGAGGAATGCTCATCAGTCGAAAAGGCTGCTGACATATCCTTGGATGAAACATCTGCCAAACCAATTGATCAGGAACCGAGCACTGTGGTTTATGAGGTTCATGTTGATTCTGAGTTACCCGTTGCTTTTCCAGAGGATTCTGCAATTGAGACTCAGACTGTTGGAACAAACAATGAAGGAGGATTTTGAAAGTCTGTTGTTCTGATGGTTATTAGTATTGTCATTATTTAAAATCTATGCTTGTGTTTCATCTGAATCCTAGATATGAAGAACACATCGGTCCTCCATGAACTGAACAAGCCAAACAGGAATGCTTTCTTCAGTGTGGTCCATGATGCCGCCGTTGTCCGCTGAACCAGGACCCTCAATTCCAGGTGTGCAGGATTTGTTAAAGAAGGATAAGCAAGGAAAATGCTCTCGATTTTCAGCACTTCCTGTTGTTCAAGTTGTAATGCTCAATATTCTTGAGCTACTATTCTCGGATAGGAAGTAGGTGATGTGGACACTTCACCAAATCATGAGCCAAATCACTTTTCAAATCCGAGGTGAGTAGAATATGAGAGTGGTTGAGTTTGGTATTCTTAAATCTTGAAATGGAAGATTGTCTAGGTATGCCCATGTTGAGTATATTTTGAGGGAGATTAGTGTAGATATAGCCTTATGACAGTTTTGAATATCTAGGTATGCCCATGTTGAGTATATTTTGAGCTTAGTACAGCAAGAGACCACTTCTGTGCATGTTTAGACTTGTAGTGGTTGGAATATAATGTACTGATTCCGTTGATGAATGAGAGACGTGACCTTTTGTTAGTTAGAGCTACAGAAGTAGTTGAATAAATTTCGTCCCGGGGAACTTAGGGATTGAAGCTGCTTTTGCACTTATTATATGCATAAGCAAAGATAATGGTTTCACTGACGGGTAAAAACAAAGCTTCATGACGGGTAAAAAACAAATGGAAGATCACTATATTAGTGAGGCCAATAACATAAACATACTAGTCTGATAACGGGTAAAAATAACCTAAACAAGGGCTGCTAAAATAACATAAACACTATTGCAAAAGAACATAAACACCCTAAAACTAAAAACATCAAATGATCAATTCAATTATAATAGGATTCGTCTCGCTAGCACCTTCATCTTCGTTCTCCACAGGCTCCCTCACCACTAAGCGGAAATCGGGTTGAATCGGATTGTCGTTCATCTCCTCATCAAAAATTCATTCTAGCGTCCGGAAAAAACCTAAGCGCCCAAGATGCCTCCCAACCTTCTTGATCCTAATTTCCCTGCTTTGCATGAGTTCGAGCATAAATAGGCGAATCTCTTGCAAATCCCTCGAATGCTCCCTTGAAACCATGGCCCCTGTGTTCTTGAACGCCTTGAGTGTGTTGATAATGAATGAAGAGTTAATTATGAAGTTACTTTGAACTGCTTGAACGTATAAATAGAAGGTGAGTTCAACATCTGGCGCCATATTTTCCCACCATATAATGTTTTCCAAAATAAATCGTGCAGATTGTGTCCAATCTCACAACTTTCATATCTTGCATAATCCGATATGGATGGAGATATGGCAGCGTTGGCGGTTTATTCTCTTCTGGATTTACGCGCTTCATGAAGCGCAACTTCACACTTCATAAAGCGTTACGCCGCATGGAGCGTCTCATTTCTATTGGCCCAGATTGGCCCCACACGGGTTTCTTGTTTGCATATAGCAGCGCATCATGAAGCGCAACGCTTCATGACGCATAGCGCTTCATGACGCGACAAAATGGGGGTTAATGGTTTATTGGTAGGTTTTAGGGTTTATATTAAGGTTTTATCTCTACATGCAAATTATTATTAAGGGATAGTGTTTTATTTCCATTTTGATATTTTTTAAATGGTAGGGTTAGGGTGAACTTTTGATTGTTAACTTCAAATTAGGATTGCGATTATTAGTTAGGGTTAACGAATGTTACATTTAATGCATAGGTTTTAGGGTTTGTTCACTTCAATTTAGGATTTTGTTTGTAGTTAAATGGTAGGATTAAGGTCAAGAGTTAGGGTTTAGGGTTTAGGGTTGATGATAAGCATAAATCATGTTGAAAACATTCCACTTCACCGAATGCACTTAACAATAAAACCTAAACCATGTTCATACCAATCATTCCCCTAAACCCTAAATAAACCTAAACTCATTACCCTAAACCCTAGACTAACTTAACCTAAACAATACCATAAACCCTACCCTAAACCTAAACCCTAAAACCCTAAACCCTAATCCCTAACCTTACCATAAATTATGAAGTACTTGAAAGGATGTCGAGTTAGTGTTTAGAAGTTTAGCGATTATTAGTTATGTATGAAGTACCATATCACTAACCCTCTCCCAAAACCCTATACCCTAAACCCTAAACCTAATAAAATACTTGTAAGGATGACAGTTTAGTGTTTATAAGGTTATTAAACACTAAAACCTAACCATAAACCTTCACCCTACCCTAACCCTAAACCATACCCTTACTATACCCTAACCCTACCCTAACTATACCCTAACCCTACCCTAAACCCTAAACCCTAACCATTAAACGTAACCTTACCAAAAATTATGGTACTAAACCATATAAAATGAAATTTGAAGAACCGGAACCTTTTTTATTTTTCTAGTTTAATTTGAGGCCGGTTCGATTATATAAAAGGTTTAATATGAATACGAAGGGTTCACATATTCTAATATAGATAAAATCATATATTATATATCCAGAAAATTATTTCAATTACAATATGTTAAGAACCGGTTATAATTTTATTTTTCGAACCCTAAAAATAGGTGAACCAGAATGTTTATTATAATTCCCGACCAAACCGACTTGAAAATGCATTAGTTCAAATCAAAATCCTTGTCTATATATATTGATAGCCAATGCGGCACACTTGGTCCAGGTACACGCGTTTGAGGAATTAGTCTACGGTTCGATACGGTGGATGAGCGAAAGCCACCCTTTTTTTCTCATGGATTTTTGCGCATCATGATGCGTGCCATTGCGCATCATGAAGCGTAAGTTTGCACTTCATGAAGCGTCCATTTGCGCGTCATGAAACGCCATAATCACCAGTCTTGTGCAAGATGTGGGTCCGTTGCTGGCTGGCGATGTGCAGGAAATTACCGCAAAGGGCAGAATCTAGTGCATATCAACTGTTTGAGAAAATGACTCCTAGAAGGTTCAACCTCAATAATGGAATTTTTGGCCCAGGAGGATCTAATAGCTTGAATCTTGCTAAAATTGATGGTATCTTGGGTATTTGTGATGGCCAATATGTGCCAATTGTCGATCTCAAGTCAAGCATTATTATGATCTTTGATCCAAGGGTTGCCTATTGTGAACAGTTTAGCAAGATTATTGTGCTGATTTTTATCAAGTCATGTCAGAAATTCATTAGTTTGATTTGGGATCCTGTCAGGTGTAGTGAATTTTTGTGCAGTTGTCTGCTAGATTTTGTTGCCATGCTTGTTGATTGGCTATTTGGTGGTTGTATGTATTGCATATTCATGGCATCTTGTTATTGCTCTAGTCGAAATTTCAAGGCTGGGGGTTGAATTGTAAGTGCTGAAATTGTAGCAAGAAACATCTTTTAGGTGATGACTGATGTTGTGACAAGAACCAAATGGATAAGGCAGAGTTTCAGCTATCAAATGGACTACATGTTTGCAAGTTAACAAGTCGGTCGGTTGGTGATATTCAATGTTGCTATCAAAACAAAAAAACTTTCAATGTCAATCAATGGACTTCGAAGCTATAGCAATTCACTAAATGTTATTGAAGCTTGTTTAACTTTAGTTCCATGTAAAAATAAGTGTCTACAATGCATACCATTAAAAGATTCATAACAATATGTATCCAACATTCATAACTCTAACATCCTACATTTGGGCTTAAACCATTAGAAACACGAAATTTGCGCCATGTTTCCATCCGTTGTGTAAACAGATGGTCCCACCCCTTCACACTAGGGTCATGATTCCTTGTCCAATCTATCGGAGGAGGAGGAAGCGACACGTCATCCTTCAACCATATCTACAAAAACAATATCTAACGATAAACAACAACAATTACATTTCAAGTAAACATAATTAAGTCATCATTAATTATACTTACTGGTATAAAGTGGTCTCTTTGTCCCACAAGAGCTATGGCATAAATCCTTGTCGGAGGGCACCGATTGTCCCCTACACCCATCATAGGTAAGCATGTATGTGATCCATTCCACGACAACATCACAAGAGCAACCTGATGTAATGTGGCAAATATCAAACCACCAATGGACATCTAGAGCCAATATGGTCGCATGCATGAGCTCTCCACATATGAAATACTCTGCAAAAGCTCATCGATAGGTGGCTTGTTCCCTACATGCTCATATATGACTCTGTTCTGCCTCAATTCAGAAGATAGATCCTTTCGAACTTTATGGTATTGTCCCTCTCCATATCTCAATACCCCTGCAAAGGATCTATAACCACAATGACCATCCGCTGCTACATCCCTAGCTTCAACAATGTAAGGAAACATGAAAGGGTTAACATTTTCAACACCAAAGTTCAACCCCAACCACAACACTTCTTTACTTTGAACTTGTGGATTCGTATCCACCATAATTTTCTTTTTGGCCTTGTTGGTTGAGCCCTTTGGCCTGCCACGCTTCTTTGCCATCGAGAACTGGGTTTCTTTATTGCTATCCTTTTCCTTCTCTTCTCTCTCCTTCAAATCATTGTCTTTTTTCTCCTCCTCATACTCACTCATCCTATGCTAAAGCAGAGTACTACTCCTCTTGGTTGAGCCCTTTGTAGAACCCTTTGGCCTTCCCTTTCGCCATGAAACAAGATCTATCGGCTCAAGTAATGAAGAATCTTGGGGTATGACCATGTCTACAAATGACTCAGATATACCATGCACCTGATCCTCTGACAATTCTCCTCTCTTATACATCTCAATCATCAATTCCATTCTAACTTGGTCAATTGAGAGGGATACATTGTCTTTTATGGGCATGCGTTGTGGATCGATGCCGTCCCATACCACTTGATGCCATAACGAGTGTATCTCACTTGGCATTATGGGCTGCTTGTTGACGATGGCATGAGCATTCCTATGAGGACAAGGAAGACCCATACGTTCTCTCCACCAATAATCATCACACTCAGTCTCCATCTTTCCCTCACTCATCTTTTTGTGTAGGCTATAGAACATATTCAACAACTTCTTAATGCAGTGTGTTGACACTCTATAAAATAGAAGAACAAATATCGCCCTCACTTCCTTAGGGACACCCTCCAAATCTGTTGGTAGCTTCGTACGTGCCATCTCAAGATCTCCCCGCAAACCACCAACTTGGGACACAATCTGATGGTGAATCCTTCCAATCACCGTGTTAAAGCCTCCTCGAGAACTGTCAAGTATCTTTTTAAGCACATGGTGCATGCCCTCCACCCTGTAATAAACAAATTTCACTTATTTTTCTTAATATAAATTAATAAATCAAGGTACATATATAGACCTAAACTTATCGATTCGTTGTTCTCGTCTGAAAGTGAAGACAATGCTCCGTCCATGCTCTTACTATCGACTTCTTGTAAGGCCCAAGCCATGACTTCTCAACATATGGCATGAGCCCTGGCTAACGCTCTTTCACTTTGAGAAACCTCTCCTCATATTTGGCCTCAGTTGATGACATAAATATGCCCCAACATCTATGGGCAAATCTTTCTGCAGCCTTGAGGTCTTTTAGAATACCAAGAGCATACGCTTTAATGTTCGCCTTCACGTGCACCCAACACATGAGATGTTTTACTTCGTCCCCAAATACAACTTCCTTTGCATTCATGATCGCCTTCTCTCTATCTGTAACAATCGCATTTGGCATTGTCCCCAATTCTGCAAACAAACGCTTCAAATGTTTCAACACCCATGTATAACTCTCGGTGTCTTCCTTAGCGATAAATGCAAAACCGATGTTGAATGATTTGTTAGTGCACGTGAATCCAACCATCTCTAGTAATGCCATGCCGTACCTCTCCAAGTATGACATGTTAATACAATTGTGAAAATAAAACAAAATGATTAAATAACATATTCAAAGTTTAGAAAAGTGTACCTATTTGTCTTATATGTGCTATCCATAATGACAGCATATGGAAACAATCTCAGTAGATGCAACGAGATCGGGTGGACGAAGAACAAGATCTCAATATGATCTGAATTATCCATCCTCTTCGGAAAGAAACGATATTCTTTTCGCTGCAAGAAATGTAGCGCATATTGGGTTACCATCATATTTCCACGGTCCTCGATTAGAAACTTTGCCCTCAAATTTGAAACTTGTTTCGTAGATGTCACATTACCAGGATATAGCGCCCTCAATTCCTCGACTATTCTCCTTGGAGGCACATATATGTAACTCAAATTCCTAACCAACTCCTTTTGAGCTTCTGTCATTCGTCCCTTAAATGAATAACCAAGTAAACTACTTGGGAGGTCATGGTTGTGAAATCTGCACCCAAAGTTAATGCCCATTGTCCCGTTGCCTTGCTTCGAACCCCAACCAACTCAAACTTACAATTGCACTTGCTCTGAAGTGTCCGTACACTTGGTGGTCTAACAATTGGGAGTACTTCACCCTTCTTTCCAGATCTATATTTTCCATGCCTATGACATGCAAGCCTGACCATTGTTTGGTTTGATGTTTTTATTGCCAACATCATCATTCTTTCACGACCGACCTGCCTAGCCCAATTTAGCATGTCTTGTCTATTATCCCACACAATATCATTCTCAAAATCAATAGAAAAATCCTTCCTAGGTACCTACGTATATAATATCACAACTTATCTTAATACATCGAACATGTATACTATGCAATAATAATAACACATTATAAATTTCAATAAATTTTTTTAATTACAACAATCGAAATCATGTATTATCTTGAAAAAAATATTACTACTTTAACTAAATCGTAAATTAGCTCTGATTCGACCATCTCTTTTTCAGACTCAACTTCCCCTTCTTCTTCAACACTCATTGATGACTCTGACTCTTCTTCCAAAAAGTGCGATTCGTCTTCTTCTTCATACGATGAATCCGAAAATTCCGTTTCGGATGACATTGTTCAATATCGAGTTTGTTAATAAAAAAAATTAGGTTTGGTGGAGAGAAAAAATTTCGCTCTACGTGATTGATTATCGTCGAACGAATTAGGTTTGCTTTTCGTGTGCGATTGAATAAATGATCGGGTTGTTCTAACCGCTGCAAACCCTACGCATCATGAAGCGTTGCGCTTCATGATGCATAGGAGTCGCGGATATCCGAGCATTTGGCGTTTTGCCGTCCCGCTTCATGAAGCGCTGCGCTTCATGAAGTGGCGTGGCGCTTGTGCGCCAGGCGAAAAATTCCTGTGCACAAGGCATCAGCCTTAAATAATAAAGGTTAGGGTGGTTGGGAGTATGGACATATGAGATGACCCTAAGCCATACACAAATGTTTGAAGGAGATGACATGATATATATATATATATATATATTAATCTTTCTGTTGTGTGTGGAAGAGAGAATGAAAGTTGGTGGGTATAGTGATTAGGACTTCAGTATATATAGTGGTATAAGCTAAAACCCAACATTTTAATATTTTTATTTTGCTTTGAATATTATATAAGATGAGCAACCATAATGTAACATATTATTAGAATTTGAGGAGTTTATTATATTTATTTTCATGAGGTGTTAGAATTTGAGGACTTGAATATATTTATTTTGATAAGGTGTTAAAATTTGAGGAGTTGGGTATGAATAAATATTATTAGAACTAGAAAGCTTGACCCGTCCGATGGACGGGATAGGATTTCGAGTTTATTTTTATTTATTTTATAAGTGGACATAGGTGAATGTGTATATTATTTGAATTAGAATAGAAATTGTATGTTCAAAATAGTTCTATCTTTTGAAATTAGCCAATTAATTATATGTTAGCTCTATCTTTTGTCAATTACAATAAATATAGTGCAAAAAGAAATTCAAACAGTTGTTCTTGTAACATTCAAGAAGGAACGTAAGAGGCTAACACACATGATATGGTGCACTGATTATGACAACTTGGTGTGCCCATTGGTATTCCAAACTCTAACTATTTGTTAATGGTATTTTCTATTTCAAAAGATAAATCATTTATGCAAATATTTGTTAATGATATTTACATAATTTCAATAGATAGATCATTTATTGGTCTATTGAGGGAGAGTTATTATAGTTGTATAGATAGATTTGAGAAGTTGGGTATATTTATTTTCGATATGTGTTAGAATTTGAGAAGTTAGACATATTTAGTTTCATGATGTGTGTAACATAGCAGCCACGTACAATGTGTGTAACATATGTGCTGAATATAAAATAGATGTGTATTCTATATTATGGTCTTTATAATACATGGATTACAAAAGTTGGTCACTCATATCCCTTTAGTCCAAAGACCAAATACAAAATTAAGCTGGTCACTCATGTCCATTTATTCACCACATTTTATTTCAAGTGTAGGAATGCTAACTTAAAAAAGAGACTAAATCTTTTAATTAACCTTTTGTCTTCCCCTTAGTTAATTGCCACCATATATAACTCACCTATAACGTTTTGTTTCAATACATCATTGTCGCCGATGCGTATCGGCGTTCGATAAAGCATGGTTGTTTCTCATTCTGCATTTTGTGATCCATACCCAACTTTTCAATTCCTTTCCAAAGGTGCGCCTATGAATGTTTGGCAAATACGCACTTCACTTGTGATATCTACCTCCATCATTGTTATCGAAGAAAAAGATTAAAACTAGCGAAATCTCTACTCCAACGTTTCTCAAAATCAGGCCTCAACTCCCTCCCTTCGAGCCTTGACAAACTAGTGTAAGGCACTTGATTGGATTGAAAGTTGAGCAATGCAATGAAAAAAAAACCTTATATTATGAAACAGATGTCAATATTTAGATAAAAATGAATATACATAATATTGAGGATAAAACAAGCTGGAATCATACCTAGCTTAGCTTGAATAGATTCCAGAGATCAATTATTATAAAAAAGGATTATGTTTTGAGCTATCTACACCAACACAAGACAACAAATTTACGTGATGAAAGGCACACATTATAACAACATTTTGAAAAACTAAACAAGGCTACCTCTTGTTCACGACCAGTTACACCTTGATCTACTTAGGAAAAAAATAGGAACACCAACAACAAAGCTAAGAATATTGCACTTGAAAATATATATAAGCTAAATCCCAGTTGAGGCGCATCTGTAAAACAAGATAAAAGTGCAGACTTTTTTTTCATATGTAAATTTCTATCATATGTCAAAAGACTCAAAACGTTGCACTTGAAATTATATATCAGAAGCATTCAAAAGTTCCTAACGAGCTTGGCTTGAACATTATCATTAAAATTTCATTCCAATGAACCCCAATTAAGTGTGCAAACAGCTAGAGATAAAATAAATCACAAAGTGGACTACCACTTCTCGACTCATGTAGACTCAACAATTTCGATCATTACAAATGCTCTAAGTCAAACCACGAATCATTACTTCAATTCCCCCTTCAATGGCCAAAGAGTACTGCACTTGCATTCGAAGCTTTTTCTTCAAAATCCACTTGCACCTGATTGTTTTGCAACCTCTAGGCAAATCAACAAGCTCCCAAGTATGGTCAGACATGATAGAATTAATTTCATTGTTACTTGCCTCCTTCCAAAAAACAGCATCTACAAAGTTCAAGGCTTCAGTAAAGCTTTTAGTATCCTCTTCTATCAAATAAGCATGCACAAACTCTTCACTAATCTCATCAAATTCAGCTAAAAATGCAGTAACAAAATCAGTTTCAGTCCTTACTCTTTTACTCCTTCGAGGTTCTTCATTAATTTCATTAAGAGTTTTTTTAATTACTGCATTTTTAGGAGAATCAACTTCTATAGATTTGAAAGAAATAACCTGGGTGCAAAAGATAGGTAATTTTTGAATTATGTGGGGGATTGTTAGGTATGCTTCACAAAATTGAGGTTTTACGTCTTTTCTATCTTTTGTTTGAAAGATGCGTAATTTATCTCCTTTGAATCTAATATGCTAACTAATTATAATTAGTAAATTTCCTAAATTATTCTTTTAATTATTAGATAGAATTTGTTAAAAGATTTTCCTGATTTTACTCACCTGCTTGTGAATGTTTGAGAAACTGAAGTTGTCGGAGATATGTTTAGTGACTGAATTATCTCCTGAATAGCAGCTTGATATCTTTAAAAGGAAAACTTCTCTATTCACAAGAGAGGCAAGTAAGAAAAAACCTCCTTCTCATTTCAGTTTTCTTCTTTCTCCAAAACACAACTTCTGAGAGTTCCATCTCTGCTGAATTGAGTGCACAAATCGGTGGAGAGCAGAGTAAACCCTGGAGTGAGCCGCCTTGGTTAACTTGCACCCAGGTTTAGTCGTATTTTTGCTCAAGTGCAGTAGTTCTTCTACGGCTCTGCAATTCCATTCTTATATAGATTTTTCCAACATTCGGATACCCTCGAAAAATATTACTTCAAAAATCAGAATGCCGAAGAACCCTGCTGTGCCGGATCTCTCCAAACTCCAACCTCTGATTGGCCCGAATTATCGTCGTTGGTCAGAGGAATTATTGTTATTCTTTCCAGAGCTTGGATTAGACTATGTTCTCTTCCAAGACAAATTAACTGATCCTACGAAGTCTAACCCTCCATCTGATTCTCCAAACTCACCGAAGACTCCTCCTTCTTCCGTGGTCACATCAAAAGGCAAGGAGATTGCTACTACCACTGATTCTCAGATTGAAGATGTGGTACTTTCGGGTAAACCTAAACCTGAAGGTACCTATAAAGATAACAACCGTTCTTGCCGTGGTCACATCATCAGGCACCTTTCTGAAAAGTTGTTTGACATTTATGTCAATTACGATTCAGCGAAGGAAATTTGGAGGAATTTAAAGAAAAGATATGGAGCTGAAGATGAGGGAAAGAAGCAGTATATCACCTCTCGACGGACCTCTTTCCAGATGAGGGATGATCATTCCATCCTTGATCAACTTCATGAGTATGAAGCTATTGTGTCACGGATTCAAGCTGAAGGAATCCCTATGGATGAGCATCTTGCAGCTTTTGTGCTCATCGACAAATTACCGTCTTCATGGAGTGATTATCGTGCAAGGCTGAAGCACGAGAAGAAGAAGATGTCCCTTGATGAGTTGATTGCTGATGTGATGATTGAGGATGCTAACAAAAAGTATTCAAGTAAAACTAAAATTTCTGAAAGTTTGCCTAATAATGTTAATGTCGCGGAAGATTCTGTTGGCAGTAAGAACAGGTCTAAGGCTCCCAAACCCAAGGGAAAAAAACCAACCCCAAAACAGTCTACTGACTTCAAGAGTGTTGGAACTGTAACAAGCCTGGACATAAAAAGCAGGATTGTATGTTGCCCCCTCAGTAGAAGGAGACAAACAAAACTCAAAGCAACCTTACGGAGGATCTAGTTGATGTAGCAATTGAGGTAAACGCTGCTCGTGATGTGGTTGAGTGGATCATTGATTATGGTTCCACTCGCCACATCTGTAGCCAGAAGTCCCTATTTAAAACTCTTGATGAATCTCCACATGATAGTGTCTACTTAGGAGATGCTAGTGCTTTGCAAGTTGCTCATATTGGAGATGTTTCTTTGAAATTGTCTTCTAGAAGAGTTTTAACTTTGACTAAAGTTCTGTTTGTACCAAATATGCATAGGAATCTGATTTCTAGTGCTTTACTGATGAAAGCTGGGATGAAACAGACTTTAGATGCTGGAAAATTAGATATTACTAAGAATAGGGCATATGTGGCAAAGGCCTTTTGTAATGGGAATCTCTTTATTCTTGACACTTTGAACGAAATGAATGCAAGTGCTTCTGCTTATATGGTGTGTGCTTTAGATACTTGGCATGGTAGAACTGGACACTTGAATGTCAATTCAATCAAACGTTTAAAGAATGCTAATTTAATTCCTGATAACTTGGAGAAAAAAATGCCAAAATGTGAAATTTGTGTGGAAGCGAAGCATGCTAGAAAACCTTTTTCTTCTCTTATGTTTAGAACTTCTGAGTTGCTTGAGTTGATTCACTCTGATCTGGATGATTTTAAAAACACTACTAGTAGAGGTGGCAAGCATTATTATATAACCTTTATTGATGATTTTTCTAAATACACAAGGGTTTATCTCCTGAAATCTAAAGATGAGGCCTCTACTATATTTGTGCAATTCAAGGCTGAAGTTGAAAATCAAATTGACAGGAAAATTAAGAGGATTAGGTCTGATAGAGGAGGGGAATATGAATCTGAAATTCTAAAATCCTTGTGTTAAAAGAAGGCATAATACATGAAAAAACATCTCCTTACACTCCTCAACAGAACGGTATAGCTGAAAGAAAAAATCGGTTTGACTGTTATGCTTTTGAGTTCTAGGTCACCTAACAAAATGTGGGAGGAAGCTATACTTTCAGCATGTTATATTTTGAATAGAGTGCCTCATAAAGGCTTGACTGTAACTCCATATGAACTCTGGCAGGGTTATCCCCCTAATTTGAGTTATCTTAGAGTATGGGGCTATCTTGCTAAAGTAGGTTTGCCTACTTTTAAAAGGACCAATATCGGTTCAAAAACTGTGGATGTTGTATTTATTGGTTATGCTCATAATAGTGTTGCTTATTGTTGTTTGACATTTAAACCTGATTCTTTGCAATTTGAAAGCATTGTTGAATCTAGAGATGTTGAATTCTTTAAGCATGTATTTCTTTTTAAGAAATCTATCGAAGTTGATTCTCCTAAAAATGCAGTAATTAAAAGAACTCTTAATGAAATTAATGAAGAACCACGATGGAGTAAAAGAGTAAGGACCGAAACTGATTTCGGGCCTGATTTTGTTACTGCATTTTTAGTTGAATTTGATGAGATTAGTGAAGAGTTGTGTATGCTTATTTGATAGAAGAGGATCCTAAAAGCTTTACTGAAGCCATGAACTTTGTAGATGCTATTTTTTGGAAGGAGGCAATTAACAATGAAATTGATTCTATCATGTCTAACCATACTTGGGAGCTTGTTGATTTGCCTAGAGGTTGCAAAACAATCAGGTGCAAGTGGATTTTGAAGAAAAAGCTTAAAGTTGATGGTTCCATAGTTAAATTCAAAGCAGGGCTGGTGGCACAGAGATTTTCTCAAAAACAGGGAGTAGACTACTTTGACACTTATGCTCCTGTCACAAAAATTGCTACTATTCGCATATTATTTGCTCTTGCATCTATTCATAAGTTGTTTGTGCATCAAATGGATGTAAAAACTGCATATCTAAATGGTGATTTGCATGAAGAAATTTATATGATGCAACCTGAGGGTTTTGTAGTAGCTGGACAAGAACATAAAGTATGCAAATCAATAAAATCTTTATATGGTCTTAAGCAAGCTCCTAAGCAATGGTTTGAGAAGTTTGATAATACCTTGCATGAAAATGGATTTGTTTCAAACTTTGGAGATACATGTGTATATTCTAAGACATCTGATCTTGTGTATGTCATTATTTGTTTGTATGTTGATGACATGATTATACTTGGTACTTCTCTTGATATTGTTTGTGAAACAAAGAAGCTTTTAAGTTCCAAATTTGACAGGAAGGATCTAGGTGAGGTTGATGTTATTCTTGGCATAAAAGTTCAGAAAAAGTGGTTCTGTTTTTTTCTTTGAATCAATCTCATTATATTGAAAAGATTCTTAAAAAGTTTGGGTATTGGGATGAACCATGTGCTAAGTCTCCCTATGATTCCTCTTTGCATTTATGTAAGAATAGAGGAGATGGTGTAGATCAGTCTGATTTTGCTAAGATTATAGGTAGTGTGATGTATTTGATGAATTGCACGAGACCTGATATTGCTTATACAGTTAGTAGACTGAGTGGATACACTCATAACCCAAATTCTGATCATTGGTTAGCTCTAGTTCGACTAATGAGATATTTAAAAGGAACTATTGATTGGAATTTGTTCTTTTTTGGTTTTCCTTGTGTTCTTGAAGCATATTGTGATGCTAATTGGGTGTCAGATAATGATGAAGTGAATTCAACTAGTGGTCTTATATTCACTTTAGGTGGTGGAGCTGTGGCTTGCAAGTCTGCCAAACAGAGTTGCATTGCTCGATCCACCATGGAATCTGAATTGATTGCTATTGAGTTGGCAGGTCAAGAAGCAGATTGGCTGAGAAAATCTTTTGGCTGACATTCCAATGATAGGAAGACCATGTCCGGCTGTCTCAATGAGATGTAACTCCCAGTCTGCGATTGTTGTAGCAATGAACGCATTGTATAATGGGAAGAAAAGGCATATACATATGCGACACAAGTTGATACGTAGCCTGATTGAAACTGGAGTGATATCTCTAGAATTTGTGAGGTCAGGAAGGAACTTGGATGATCCTCTGACTAAAGGATTGTGTGGACGAATGGTCCTAGACACTGCAAAAGAAATAGGACTAAAGCCTATTTCAGACTAGAGCATTCTGGATACCCAACCAAGAGTTCTTTACCTTTGATGAATTTTTGGTTCAATGTGGTCAAACGAAAGAATACTTGGTGGTTTGATGCTATAAGTAAGTCCCATGATTGTTGTCAGTTGGAAGGTTGAGGCACATGGTCTCTTAATGAATTCATTCATGTATGGGGGTGTGCGACAACACACACTTGATGAGTCACCTAAATAAGTGTCTAGGTATAAGGCTGCCTAACTAGATGAGTCATGGGCTAACTCACTAGGACATTTATGATGCAGGGTTATGTGCTAGGCCTTAAATAGCATATTACAGTTCGCAGAACTCTCAGATTGTATTTGTATGTTGATTCAAGTCCAAAAGACATCAACATTTAATTCTGAATTTTTGAATCATGTGGGGGATTGTTAGGTATGCTTCACAAAATAAAGGTTTTATGTCTTTTCTATCTTTTGTTTGAAAGATACGTAATTTATCTACTATGAATCTGATATGCTAACTAATTATAATTAGTAAATTTTCTGAATTATTCTTTTAATTATTGGATAGAATTTGTTAAAAGATTTTCCTGATTTTACTCACCTGCTTGTGAACGTTTGAGAAACTGAAGTTATTGGAGATATGTTTAGTGCCTGAATTATCTCCTGAATAGTAGCTTGATATCTTTAAAAGGAAAACTTCTCTATTCACAAGAGAGGCACGTAAGAAAAAACCTCCTTGTCGGTTCAGTTTTCTTCTTTCTCCAAAACACAGCTTCTGAGAGTTCCATCTTTGTTGAATTGAGTGCACAATTCAGTGGAGAGCAGAGTAAACCCTGGAGTGAGCCGCCTTGGTTAACTTGCACCCAGGTTTAGGCGGATTTTCACTCAAGTGCAGTAGTTCTTCTACGGCTCTGCAATTCCATTCTTATTCTATTTTTCCAACATTCGGATACCCTCGAAGGAGATCTACTCCAAGAAGAAAAGCAAGTAAAACATCATTTGTGCCCGACCTGATCTTCTCCACACTCAATTGCTCCCTAAAAGGCACGCTGGTTCTGTTCACTCTACTACCGCGGATGCCATACGCCAAATAAGACAAATACTTCATATCCAAAGCCTCAAGCTTTTCTAATCACCTCCCTGGAAGTAACCAAGTCTTAAAGGTCAACACCATTCCTAAACCTGATCTTATCCTCGTACCTCTGAAGCGCATCCGTTGAATCGTTGATCCCGACGCCGACGAATGAGATGTGAGGAAGTTGAAGGAAACTAAAGAGCTCTGAAGGGAGGCCTTCGGGTGTGAGTTCACGCAGCTTTATAATAAGGCAATGGGTATCGGTTCCGAGCTTCAATAGGTCGATTTCGCCATTGGAGTTCTCCATATATCCAACCCGACTACGCATCGCTCGTCAAAGAGGCTAGAGAGGAAGAGTGTGACGGCTGATCGGAGCTCATCTGGGGTCGACATGACAAAGCTAGGTTTTGACGCAACGATCGAAGATTATGAAATTGTGGGGGAACATCTTGGAAAAATGGAGAGGGGTGCGAGGGTTTGAAGTTGCTAGTGGAATGTGTGTGTTGTTTATATAAAGAGATATACTCCGCAGGTATATATAGTCGTGGGTCCGGTTTGCAAACCGGTGGTTCTGGTTCCTCGAAACCGGAACTGGGCATGGGCCGGTTCCCCGTTTCAGTCCGGTTCTGGCCGGTTCCGTAGCCGATTCTCTCGGTTCCGGTTCCGGTTCCGGTTCGGGACCGACAATTTTTAAATAAAAAAATAATTTAAAAAAAAAATCTGGTTTAAATCCTAGGTCTACCACGATCGCGGTTCTTCACCCGCGATCGCGGCGTGGAGATCGGATCAAGGCAATTAAGGCAATTATTCTTCAAAACAAAAAAAGTTGGATAATTAAAGGGCTTGGACTTAAAATTAAGTTGCCTACGTATCATCTCGGGGTTATAGAGGAATCAAAGCCCACGTAGTTCTCTTACCTTTCGATATGAAACCCCGCTTTGCTTACCATCTACGTCGGTCCATCGGAACCGGCGTCATCGTCTTGGTCGTCCGAGTCGGAAGTTTCAGATACCTCCGCCTTTTGTTGACGAATTTCTGCCCTCTTCCAATCACATACGCACACTTGGGCTTCCAAGACATTGGGCTTTAAACTCGATCATTTTGCGTCTAGGACGTGTCCTCCTTCTCTAAATGTTTGCTCTACCGATACGGTCGAGGCGGGAACAATAAGCACTTGAGCCGCGATCTTGACCAAGGTTGGAAAATGTCTTCTTGTGGGTCTTCCACAAGAAGACATGTGGGTTGTTAGATATGTTTCAAACTCAAAGTGGGTTGTTAGATATGTTTCAAACTCCGCATTCGAGCTCGAATGTCTCGGTCTCTTGGTAAGGCTATGCAAAAGATTTGCCCCCCACTTTTTAGTAGCACCGAGGGCACTCGAGCTTGAAGAGGAGGATGAATGTGGAGGTAATGGAGAAGAACTAACACTAGATGAATATTCGGTAACCAATTCCTCAATTGATCTTCTAACTTTACTAGTATATCCCCAACACTAGCAATATCATCATTAACATCCAATTCCAATGCATCATAATAACCATTCAAAAACATTTCTAAACCACTCATCTTAAACCTAGGATCAAACACACAAGCAACAAGATAAATATCGGGGATAACTTTATAATAGTTCAACCATTTCACTTTCATAGCATCAATAGCACCACAAAGTTCAGTGAATTTACGCCACTCACAAAAACCGCCCGCCACATTCAATGCTTCAAAACAAAACAAATGAGCACAAGGTTTATAAACATGACTAAAAGTTCATGTTGCATCATGAAATATTCTCAAAACTTCTAAGATTTTATAACAATAATCCCAACATTGAGAAATAATGACATTGTCGGGAAAATATATGGTTGCAAAAGAAGTCGAAACTTCTTTGTAAATTGTAAGGCATGCATGCATGAAGTAGTTTAAAAGTGGAGTTCCAACTGTGGCAAACATCTTTTGGAAAATTTTGGTGTGGAACACCTTTTTTATTACAAAACGTCGTCCAATCTTGGGCAGTTCGGAGGCTAGCACACATACGACTAACAACATATCTAATAGGAGCGATTAAACCCGACATAACATTTAAACAATCTTTGACACATAGGTTTAAAATAATGCAAATACATCTTACATGAAAATACTTCGCTCCAAAAATTGGTTGACAATGCGGAATCAACTCTCGGATTGAAGCGGTGTTGTTAGATGCATTGTCAAACGAGATAGAAAAAACTGGATGAAGTAGTCTATACTCTTCCAAAATAGTACGAATAATGTTACTAATCATTAAAGTGGTATGAGAAAAATCAAATACTCTATAAGCCAAAACACGTTTTTGCACATTAAAATGATCATCAATAAAATGACATGTTAAGCCCATGTATGAATGATTTTGCCAATGATCACTCTAAATATCACTACAAATTGAAACTTTAACATCATTTTGAGCAAAAAAATTCATCAATGCCATTTTACGGGTTTTATATGCATTCATCACATTTTTTTACCGACTTCCTAGTAGTCGGTTTATAAGCGGGTTGTACATGATTAGTCATCCAATTGTTAAATCCTAACTTTTTGGCAAAACTAAATGATAAGTAATCAACACAAATAGACTCGGAGAAGGCATACATGATATCATTATGGTTATAAGTAAATAAATGAGGGTTATAATGAGGATTAAGGGATGAAGAAGTTGCAAACTCGGAGGGTTGGGATTGTCCTCGCATCATGCCTATCTTGTCGGGGTGTGCTTTCTTCACGTGACCGGATAATGTTCCATAGCCTGATCCCGACAACCATGTGTAAACCTTAGGACAATAGTTACAATGAACTTTAAATTTCTTGGTAGATGCATCATAAGCTCCCTTTCGAAAATGTTTTGTAAAAATTTCGGATTTAAGGGTTGGATCCTCGCTCACATCGGATCCATGATCCACATCCACTCCCTCATTTTCATCGGGAGTGTACGATCCCGGCTGTACCACATTGGGATCCGAGAGCCCGACAAGTTAATAGGGGGTACAAATTCTACATTTGCACCACTCTCTTGTTAGCCAAAAATTTGATCAATGTTAAGAAATCCTTCCATTTTCTTAAAATGCAACTAAACAAGTAAGCAAAGAGCGAGATGTGGTAAAGAAATATGTATTTAAGAAGATAACGAACCTTAAAATTACAAAGCAATAAGATGTAAGAGACAATTGTGCTAATTTTTTGAAAGAACAATTATGAAAGCAATTGTAAAAACTAGTAAAGATTGAGAATTGAGAGAGCTTTGTAAACTTAAGAGATTGAGAGAGATTGGTAGTGTGAGTAGGAATGAGATCATTTAGTGGGTATTTATAGGGTAAATTTATCAACTAATCGTTGGAATTATGAACTAGCCGTTGAAAACTAGTCGTTGGCATTTAAACCAAAACCGCAACCGCGGCCTGAGAACCGCCACCGAGAGGATGATCTTGTATTGGGATGCCATTTTCTATGTTTTTGTTTCTAGTGTGTTAGAGAGGTTTGATTTTGAAGGCTTTGAGAATTAAACCACTTTTTAGTTTGTTTGGATTCCTAAAAAAAGGAATGAAGATGGAGAAAGATGGATCGGTGATTGGGGATTCAATTGAATTAGTATATGGATAGTATTGAAACAGGGGTATGATGCATGGCAAAGACTCCTTTATCGAAGTTGTATTCAAACCAGAAAAAAGATACTGCTAGATTACAAACCAGAAAAAAGATAATGTCGGATTTTTATCCTTTTTTATAGTCATCTACAAATCATTAGTTTACACATCAAAATTCCCTAAATAAACTTTATCTGTTAAATAAAAAATCCCCTCAAAAAATAATTGTGTATTCAAATCGAGTTCCTATATATCGAAATAAAAAAAATTAATATCATCCTAGTAGAGCCTTTTCGAGGTTGGGCCTTGGAGTCCAAATATACACATCCTTACTATGAACATGTCTTGAGAGTGTTTTCGATAAACCTAAAAAAACGGAAATTTTGCGTTGTAATTGTAACACCCCGACTTTCGCCGGGGCGATACTAGGTGGTAGACCCTATTTGGGACTACTCAGATTAGTCAAACAACAAATTCACTCGGATCTTGCAACTCGGGCACGACAAGAAAACAAAGAAACATCCAACTTTTTAATTTAAAAAGAAGCAGAAAGCATGATGGTATTCTCGAATTCGTATACAGAAGATCACAGTCAAATCATTCTGTAATTTCAAACTATCCTAAACCAGTTCTATCCAACTAATAACAAACAATTCAACAAACAACATTTAATACACAGATCCCGACAACCCGAACTTATTGACACGTCGCCAACATCCGCTTAACCACTTTGTAGAGAATCCATCACGATTCTGGAAAAGTACTTGAAACTGTAAAATATTTCCCGAAGGGTCAGCTATAATTCTAATTCAAGCTAGAAAGCGTGAGATGCATATAGAACATTTGAAAAAACCACACAGAACCCTAGCAATCAAGATTTACACATAAATCAATAATTATCATCTCATACCAATTCAACACTTAATGTTAAATAATCACACAGACACCCAATTCAACACTTAATGTTAAATAATCACACAGACACCCATAAACACAAACACACAAACACACAAGCGCACACACACACACACATACAGATAACACCACAATTACAACCACATTAAAAATACAACAATATCACGATAGTATAATCATTACAGATAACATCAACAATAGTAACAAGGATAACAGTAATCTTCATAAAAATCTTCCCAACATATATAAGCACAAAAAACATTCCATTAAACCAAACCTCAAAATACAAAACCATTCAAACAAAGTCTGTCACATAAAATAGCAACCAAACATCCTCCTCAAATCCAAATGGCACCCTCCGGCCTCTCATCTATGGCGCACGGTCAGGGCGCGTACCATATACACGTGCCTATTTCCCCTATTCACCCCTCTTTCCCCGGCTAAACCTCTACTAGAGCGTTTGCCAAAACATTTTATTTTATTTTTAGAAGGGGGTCCCTTCCAGCTGCATGATCATGCCCAGGGGCCTCTTCATCCTCAGTGTACCCGTACTCATGACCATACCGGTGGAACCCAATGCACGTATAAAGAAAAATGTTTAAAAACAATTTTTTTCGTAATTCCAAAAACATATACAAGCACGTAATATGGAATCATTCCAAAATATGGTTTGCACATTCAATTCAATCATTTAACACATAATGGTCGTAAGCAAGCAAGTCGACAAACGATTAACCTCGAAAAACGGAAACAAACACGCGGCGAAAGGAAAATAGACCCAAACAATTCACAATCACAATAACAACCACAATCACGATTTCGATTCAAACCCAATCATATTTGCAGACACAATCACAATTACAGTTACGATTACAAGCACACTCATAGTCATAGTCAAATCCAGAATCACAATCAGACTCACAACCACAATCAGATTCACAATCACAAGTTCAATCACAAATACATTTACCATTACAACTACACCCACAAGTACAACTGCAACACAACTACAAGCACCACCACATTTACATTTACATTTACAAAGACGATTACAGTTACAGTTTCCCAATCACGCAATTACAGTCGCAAATACAATACAGTTATAAACGCAATTTACAATTAGGAGTACCAACACAATTACAACTACAATTACAATCTTCATAAGCATAGAGAGAGAATTTTTATTTTAAAAATTAATATGCAAGGGGACTAGTTCCCAAAACCAATTCCACATAAATGGCACTCAATCTAACAAGAATTGAATCAAACCGAGCAAGTCGAACAACGACTTACCTCCAAGAAGAATTCTTGTAGCGAGCGGACAACTTAAACAAACCGAGCATCACGACTCCCTAGACAAATAATAGAGAAAGGCATTTAAAGGCAAGGCCTTGCGATAAGAGATTTAAAGGAATCCGAGACTCCTAAACATACAATTTATAACCTTAGGCCCACAGACCCAACATTCCAAAACTATAACCTAATTGATATATGTAAACTTCAACTTGTTAGCTAATTTCCAACACATAAATTAATTAATTATCTACTCTAGCACAAAATCGGAACACAATCCAACCTCTAACTCCACTAAAATCAATTAGAAAACAATTTCAAACAACCATTATACAAATGGGGCACAGTCCATGCCACTAAGTTAGATAAGCATCTATAATTAATTATGAATTAACCAACCACACTTAATATCACACTCCTATCGAGTGCATACATGATATTGAGTATATTATTCATGGTTTTATATGTCTGTATTTATGGTTTTAGATATGAGCAATTATGAAATCGAAATCATGTATTAATTTGATCGAATACGTATATACATAGTTTTGGGGGTATATATACATAGTTTAATTTTTTTTATACAATATTTTATATTTACGATTATGGATTGCGATTTATGTAATAGTGTGATAGAACACGCATATACATGATTTTGAGTATATATATATATATACATAGTTGTGATTTTCTATATACATGACTTTACATTCCGTCTCACTTCTTTTTGGTATCATTTAGACAAGTAATGACAACAAAGCAACACCAGTGTACATGCACTAAATTAAAAACTTTAGAATATCTTATACAATGAACACAACTCTCCTTTCCAATATATTTTCTCCATTCTTTAACAAGCTCCTTGTTTTCATTAGTTGCCCGTTTAACAATTTCTTTCCAACCTCGTGACAGCCTAAGAAAAATCTCCACTTCTTCCCCTTAGTTACATCCAATCGGTCAACATGATTTGGCCTCTCATGGCATCATCTTTCTACACTAGTCATAAATCCAAGAACCTGCACATGTGATGTTCGTATTTTTAGTAGAGTTTTTAGTAGGATTTCTTTGTTTATTAGGTTTAATTTTGATAAGTTTAGGATTAGTTTAGTATGTTTTTGGATAGTTTTGCATATTTTCATAGAAAGTATGGAAGCTACTCTATTTTGTGTATTTTGTAGGTTTTAGCAAGGAAAAGGTGCTATATGGAGCTGAATTTGGAGCGCTAAAGTGAAAGACGGAGGAATACAAGTTTGGAGAAGTCAAAGTCCAAGATTCACGAGATGAAGTGTGGAAGAAACCAAGCCCAGGCTCGTTAACGAGGTTGTGAGGGCTCGTTAACGAGGCCACATGATAGAAATTTCGAGGGTTGACTTTGTAACTCACCGATCCTGTGCGGGAAATTCTTTCCGTGTCGGTAGAGTATCTTTTTATGATTTTTAGGGTTATTTTATTATGTATTTTAGGTCTTGTTATCTTTCTAGATTTTCTTTCTATCTTTTTAGAGTTTTATTTCTATCTTTTAGGAAAGTTTTTATCTTCTAGCCTTATTAGTTTTTAGCCTTTTTAGTATAAATAGCCCTCTTATTTAGCTTAGAAGGGGGGCGAAACAGAGGAGCAAGTGGTAGAGAGAAGAGGAAGAGCCGAGATAGAAAGAGAAGATCGGAGTCGAGATTGAGAGCTCGGTGGACGAGAGTTACCAGGGTCGTTAGTCAAGTATTTCGGTTCGGTATTTGCATATTTTCGGTTTCTTCTGATTTTCTATAAGACAATATTTTGCTATTTAATTTGAGTAGTAATTTGTTTTCAATGATTTCTTTTATTGAGTCTATTTGTTTTGTAGTTATGATTAGTGAGTAGTCTTCTTTTCTAGGATCGGGGATAAGCCCGGCATAGTTGAGCATGTTTGATAAGTAAGATTGTGTGTTGAATGCCTTTTATCTATTATCAAGATTGTTTGTTGTGTTTATACCGAGATGAAAGTTGAGGTAATTTGAGTTTTTAACTTGATTGAAAGAGAAAGTTAGTAACTTGAAGGTTGATATTGTTTGAATACGAAAGTTTCAAGCTTTAGATCCAAGACAAGCAATTAAGTGAATTAGGATGCGAAAGTAGGTTAATTTACTTGATAGTCAGCGAAAGTTGATGATTCTATCTATTTAAAGGCATGATCGATTCTTCTTACGAGTTTATATGCTTGGCTATGTTGTGGTGTCCCTAGTCCTAGATCTTTGTTTTTATTTGAATTATTTTAAGTGAATTTCGTTGCTGAGTTAGTTGGCTCGGTACCGAACTTATTTAGGTCGTTAGTTGAGTCTTTTTGTGTTCGGTGGTTCGTTAACGACCCTGACAACGTCGTTAACGAGGCTACTTGTGAGTGTTTTTATTTGATTTTGTTTGCTTTTTAGTAGTTGATAAACGAACAAACTTGCTTCCTGTGGAACGATCCTGACCTCCCTGTACTCAGCGGGGTCTTGATTATAAATTTATTTGTTGTCAAGAAACCCTCCTCAACCAATTGGCGCCGTTGCCGGGGAAGCAACGTGTTTGTTTGTTTATTTGTGGGTTCGGGAATAGCCCGACCCCGTTTTTGCTTTTAAGTTTTGTTTTCTTTGTCTGTTTTCTCAGCGTATGCCGGTAGGACGACGAAGGCTCGCGTTTGACAACACTAGTTATTACTCAGAACCCGAACGTTCCCTGCACCGTAGACTCCGAGAAAACCGAGCCATGGCCACACCGGAAGAGATGGCTCTTCAAATGGAAGACCTCCGAAATCAGATGGAGGCATTGAAAACTGAGAAAGAAGGCGTTGCTGCTGAGGCTGAGCGTCAACGAGTTGCTAATGCTCGTCTACAAGAGGAGCTTAATGCCTATCCAAGGATGTCAAACAGTACATGCATCCAGAACTAAGGGTTCCAGAATCTCCAATCGTGCTTCTTGCGATAGAGAAACCCTTTGAGATCAAGTCTCAATTCATATCCTTGATTAAACGGGCTCAGTTTGAAGGGAAACCTACTGAGTGCCCTATGGAGCATATTAAAAACTTTCTTGATTTATGTCACACCATAGCTGTTGAAGGTGTCTCACTTGAATATGTTCTATTAAAAGCTTTTAGGTGGTCTCTTACTGGAAAGGCCCTGAGCTGGTTGGAGAGCCTACCTTCTAAGTCTATCAGGACTTGGAAAGCTTTGTACGATCAATTTCTTACAAAGTTCTCCCCCCCTGCTAAGACAACGGAGTTGAGGAAACGCATCACCTCCTATCACCAACTGCCTAATGAAACCTTTGTTGAAACATGGGAAAGATTCAAAGAGATGCTTAGACAGTGCCCCACTCATGGGCAACCTTTATATGTTTTGCAAGAAATCTTTTTCCAGGGTATAAGCGCAGAGACCAAGAACCGCATCAACACGCATACCGCGTGCGGTTTTATAGAGATGAATCCGACGGAGGCATGGGAACTGTTGGATAAGCTTTCCAATTATGATGCCATGTATGGAACCCAGCAGACTCCACAGCCTCAGAAACGTCTCTACATGCCTAACCGAGACGAAGTTGACCCAGATGTTAAAAATCAATTCTTGCAAGATGAGGTCAACCGTCTGAAGAAGCAGGTAAGTTTTCTGAAATCCTCTCAATCATGTCAAGAATGTGGTTCTTCTGCACATAGTACTTCTGCTTGCACTAACATAGAGAAGGTTAGAGCCGCTGAGACAATAGCTGAGATGAATTATATGAGAGGACCATACAGGAACCAGCCTAGCTATAATGACAGGTCGAACAACTATCAGGCATGGGGCAATCAGAATACCAATCAAAACTATGCAATGCCTCCACCAGATAGACGACATGCACCTTATCTACCTCCAGGACATCAGGAGCCACCATCATGGGTTCAAGGATTACAGGAAGGCATTAACGACATGACCAACAAAGTTAACGAAGTGACCAACAAGGTTAACGAAGTTCAAGCCAACCTGAACCAACAAAATAAAAGATGGGGAGAGCTCGATATATGGAAGAAGAGTGTTGATTCTCAACTAGGGAACCTCGCTGCCCAAATTCCAAGACCACAAGGGCAACTCCCGGGCCGCCCGAGGAGAACCCTAGAGGACAAATAGCAGCGGTGCACCTTAGGAGCGGGAAGACATTGCCGTAGCGAGTCCAAGTTGAAGAAAAGGAGGAAGAGCACGTCACCAAACAGCTCGTTAACGAGCCAGCAAGGGCAAATAACGAACCCATTTACCAAGGTGACGAGGCTCCGAGGGTTCCTGACGACCCTACCCCAGGTAAGTTTTCTAGACCGAGCCTTCCTCACAACTCCAGGGTAGTTAACGACCCCATCAGGGTCGGTAACGACCCACCGAGGTCACCTAACGACCCGGTAGCACCACCTCTCGAGCCTAACTTGGTTCCGAGAATTGTGAAAACTCTTCCATTTCCAACTAAGAAATCTATGGACTCTACTGAGAGTAAGTTCAAGCGTTTCTTAAAGATTCTTCAGGGCATTAATATTTCCATCCCATTCGCTGAGGCCCTAAGCGAAATGCCGGCTTACTCAAAGTTTTTGAAAGATATTCTTAGCAGGAAAAGATCCATTACAGAGCTGCATGATGAAGTCAGATCAATAGCTCTACCGGAAAAATAAGGGACCCAGGGAGATTTGCAATAACAATCGGCATAGGCAACCACAAGTTCAAGGCTTTATGTGATCTGGGCGCCAGTGCTAGTTTAGTTCCTCTCTCAATCTGGTCTAAAGCTAATATGGGACCATTAGAGCCCATCAACATGCGGCTTTACATGGCAGACGGATCCTACATCAAACCAACAAGGGTAATAGAAGATTTTCCAGTTCAAGTGGGCAAATTCTTTGTTCCAAACGACTTCATCGTTATGACAATGCCCGAAGATCCAGTGGTGCCTATTATTTTGGGAAGACCGTTCCTCGCCACAGTTGGAGCCATAATCGATGTCAGGAGGGGACTCCTAACTTTTGAAATTGGGGATGAGATGACGGAATTCCGATTCAAACAGTCAATTAAGGAGACTGATAAAGCCGAAGTCAAAATGCTCTACACCCACAAGGAAAACATTGAGTGTGGAGACCCTATTGGAAGATCTGCATTAGGTGATGAAATTTCAGGACAAAGATGGGCAGAAATAACCTCTGCTGTTTCAGTGACAAGCTCCCCATCCACGTTACCGATTCTCCTGGCAGAAGAAGCAGGCTCGTTAACGACCCCATCAGCATCGTTAACGACCCTGACAGAAGACAAGGAAATTTCAGCCTTTGAATATCTTGAGGAGGTGTTGAAGACGGAACCAGAAGAACCAATTCTAATCCCTGCTGAACCATCCCCAACACTTAAACCCCTGCCAGACTCCCTCAGGTATGAATTCCTTGGTCCTAATTCTACTTTGCATGTCATCATTAATGCTAAATTAAAAGATGAGCAAGTAGGAAAACTCCTGAATGTGCTTAGGATGTATAGGAAAGCCATAGGCTACTCCCTAGATGATATAACTGGCATATCCCCTTCCCTTTGCATGCATAGGATATACATGGAGGATAATCATAAACCCACCATAGAGCATCAACGTAGGTTAAATACTAACATGAAGGATGTAGTTAAAAAGGAAATTATTAAATTACTTGATGTTGGGATCATATTTCCTATATCGGACATCCAATGTGTGAGTCCGGTCCATGTAGTCCCAAAGAAAGGCGGGATGACTGTTCTAGAAAATGAAAAGGGAGAGCTTATTCCGACTAGAACCACCACTAGTTGGAGGATGTGCATTGATCATAGGAAGCTATATAGTGCTACTAGAAAAGATCATTTTCCGCTTCCTTTTATTGACCAAGTGTTAGAACGCTTAGCCCAGCATGATTTTTTCTGTTATTTAGATGGCTATAGCGGTTTTTGGCAGATTCCTATTCACCCTGATGATCAGGAGAAAACAACCTTTACATGTCCCTATGGAACCTTTGCTTATAAAAGAATGTCATTCGGGCTTTGCAATGCCCCTACTACCTTTCAAAGATGTATGATGGCCATTTTTTCAGATATGATAGAGGATATTGTAGAGGTTTTCATGGATGACTTTTCTGTTTATGGTTCTTCATTTGATTCTTGTTTTGCTAACCTTGCACGAGTGCTTAAAAGATGTGAAGAAACCAATCTTGTGTTAAATTGGGAAAAGTATCATTTCATGGTTCAAGAAGGGATAGTACTAGGACACATTGTCTCTAACAGAGGGATAGAAGTAGATAGAGCAAAAATTGAGCTTATTGAAAAACTACCTCCTCCTTCTTCTGTAAGAGACATTAGGAGTTTTCTAGGGCATGTTGGCTTTTATAGACGCTTTATTCAAGATTTTTCTAAGATAGCTAAACCTTTGACTAACCTACTAATGAAAGATGTAGTGTTTGAGCTGTCTCCAGAATGTCTTGAAGCATTTTACAGGTTACGAGCTGCCCTTGTATCTGCCCCCATTATGCAGTCCCCAGATTGGACATTGCCTTTCGAGATTATGTGTGATGCCAGTGACTATGCAGTTGGCGCAGTCTTAGGGCAACGGAAGGACAAAAAGCTCCATGCCATCTATTATGCCAGTAAGACGCTGGATGAGGCGCAGAGTAAGTATACCACAACAGAGAAGGAGTTCCTTGCCGTGGTATTCGCCTTTGAAAAATTCCGGTCCTACCTTGTTGGGTCCAAAGTGATTGTTTATACTGACCATGAGGCTGTTAGATACTTAATGGCTAAAAAGGATGCCAAACCCAGATTGCTTCGTTGGATGCTCTTACTGTAGGAATTTGACCACGAAATAAGAGACAAAAAGGGAACAGAGAACCTAGTGGCGGATCATTTATCCAGATTGCCAGTAGAGCATATCACCGAGTCCAGCAATGAGGTGCCTATAAACGATTCCAGACATGACGAACACCTCCTACTGAATGAGGTCGAACTCTGCAAAACCCTCGTCACCGACCCCTTCAGGGTCGTTAACGAGGTGTCGAGGCTGGAAGGCACAAATTACAAAGATAAACTTTCAGAATGGGTCGGCATGACATTCAATCAGGTCGTTAATGAGCCACGGGAGGTCGTTACCGAGGATAAAATAATGACTCCATGCTCGTCAACGACCCATCCAGGTAAGATTTCTAAAACCGAACTAGCTCAAATCAATTCCATTCCTTCTCCTACTTCTACTTCTTCCTCAATATCACTTCATGTTGTTAGAGGGTCAAAAGCCCCTTGGTTTGCGGATTTCGCTAACTATCTTATAGGAGGCGTGATTCCCGAGGGCTTTACCCCACAAAAGAAGAAGAAATTTCTCCATGATGTAAAACAATACTATTGGGATGATCCCTACTTGTTTAAGCAAGGGAGCGATCACCTTTTTAGGCGTTGTGTCCCAGAAGAGGAGATTGAGAATGTGATCCATCAATGTCACACACTTCCAACTGGAGGCCATGCAAAGGGATTCAAAACCACGGCGAAGATTCTTCAAAGTGGTCTCTATTGGCCAATCATTTTCAAAGATGTGCAAGCTTATGTGACAGCATGTGATGGGTGCCAACGCTCAGGAAACATCACTTGGAGACATGAAAATCCACTTACCGGGATATTGGAGGTTGAGCTATTTGACGTATGGGGGCATAGACTTCATGGGACCGTTTCCCGCATCAGGCCCCTACAAGTACATTCTAGTTGCAGTCGATTATGTCTCCAAGTGGGTGGAAGTTGTTGCTACGAGGACTAACGACGCCAAGATTGTGGCTAAATTCATCAAGACCAATATTTTCCCCAAGTTCGGCGTTCCAAGGGTCCTTATCAGTGATGGTGGTTCCCATTTCATTGAGCGGAGTTTTGAAGCACTTTTGGCTAAGTATGGAGTATCCCATCGGGTGCCAACACCCTATCATCCCCAAACTAGTGGCCAGGTTGAAGTTTCAAACAGGCAAATAAAGAGCATCTTGGAGAAGACAGTCTCCCGTTCTAGGAAGGATTGGTCCTCCAAATTGGATGACGCTCTGTGGGCATATAGGACAACATACAAAACACCTCTACGCACCACTCCTTATAATCTAGTGTATGGCAAGGCATGTCATTTACCGGTCGAGATGGAGCATAAAGCACTCTGGGCCCTAAAGGAGCTAAACATGAACCTCGACACAGCGGGAGCAAAAAGATTCATGGACTTGCAAGTATTAGAAGAGCTGAGGTTGAAGGCGTATGAAAATGCTGAAATTTACAAAGAGCGCACTAAAAGGTGGCTTGATCGGAAATTGGTACCAAAAACTTATTACGTCGGCGACAAGGTACTTCTTTTCAACTCTAGACTCCGATTATTCCCAGGGAAGCTCAGGACACGATGGAGTGGGCCCTTTGTGGTTCATCAAAATTTATCCTCATGGGGCGGTAGAGTTGATCGATAACCGATGCGTAATCTTCAAAGTTAATGGGCACCGGCTGAAGAAGTTCCATGACCAAACCGAGTCGGACGAAGAGATCAGAGTTACCATGGCTCTCACATCATCGGACTAGTCAAAGGAGCACGTCGGGCTGACGACGTTAAAAATAGCGCTTACGGGAGGCAACCCGCTTTTTTAGTATAGAATTAGATTTTTCTTTTTAGACTCTTTTTCTTAGCTTTCTTTTGAGTTCTTTTTATTAGTTTTTAGGATAGAAAATAGGATTAAATCTTGAGCTAACAAGACGCAGGAGAAGGGATCGAAAATCACTTCAAGAGGCCACGGTGGCTCGTTAACGACCCACCCAAGGTCGTTAACGACCCGGTTCGGATGACCTGATCCAACAAACGGGTAGGTAAGTTTTTTTAACCTAGTCTATCTTTTTCACTACCCTAGCCGCCACCCCCTCTATCCCTTCCCTCTCCTATATAACCCTCTTACCTCTTCCAAAAATTCACCCTCTCAAATCCCCCCAAATCCAACCTTCTCAAAAAAACTCAACCAAAAATCTTTAGTCCCACCGATCGGAATCCCGCGCCAACCATCACCGAGCCACCGTCGTTACCGAAGCCTAGAAACCCTTCCCTCCACCGTCGAAGATCCGAGCTTTCGATAACCTTCACCGAGCTCGTTACTCAACCAATTCCCGACCCCTTGTTCTTCAAATTTCTCGGTTCTCCGGTATGTTTTCTAAACCCTAACTCGAAATTGCATGATTTATGGTATTTAGGGTAGAAATTTCATGTCTAAGAATTGAGTTCATATAGAGGATCGATGTTCATGATTGGATTTTTGCCCATGCAAGTTTGATTTTGCTTCGTAATTCTAGATCTATAGAAGGAAATGCATGTTAGATGTTCCATTGAGAAAGTTGATTGTGAAAAGCATGAATTTTTCTTGTTATAGTATCAAGTTTTAAACTTAGCATGTCAAAATTTCGGGTAAATTTAGCATGAGCGGGATGGGTAATCGAGCAAGTATGGGGTGCGTATGTCCGATTGTGTGACTAGTGAGGAGTATAGAGGATTGCATGTTTGATTTTTGCTTGATTTTTAAGGTAGATTAAAACTCGGAATTCTGCGATTTGGTTCTCGGAGGCTCGTTAATGACCCTGCATAATCTCAAAATTCAACAACCATTCCAGATTCGTAAACGACCCAATTGGGTAGTTGACGAATAAATTCCGAGTCTGTTTCGAGACCAAGTATGGGGTCTTTTGCCTATCTATTTTGAGTAGATCTTATCTTGGAAAAGTTTTTGATTATTTTGTAGATCTCATGGCAAGTTCAAGCAGACCCGCTACCCGAGCTCAGAAGAAGAGAAGGAACCAGAGGTCCCCATCTCCACCTTGCATGGACAACGTGATTTTGAGTACTCAAGGCCAAGCGAATCGATACCGTGCCATTCTAGAGAAGGACCACAGCACCCGTTGGTTCTCGAAGTCCAGTGCTATCAACACAGGGATCTACACGGACGTCAAGGAGGCCTTCCTTATCCTCGGCGCAGCCCATCTCCTAAAGAAGGAGAATCTACCACACTTTTCGGCCCTCACATCCGAGTTTTTGGCCACTCTAGAGACTAGCTTCCCATCGCAGACTTCGGCGGGACGAATCCGGTTTCGGCTCGGTAATGTGAGCCGTGAGTTCACTATGGCAGAGTTCAACGCAATCCTAGAGCTTCCAAATCCGTCTAGAGACTACAGTTTGAAAGACTACAGGGTGACTAGGACATGGAGCTACATCACAGGGGAAGAACAATCCTCCACAGCGGCATTATCTGGGGCAAGCATCATCAACCCCATCTTCAGGATCATTCTCCGAGTCCTAGCCGCTACGTTTTGGCCGAAGAGAGAGTTGAACAGGCCAACGAGGACGGAAGTTGCTTGTCTCCGCACCATCCTTTTCGAGGAGCCCGACCCTTTGAATTTGGGGTATGAATGGCTCAACTACGTCGAGAAATCAACCAAGTCCAAGGAAATTTGGTGTGGCAACTTGGTTAGCCTTTTGGCTAAAAACCTTGGAGTTGACCTCACTCGCTACACACCGGCCCACGCTCAACTCCTCAACAAGAGCTATTGGTATAGCTCAAGTATCTTCATTCAAGCCGAAGGAGGGTCCAAAGTGAAAGTACAAGACCGCATCGTCACACCCACCCTCGACAAGTTGGAGCTACTTTATGTACCAAATTGGTACAAGGCATGGACGGGGCATGCTCACCCGTTTCATGTGAGACAAGATTTGAGCGAGATGGTGAAGCAATGGATGAAGATGAAGATGAAGATGAGGATACTGAGGTAGTAGGTGACGACACTGAAGAAGCCGACACCGAGGGAGGAACTGAGGAGCTAAACCTCGAGGAAGAAGACCTCGACACGGAAGTATTGGGCAGCAACGTCCTCGTTGATGAGCCCACCAGGCTCGTTAACGACCATTTCCAGCCTCCTCCCTACATTCCTCACGAGGCACCTATCTTCGGTAACGAGGCACCGAGAGCTTCTGTCGACCCACCGCCAGCTCCTACCGACCCTCAGTCCTATGGACTCATGCCATACAACCCGGTGCTATATCAAGATCATTTCCAACCTCATTATCCACCACCTCCTCAGCCCGAGTACGCAGGATCGAGTATGCCACCACCATGGGTCGAGGATCTTTCTGCTCAAATGCAACAGCTTCACCTCCAGCAGGACCATATTCATAGACGGATGGACAAATGGGAGACCGTCTATTCTGCTCGCATGTCGATGGAGGATGAGAGGCATCGTCAGAGAGAGACGGATGATACTGAGCGTTGGAGAACGATGTACGACTTCATGGGTACCTTTGAGCACTACTTTCCTCCACCAAACTAGTGATTCAGCCTGAAGATGAAGTTTTTCCTTGTTTTCCACTTTTGAGACTTTGTAAGTTTTTATGTTTTTCTTTTTCTTATTTTTATATTTGTTTGTTTTTCTTTCTATTTCTTTTCCTTCTTCTTATTTTCTTACAGTGGGGACACTGTAATTTTAAGTATGGGGTGCGAGAAAATAGAAAACTTGTTGTCTTATCTGTTTGTGTTTTGAGTAGTTTCTAAAATAAAAAATAAAAAAAAATTGGAAAAATTGAGAAAAAAATTAAAAAAAAGATTTTAGAGTTGATAGATATCCCTTTCTTAGGTTCTATGATAGTAGTTGCTAGCTTAATCATATAATTCCTTGCAAGCATGTCTTTAAAAGTATAGCCGGAATCTTTTTAACTTGAAATTGTTTTTTTAGAAAAGATAGCACTTGATGAATTGAGCACATATACTTTATAGCATAAGTGATACAATCCAACAAAATTGTTACCTAGTGAGGAATGTTTTTTGGCCTTATAGGGAGAACATAATAAATTCCTTTTCTTTTCTTGTGTAATTTACTCTCTTTATGCATATTATCTCTTGGAATTGTGATGGTTATCTATTTTCTTGAGACCCGTATGGGATTTACAGTTCATTACTTGTGAGAATCATATGATAGAGAACTTATTTTTTATGAGCCCTATTATTCCTTATCCACCTTTACATGATCCTTCTTTTGATAGCCAACTCTAGCCTGAAGCCTTTATTTTTAGCTCCACAAAATTATTCCCTAGCCGAGATAAGCTTGACCCTATCCGGGGATTAGGACTTAGATTGGAGAGGTATTTTTGTTGAGTGTAAAAAAAAGAGGAGTGACATATAATGTTTGCTATGATTGAGGGATTGTTGGGAAGGGTAGATTGGAAGTCTCTTGTTTAAATTGTAATAAGAAAGATCTCTTGATAAGTAAAAGATGCACAAAATAAAGTTGTTTGTTGGAGAAGAAAAAGAAAGAAAAAGGAATACACGATGAAGCTCGTTAACGACTCTGAAGTGAGCTCGTTAACGAGGCAGCGAAAAGAAAAGAAGGAAGTTTGAAGTGCATATGTGTTTATAGATAAAATCAGAGATTGTTTTATTTCTTATGAGACTTTCTAGGATATGTTGGGTGAGTAAAATGAGTGTGCATAATGAGAGAGTGTGTTTGGTTTATCTTTTATGAGAGTTTTGGTGAGTATATGTGAGTTCTTAGGAGTCTTTGATTCCCGGATATTATTAGCACCACATAGCCAAAATATTTCCATGCCTTATCGTCTTTACCAAGCCCCGTTACAACCCGGCCGAATGGAAGCTTCTATGAAGTTTTTCATTGAGCCTAAGTTTCTCTTGATGATTTTTGCTTGTTTTGACAAATCTTGGGTGGAGAGTATTGGTGATATAAGTTCCAATTTCTATGAGTTTTTGTATATTGGATTGAGTTGAGAGTTGTTATTCTAAGCCTAAACACTTGAGAGATGAGTGAAACACATTATATCCCTTGTGAGGTTGGATTGTATTTTCTTATGTCTATTTGGTGCATATATGTGTGATGACGTTAAATATCCTTTGCTATATTTTTCTCATGTGTAGATGTTGCTTTTTAGAGGATGGCTATATCTTGATAAGTATGTTTGTTTGGTTTTGGTTATTGTTTAGTGATTGCTTGAGGACAAGCAAGTCTAAGTATGGGGTATTTTGATGTTCGTATTTTTAGTATAGTTTTTAGTAGGATTTCTTTGTTTATTAGGTTTAATTTTGATAAGTTTAGGATTAGTTTAGTATGTTCTTGGATAGTTTTGCATATTTTCATAGAAAGTATGGAAGCTACTCTATTTTGTGTATTTTGTAGGTTTTAGCAAGGAAAAGGTGCTATATGGAGCTGAATTTGGAGCGCTAAAGTGAAAGACGGAGGAATACAAGTTTGGAGAAGTCAAAGTCCAAGATTCACGAGATGAAGTGTGGAAGAAACCAAGCCCAGGCTCGTTAACGAGGTTGTGAGGGCTCGTTAACGAGGCCACATGATAGAAATTTCGAGGGTTGACTTTGTAACTCACCGATCCTGTGCGGGAAATTCTTTCCGTGTCGGTAGAGTATCTTTTTATGATTTTTAGGGTTATTTTATTATGTATTTTAGGTCTTGTTATCTTTCTAGATTTTCTTTCTATCTTTTTAGAGTTTTATTTCTATCTTTTAGGAAAGTTTTTATCTTCTAGTCTTATTAGTTTTTAGCCTTTTTAGTATAAATAGCCCTCTTATTTAGCTTAGAAGGGGGGTGAAACAGAGGAGCAAGTGGTAGAGAGAAGAGGAAGAGCCGAGATAGAAAGAGAAGATCGGAGTCGAGATTGAGAGCTCGGTGGACGAGAGTTACCAGGGTCGTTAGTCAAGTATTTCGGTTCGGTATTTGCATATTTTCGGTTTCTTCTGATTTTCTATAAGACAATATTTTGCTATTTAATTTGAGTAGTAATTTGTTTTCAATGATTTCTTTTATTGAGTCTATTTGTTTTGTAGTTATGATTAGTGAGTAGTCTTCTTTTCTAGGATCGGGGATAAGCCCGGCATAGTTGAGCATGTTTGATAAGTAAGATTGTGTGTTGAATGCCTTTTATCTATTATCAAGATTGTTTGTTGTGTTTATACCGAGATGAAAGTTGAGGTAATTTGAGTTTTTAACTTGATTGAAAGAGAAAGTTAGTAACTTGAAGGTTGATATTGTTTGAATACGAAAGTTTCAAGCTTTAGATCCAAGACAAGCAATTAAGTGAATTAGGATGCGAAAGTAGGTTAATTTACTTGATAGTCAGCGAAAGTTGATGATTCTATCTATTTAAAGGCATGATCGATTCTTCTTACGAGTTTATATGCTTGGCTATGTTGTGGTGTCCCTAGTCCTAGATCTTTGTTTTTATTTGAATTATTTTAAGTGAATTTCGTTGCTGAGTTAGTTGGCTCGGTACCGAACTTATTTAGGTCGTTAGTTGAGTCTTTTTGTGTTCGGTGGTTCGTTAACGACCCTGACAACGTCGTTAACGAGGCTACATGTGAGTGTTTTTATTTGATTTTGTTTGCTTTTTAGTAGTTGATAAACGAACAAACTTGCTTCCTGTGGAACGATCCTGACCTCCCTATACTCAGCGGGGTCTTGATTATAAATTTATTTGTTGTCAAGAAACCCTCCTCAACCAATTGGCGCCGTTGCTGGGGAAGCAACGTGTTTGTTTGTTTATTTGTGGGTTCGGGAATAGCCCGACCCCGTTTTTGCTTTTAAGTTTTGTTTTCTTTGTCTGTTTTCTCAGCGTATGCCGGTAGGACGACGAAGGCTCGAGTTTGACAACACTAGTTATTACTCAGAACCCGAACGTTCCCTGCACCGTAGACTCCGAGAAAACCGAGCCATGGCCACACCGGAAGAGATGGCTCTTCAAATGGAAGACCTCCGAAATCAGATGGAGGCATTGAAAACTGAGAAAGAAGGCGCTGCTGTTGAGGCTGAGCGTCAACGAGTTGCTAATGCTCGTCTACAAGAGGAGCTTAATGCCTATCCAAGGATGTCAAACAGTACATGCATCCAGAACTAAGGGTTCCAGAATCTCCAATCGTGCTTCCTGCGATAGAGAAACCCTTTGAGATCAAGTCTCAATTCATATCCTTGATTAAACGGGCTCAGTTTGAAGGGAAACCTACTGAGTGCCCTATGGAGCATATTAAAAACTTTCTTGATTTATGTCACACCATAGCTGCTGAAGGTGTCTCACTTGAATATGTTCTATTAAAAGCTTTTAGGTGGTCTCTTACTGGAAAGGCCCTGAGCTGGTTGGAGAGCCTACCTTCTAAGTCTATCAGGACTTGGAAAGCTTTGTACGATCAATTTCTTACAAAGTTCTCCCCCCCTGCTAAGACAACGGAGTTGAGGAAACGCATCACCTCCTATCACCAACTGCCTAATGAAACCTTTGTTGAAACATGGGAAAGATTCAAAGAGATGCTTAGACAGTGCCCCACTCATGGGCAACCTTTATATGTTTTGCAAGAAATCTTTTTCCAGGGTATAAGCGCAGAGACCAAGAACCGCATCAACACGCATACCGCGTGCGGTTTTATAGAGATGAATCCGACGGAGGCATGGGAACTGTTGGATAAGCTTTCCAATTATGATGCCATGTATGGAACCCAGCAGACTCCACAGCCTCAGAAACGTCTCTACATGCCTAACCGAGACGAAGTTGACCCTGACAATGTCGTTAACGAGGCTGCTTGTGAGTGTTTTTATTTGATTTTGTTTGCTTTTTAGTAGTTGATAAACGAACAACCTTGCTTCCTATGGAACGATCCTGACCTCCCTGTACTCAGCGGGGTCTTGATTATAAATTTATTTGTTGTCAAGAAACCCTCCTCAACAACATGACCGTTTAATAAAATTCGTGTCTATCCATGTAATAAATCATGTAGATAGCCCCATTAAAATTATACATATGAAAATTAAAATTATGTGTACAAACAAAGATTGGCAAAATACATAAATAGGTCCTTGAACTTTGATGATTTTGGCATCCATATCCCTTTACTTTGGGGGTTTCAAATAGGTCCTTGTACTATACATATTTTTGTCATTTAAACACAAATCACTTGAACTTCACTTGCGTGCAATCCACTCGCGATGACGTGGACATGAATATTGCCATGTATATGCCATGTAAGCGCCATTTATGCCACATGGATAATTTTATTAAATTTTAATTAAAAAATTACACTAGTTTTTTACCTTAAATATCAAGTTTTTTTTCTTAAATATCAATTTTTTAATTAAAACATTCCTCCTGTCTTCTTCCTCCTTAAACTGGACGAAACGATTCACGAAGACGGCATATCCAGATCCAAGTTTTTCCTCAGTTGATGAACGAACTCGGGGGAGAGAATTCGAATTGGTCTTTGCCTCGTCAAATTCGAATTGGTTTGTATATTTTGGAGAAGAAATTTATTAGGCATAATCTAGGTTGAGCACCAAATAAATCAAAAATGGATAAATTGAAGAAGAAACCATCGTGTTCGGCTTTCTAAACTACAAATTGGGACCTCCGTGTCGTCGATGATGGAGAAGATTAACTGCTCGAGCATTGATGGTGGATAGGCGCTCGAGGGACACGGTGGAGCGGATGGTGGAGGCGCCCTACAGATCTGGATCTAATCTGAATTAATATCTAGATCTGTTGATTTTTTTATCCAGGTCTCTTCTAAAAAGAATGGTGGACTATTAATTTTTTTGATCTGGACAGAACGACATATTGAATTCTTCACCGCGGGCGTCCCGATCCTCGCCCTCGCACTGTCTCCCCGAACCTCGCCGGCGTTGCACTACAGATCTCAAATCTGGACGGAACGACTGATTGAACCTCACCCTCGCATTGTCTTCTCGCCCCTTTGGAACGACGGAATCGGGAGTCGGAATTCTTCACCACTAGCACATCTTCTCCGTCCCTCATGAACGACAGACTCGGGACTCGGAATTCTTTACCACCGGCATATCTCTTACTTTGAGATCTGAGATCTCAACACACATAAGATAGGGAAAAAAATTCAATTACTAGTGATGGAATATTTTATAATAGTTTTAAAAAATTTTAAAAATTTTAGTATTCCACGTCATCATTTTTAAGAGTCTGAAGTACACGCGCTAAGCCACATCAGTGATTTGTGTTTAAAAGACAAAAATATGTATAGTACAAGGACCTATTTGAAACCCCAAAAGTACAGGGATATGGATGCCTAAATCATTAAAGTTCAGGGACCTATTTATGTAGTTCGCTAACAAAGATTATATTACGAATACATAATATCATGTATAAAGAATAACATTACCATGTATATTGGTAAATAAAATCATGTATATGTAAATTAAAGTCAGGTATAACATTGTCGCATACAAACAAATATTGTCACGCAAATGCTTATAATCATGTATACATCTAATAATTACAATGTACATAAAAAAAACATCATATTGGAGAATCGACTCCAATATGATGTTAAGCATGTATACAACGAAGTAAAGTCGTGTATATACCCCAATCGATCAAACGTCAACAAAAAAAAACCATAAATCAAAGTCTAGATTACAACAACTCGTTGTTAACTGGTTAATTCTACTATTTTTTCAAACACGATAAACCCTAGAATGAATTTGTAACCATTTGATTCTACAATTTCGCTTAAATTTAAAATCATAAGTCCAAATTACAATAAATCGTTGTTAATTATAGTAAGACTAACAACCCTAATCTGAATTAAAGAAATCAAACAATTTTTATCAGAAAGGAGAATTCAAAACAATTACATGCAATTGAATAATCACTTACTTCGATTTAGATGACGACCAATAACTTCAACGGGGGAAGAATATTGGAGAAGCGACTCAGCAAACTCGCCCGGAGAAGACGAGCGGAGATTATTCCTGGAGACAATTAAACCAGATTCAAAATCGTTGATGATATTGGTGTGAAATAGCTTTTGGAGTTCCGAGAGAGAGAGAGAGAGAGAGAGAGAGAGAGAGAGAGAGAGATGGACGATTTTTGACTGTCGTGTAAACGCTTATGGAAGAGAGAGATACCGGATGAGATATTGTTCTAACCGAGGCAAGTAGGAAGTTATGCAGTTTTTTTTAAAAAGAAACTCTCACACTTGCATATAATCCCGTTGGGAGTAGTAATTCAATGTTTTGCAATTCCATGCTAAACTTGCCTTTTAATCGTAACCCTTAATATTGTTTTAATCTAACAACTTCATTTTAGTCATTGCGTATCACTAAAAACACTAGTATTAATAGATCTTAATAATATATATATATATAGATTAGTTATGTATACTTTTTGAAAATTTATTTTATTATAGGGTTTATTAGTTTTCTTCTAGAGATTAATTTCTTTTATACTGTTCGATGTCCAATCTGACTACACAACCTTCTCCAACGAGGCTCGAGAGGAGGAGTGCGAGGGCTGATTGGAGCTTGTCTGGGGTCGACATGACAATGTTTTGGATGGCTATCAATGATTTTGAAATTGTGGGTAGACATATTGGAAGAAAGGAGAGGGCTTTATTTTGGAGTATTGAATGGAATGTGTATTGTTTAACCAATTTTATAGGTCATTCAATACGATCCAATTGTTGGGGATGGTTTTTACAAAGGCTAGGTTGCTAACCTTGTGCATTGCATAAGTCAAAATTGTAGGATCGTAGACTAGTTCAAACAATCGGGAATTGTTCCAAAGATAGTTCCCTGACGCAATTGACAAGTAAAGTAGAATATAAATGACAGGAACTTAACGATACGAATCCTTATAGAGGAACCCCACTTCAACCAACAAGTTGAATGGGTAAACCTCTGTATCCTTTGGAGGATTTTGAATGAGAGGATTTTTTTATAAACTTTAGTTCCTTAGTTACAAAATGTAGATTTGAACTTCTCTATTATTAGCAATCAGCAAATTCTAGTAATACTAACGAATCTACCTATGTAGTTCCTAAGAATTTACAATGATTTAAATGAAGCAATCAAACCTCGTAGATTCCTGTTGCAGTTCCCTTTAGCACAGGAACTGACTCCAACGACAACGTCAAGTTCATGCACTTGTCATTGTCGAGCTTCTAGATCTTCTTCTTGTTGAAATCTTCCTTATTGCTCTGGATTACTCTAAGGCTCTCGTTGCTTTCAGGTAAATACTGTTCATTCGGCAAGTGATTTGCTTAGCCCTAGCTTCATCGCTTTCCTCTTATAGCAATGGGTTTTTGAAATTTACTATTTTATCCTTTTTCACGTGGGGCACAAGTCATAGCACTTAATGGCCAGCGTGCCCTTGAGAACTCTTTCCTCTTTGAGACGTATATGTCCCTTTTCACTTGCCGACCATGTTTTTTCCGCAAAGACTATTTTTCCTTCTAATATTCCATGTATGCAGGAACCGCTTCCTGAGTGTTTATGCATTGTTTCCCTTGTAGTTCCTGTATGACTTAATTGTTCCTGAAACACTAGGATGAAAACTTAATTCCTAATGGTGTTTGTGATCAACAAAGCTTTAATGGAGAAAATCATTTTTCAGGTGTTAGGAACTAACACCGATCCAACAATTTCCCCCTTTTGATGATTTCTTTGACTATGGTTGCGTAGGGAATACCATGGGTTGGCTTGGCCACACACTTGCACATGTTACCAATGATGATCCTAGGCAGATTGATCTTTTCCTTCCTTAGGAGCATATCCAAGAGAATAGCATTGTTGGTATTTAGAGTAGTTCCCTTCTCTTGCCTGGGAATCACCACCCTGGTGATGTACTAGTGCACTATCTTCCCCAATAGACTCAATCCGTGAGTCGTAACTTCCTTTCCTTGATTGGGAACATGCCCTAGCAGCCTCTTCAAAATCACTTCCCTTCCATCAGTGTCTTTCCATGGTTCTAGAGGGAGAGTGTTGAAGCCTTCAATTGGAACTTGCAGAATCTTGCGGATCAGAGCAAAAGTAAAGATGAACTCATTTGGACCAAAAGTGCAATGCACTACTCGGTTTTTAGTAGTTCCATCAGTAAGCTTGAACTTAGAGTAGAAGATCTTGATTTGAGAGGGATCCATGACAGTAGGGGCAAAACAAATACAAACCCATCCTTGAAAACTAATCAGCTCTTGTAGTTCCTTGAAGACATTTTCTTCTAGAAATTCTTTGGTGACCACTAGAGGAACTAGAGATGGAACCGGGTCGGGCTAGGCCCGACCACCATCGGGTCAGACTGGAGAAGTGCAGCCCGGGACCGGCCCGGTACACCACTGGGCTGAAGCGGGTCGGGCTGCTTCAGCATGGCTTAGTTTTTTTAATTTTTAACTACAAAATCTCGGGCCGGGCTGGTCCTGGCCGGGCTATGATTTCTAGACCCAGGCCCGGCCCGTGGCCCGGACAAGTTTGGCCCGGCTAGCCCGCGGACTGGCCGGGCTGGGCCATTTTGGCCCAATTTTACGGGGCTGATCTAGGTTGGGCTGGGCCGGCCCGCACATATGGCCATCACTAAGAGGAACCAACAGTTTTTTTTCTACATCGGTAATAATTCCCTTCTTCTTGGGATCTTTCTTTGCCTTCTTGGCTCCTTTTATTGAGCCTCTTGTTGTAGGACGGTTGAAACCTGATTCTTTGAACTCTAGCTACAACGGTGGTTCCTTGTACTCTTGTATTTCAGCCCCTTCTATCATCTCCACTTCATCTTCATCAACATTGATGATGGAGGTTAGGAAGAGTGGATCTGTGGTGGTGCTTCCTCTTGGTGGATTTGGGATTTGTTGTGGGTCTGGATAGAGGAGCTTTAGAGGAAGTTTCTTTTGAGGGAGTTTTGGATGTAGTTCCCTTGTCAAATAGGAATTCTTCTCTCTCGAATTGCTCTAGTTGAGCATCGAGAGATGTAATGGTGGTGTCTTTGAATTGAGGAGTGGGAATGATTGGGGTTGGAGCTTTTGTGTGATAAAGGTCAATAGAGAGTTGTTCTTTGGGTTTTAAGTCTCCAGTGATCAAAAGAGTTTGAGATGAAGGGTCTTGGGATTGAGAAGTTTTAGGGTTGAAGGTATCTACAATCGGAAGAGGATCAAGCGGGAATTTTTGCTTGATTTGCGTGGAGGAGAAGGTCTACTCGAGACACCATCTTCAGAGATCATGTCAGTGATCCTCAGTCCAACCAAGTTCTGAACATTGAGTTGGATCAAATCTATTAGGATAGGGTTTTCTTGGTTGAAGAGTGAGATTCGAAGTGTTCCCTCTGCTTAAACCAAGATCCCCTATATATGATCTTGTTCCTTCTTTTCTAATTCCTTCTTGCTCCTCCCCCTCCTCTCAAATTGTATTTCACTCCGGAGTTCTCTTCTGTAAAACTTGTTTGCCTAAGTAATGAAATGGATCTTTAGTTTGAATCTGTGTTCTTATTATTTCTGTTCTACTATTCATGCTTGACCTTTTCGATGATGCCAAAAGAGGGAAGAACAAAATGTGTGAGATGCGTTCTTTTTAAGCTATCGTAGTAGCCTTTGCTAAGGGGGAAGAATCTCACAAAATCTGTTAAGTAGGAACTACATAACCATAGAGTGGAACTCCATGCAAAATGTCGTCACAATCAGGGGGAACTTGCATGCATTACATCGAGTAAAATACTTGCATTGAGTAAGATACTTGTCATTTTAATATGGGTTTGTCTTCATCAAAAAGGGGCAAAATGTTGAGTCGGTGTTAGGAACTCACGTGTAGTAATACTGGAACAACGCCCTCAGTTTTGATAATGACAAACACCATTGGAACTAACACCCATTGCCAAGTATTTTAGCTTAACAAGGTGCGCATCGCTAAGCAAACTCACTGCGAAACAAGTTCCCAAGGTATGGGAACTAATGCAACGACGAGAAGAATGCGACCAACCTCAGAAGTGAACAAGAGGTCCCACGAGATGGGAACTCAGTGAACCAAAGTTCCCACAAGTCAAACAGAGTTCCCAAGACAAGGGAACCGTGAAGACAAGAGTTTCCTTTGGGTGGGAATTGGCGCATGCGTGAAAGCGACATCTCAGCGCATTTTTAGGGATCTTGTCTATGCCGGAAAAATGAGCGTCTCAGATTTCAGCGGCTTCAGACTTGCAACAGGTTGAAGACGACCATCCAACGGTCCGATGTGATCCAAGAGTTGACAATTCAAATTCAAATCAAAATCACAGTTCAACCTCAAGGATTAGACTAAGAGAGCAAGACAAAAAGGGTATTTAGGACAAATAACTCAAGTGGAAATGGGTTGCAAAATCATGCCTGTTTAAACCCTTCAACAGTGATCTTGCTCGACACTTTTCACAACTCAAAAATTCCAAACACAAGAGTGAGAGATTTAGAGCTTATCGGTGAAGACCATTGTCTTGGTGAAAAGTCCCCGGCGGCAAGCTAATCTCAATGACGATGAAAGAAAAAAGGAGTTCCTAGGTATAGGTGAACTTTGGTGCAGAGACAAAAGAACGGAGAGGTTTGAGTTTTTCTTTTGCATTAATTGTGAGAGTTCACCGGGTTAGGATTGAGAGATTATATAAGTGTTGCCTATGGAGAGAGTCCTTGTAGGAACATAGAAGTTTGTATTCGACCTTGTAAACTAAAGGGGATTAAGCAATAAAGAAAAGGGAACTCATTCGAAAATCCTCCAAGTGGAGGTAGAGGTATATCCACGCGATTAGTTGATCGCTGTGGAGTTCCTCTATAAGGGAACTGTCTCAAAGTTGTTTTAATTTACCTACATGTTTAATCTTTCCGCTGCGTGTAGGAACTATCCGATACAGTCCTCATAATTGTTTATAACTTACCTTAGATCCAACAATTATTATTAGGAAAAAATGACTCTAAATAATACCAAGTATCCACTTTGAACCAAAAATAATACGAACTTTAAAAATCATCACCAACAATACGAACTATTTCAATATTAACTCAAAATGATATGCAACCATTTTTCGATCAGTTTTCCGGTGGAAGTGATGATGTGGCGATTGGAAATCCTACATGGCAAGTTAATATTTTACACTTATGTTTCTTTGTTTTCCTTGTCATGTCAGAATAAGGAGTTGTCATTAAAAACAGAAAAAAAAATATTAAACCAACACAGAAGAATTGTAAAATTTGAAAACTCGTAAATATGAAGTGAGTTATCAAAGTTTAACAAAGAAAAAAAGACTCGTAAATTCCTTCCATGCTTGACATTATTTGTTTTTATCTTTTCAGCTTTTTAATACTCAAGGCATCATCTTCAATTGTTCAACCTCCAACCTTAGCTTCGATCATCTATCCGACTACCACCACCGTTTCTTTCTGATCGCCGCCTTACTCTCCGACCGTTCGCCTCCCCTTTGGTTGTTGTTACCGCCGCCAGTCTGCTACCCACCATAAGATAAAATTAATTTTGAGAAATATTTTTCTTTTTCGTACATGGAATCGGATCTGGGATTTCAATAAGGACGTACTGATCTTTTCAATTAGGATTGATCAAATTAATTAATTTAGGGATTAGTTGAAAGCAATTGGATCTGCATACACCCCTAAACCCCATTTTTTGAGCATTACATCTGAGTTGAAAGCCTCAATTTCACATGTGATGGAGATGAGCAGGGGACAAGGGCGACAAGTTTTTTTAATCAAAGATAAAAATAATGACATGGAATTACACATAAAAAGGAAAATAATGTTATCCTACGTGTGTTTTCGGTTGCCACATCATCATTTCTACCGAAAATTGGACTCATATCATTTTTGGTTAATATCGCGATAGGTGATATTGTTAATGGTTATTTTTAAAATTCGTATTATTATTGGTTCAAAGTGGATACTTGTTATTATTTAAAGTCATTTTTCCTTATTATTATTATTATCATAATAACCATTATTTATGGTATTCTTTTAAGACTAACTAGTTGAATTGTCGTGATAATCCCGAAATAATTCTACTAAAGATTATACAATATTGTAATATTAATATAAAATTTAAAATACTTACATATGCTACCATAATTAAATTATTTAATTTATAAAAAAAAACTTTAAGATTGCACCCCATATTTTAATTGAATATATTTAAAAATTATTTTTATTATTTTTTTTAGATTTTGTCCCAAATTTAGATTAAAATTATTCAAAATCTAATTTTACTTGAATTGAATATTTTAAATATTTTTTTAATTGGTAATATATTAATATGCATAAAATATTCAGTTTAAATAAAATATTTATTAGGGTTATGTATTAGTGTTTTTATCTTTTATTTCGTAATAAATAAAATAATATTTTTAAATATGAAGAATATTAATATCAAGATTCGTACACTACAAAAAAAACGCGAATTTAGCGACCATTAATATGGTCGCTAAATGCAACATCTGGTCGCTAAATGCATTTAGCGACCATATCGTGGTCGCTAAAAGGTCGGTCGCTAACCACTTGTCGATCATGTGGTCGCTGAATATAGCGACCATGACAACCATATGGTCGTTGCATCTAGCGACCATATGGTCGCCACATAGTGACCATAGTCGCCATTGGTCGCCAACACTGTGGCGACCATGTGGCGACAACGACGGCCACGTGGTCGCCCACATTAGCGACCAGGTGGTCGCTAATAGGAGCTAAACCGTCGCTTTGTTGCGGCATATTAGCGACCAGGGGGTCGCTAAATGGCGACAAGGTGGTCGCTAAAATCAATAAAAGAGCGCACAGCCCTTGCCATTGTCTGAGAGTAAAGCGCACGATTGTGCGCCTTGGAGCGCACATGGTCGCCAATTCATTTTTAAAAAAAAATAATTACGAATTAATTTAAATAATTTTTAATTAATTTAAATAATTTTTAATTAATTTAAATAATTCATATTAATTTACAGAAATTTAAATAATTCATTAATTTACATAATTTACATAAATTTAAATAATTTACAATATTTAATAATATTTACAAAAAACCCTAATCTAGCCGGCTTTGCCGTAGCCGTCCACGTCCTGGTCATTCCTGTCGGGACCGGGCGGGCGGGACCCACCGGCCTGCGGGTCGAAGCCTCCACTTCGCATCCGCTGCATGAACGTCTTGACCTCAATCATCCTAGTCTGTAGGTCCGCCACGGTTTGCCTAAGCCCGACGTTTTCCTGCGTCAATTCTACAACCGAGGAGTTGGGCGACGCGGCACCGTCAATCGCTCATCGTAAAACACGGAGGTGGCGTTCTCAAGGCCGAAGACGGCGCCTCCCGGGCCCACTCCTTAACGGCCATTAGAAAGGCATCACACTCGTCTTGAAAGGACGATGGGGTGCCCGATTCCGAGGACCTCTGGGAGAGGATCTCCTAAGTTCGAGCCTAACAAAATACGTAAATAATATAAATAAAAATAATAATATACGAAATTAAATAAGACGTAAAAAAATTAAAACTTACATCGATGAAGGCCGACCACTCGTCTATAAAATGTCAATCGACGCCTTGCGTGTGCGGCTCGATGAGAAGCTCGAGAGGCGTAATGCAGCGACGTCGTTGTTCTTCCTACAAAATTCATCAAGCGTGTTACGAACTATTAAGAATAATTAACTTAATTTAAGTTTAGTCAAATTAAGATAACATATGTACCATTCGACGCATGGTGTCGAGGTGGGACCTTGAACCGCTATTGTGGTTCGTCGGTTGACATTCCGGATTTGCTTCTAGCGCACACACTTGACTTTGAACGCCTCCGTGGACCAATGCGGTGTCTTCCAATTCTCCCAAATGGCAGACTGGATGAAATTCGGCTTCATCCCAGCCCGACGGTGCTTCCCAATCAAGTCGTTGTATCTCCTCTTGGCTCTCTTCTCCCACAGCAACCGGACGAACTCGACGTCCATACCCGGCTGGGAGGGATTCCATCGGAAGTGCGTCTAATTAAATCCGACAAAACAATTATTTTAAAATAGTAATTAATTAATGCGGAATTTGTAAAAAGAAATGCAAATTAAAAAAAAATTACCCACCAAGACTCAAAACAACGATTCTTCGATGCGGCGGAGGCAAAGCCGAACTCCGACGCCTTATCGTCGGGTTGGCCTTGTATGATCTGTGTCGACCACCGCGACACCATGCCCGACGGCTGCAAATTGTGAGATTTCGAAAAACGTGTTATAACATATTTAAAGGTAAGAAAAGAATTTAATACAAGCAATGTCTTAGAAGAAATTGTACGTACCACCCGCCGGCAATGTAAAGATTCCAAATGCGATCCCGATGAGGACGCGGATGTAGGGGCCCTAGACTCATCCGCTTGGGTGCCCGCCTCCTTTGTAGTAGGATGACGGGCCCCGTCGTCCTCGGACAAACGTGGTGTGTCCGTGTGGGTCGCCTCAGACGAAATCTCCTCGTCTGGTATCTCGGACGAGCTCGGCTCGTCCGGACGAAGAGCTCGTCCACGTTGACGTGATTCGAACATAATAACAAAACTATAAAACAACAACAACAACAATAACAATATCATCAACAACAATAATCAAATCAACAACAAAAATCAAATGAACAACAACCAAATTAACCACCAACAACAAAATCAAAAACAACAACAATTTTATTCTATTTCAATCCAAATTTCTCAATCATTATTTCCCAAAATTTTCAAATTCAACAACAACAACAACAAGAACAAACTCCTTCAAACAACAACAACAACAAGAGCAACAACAACATTATCATCATGAACAACTTAAACCGGAACAACAACAATTCTCATCAAAATTCGATCAACAACACAACTACAACATCAACAACAACAACAATTCTTTCAAACAACAACACCAACTCCTTCAAACAACAACAACAACAACTCCTTCAACAAATTTTCCCAAAATTTTCCTAAAGCACCAAGTTTTCCTAAAATTCTACTAACAAATTCAACTAAATTCAACAACAAATTCAACAAAAATCAACTCATCAACAAATTCAACAACTACTAACATCAATACCAAAATCAACAACAACTAAAATCAACCTCAAATCAACAAAAAATAACTTACATGCAAATGGCGGGCTCAGAGGCACGGGGAGTGAGCGGCACTGGGTTGGGGCGGGCTCGGAACGCGCCGGCGAGGGGGAGAGAAGAACGTCCGGGGCGCGGATCTGGCGAGATCTGGCGCTGGCGAGGTCGACGAGGAACGCGCCGACGAGAGACGAGGCGCGGAGTTGGCGGTGGCGCTGGTCGCTATATTTCAGTAATCTGGAAGTGGGCCATGCGAGCACATTGGCGACCATATGGTCGCGAACCCTAAATTTTTGATTAAGAGCCGAAATTTCAGATTTCTCCCCAATTATTTTAGAACTCGCGCCATAAATTTCAGTTTAGCGACCATATGGTCGCAAAAACGAAATAAAATTGAACTGTGCGCTAAAATTGCAATTTCGAACTAAAAATTGAACACACGGCCTTCTTCGGGCCACAAGCGTGACTTCACTTTACAGACCGCTCTCCATTCAGCATCTGTACGCCTCATATTTGGGTAATCGAGGAAATAAACTTGAGTGGCTTGATGTGCTAATATGTAACAATCTTTTGTTCTCAACATTTTATGTCGATGAACATCGACAAGCTTTAGGATCGCCAATACCAATAGTGATAGCGAACTTACCTGGATCGCCAAGCTTTTCAGGGAGCTCCAAAGAACGGACCTCATCAGTGAACTTTGTCATTGACCTCTTCCTAGATAAGATCTCCTTTAAAAATTTAGTATAATCGGGCATTTCTCTTAGGGACTCAGCGAAAGGATAGTAATGTTTAATCCCTGAAGCACCTTCACAAAATCCCTAAACTTTCTTTCAGTGGAGTCTTTGGCTTTCTTAGAAGGGAAAGGAAGAGTTTTTGTTATATTCGAAGCCAAAACGGGCCCGAATCGTGGCTCAACCGACTCGACAAGAGGTTCTGTCGAGTCAGGAATAGGGTCGATAGAGACCTCGTAACTAAGGGGAGAAACAGGTGTAGAAGACTTACCTGGGATGGGAGTGTCGGTAACGGCCTGTGGGAGGTCGGTAACGGCCTGTGGGAGGTCGGTAACGGCCTGTGGGAGGTCGGTAACGGCCTTTGGTCCGTCGGTAATGACCCTAGAAGGGTCGGTAACTACATCTACAACACCGCTTTCCTCTTCTACTTGCTCCATTTCCTTGGGCATTGCTCGATCAGGCACCTTCTTTCCACTTCGCAAGTGTATGGCTGCTATTTGGCCCCTAGGGTTTTCATCGGGGTGGCCTAGTAATTTCCCTTGGGGTCTTGGAAGTTGTGCAACGAGGTTGCCAAGTTAGGAATTGACTCTCTTCTTCCATGTTTCAAGCTCACCCAACTGTGCTTGAACACCTTTCATCTGGGTATTGAGATCAGCTCAGACTCCATCCCCTCGTGGAGGCCGTGTACCCATGATGGTGGCTCTTGATATCCCGAAGGTCTATAAGGAGGAACCATATGTTCTTGTTGAGGAGTTTAGCTTCCTTGGCCTTTTGCATAATTGCCCCAGGTCGGGTGAGCATTGTTCCTCCCTGCATTAGTATTATTTTGATTTCTATAGGGACCTCTCATGTAATTAGCTTCTTCATATCCCTCAGCAGCATGAACATGTTGCAAGTTAGTGCAGGTAGAAGTTGTATGGGCTTGAGACCCGCATTTTTGGCAAGGATGAGAGGATTTAAAGAAACTTACCTGCTTTTTCAGTCGATCGATTACATCTTGCATGAATTGGAATTTGACATCCGGGTCAACCTCAACCGATTGTGGTTCATAGAGCTTTCTTTGTTGTGCCTTGGCTTGCTGGGTACCATACATGGCATCATAGTTAGTCAGCTTATCTAACAATGCCCATGCCTCATTAGGGTCCACCTCAATAAACCCACAATCAGTATGCAGGTTTATGCAATCCTTTATTAAAACGTTGATACCTTGGAAGAAGATCTCTTGGAGCACATAAGGTGGTTGCCAATGCGTGGGGCACTGTCGCAGAAGCTCCTTGAATCTCTCACACGTCTCTAAAAAGGTCTCACCAGGCAACTAGTGATTAGAAGTAATGCGCTTCTTGAGCTCCATCGTCTTTGCAAGAGGAAAGAACTTAGTCATGAACAAGTCATGTAGAGTCCTCCACATAGTGACTGATCTCGGAGGCAAGCTCTCAAGCCAACTTAGCGCCTTTCCTGCAAGGGACCACTTAAAGGCCTTCAAGAGCACATATTTGAGTGACACATCATTAGCAGCAATAGTATCACATAAATCAGTAAAGTTTTTAACATTCTTCACAAGACATTCAGTGGGTTTCCCCTCAAATTGAGATCGCTTTATTAAGGATATGAACTGAGATTTGATCTCAAAGGCTCGATCAATCTTAGGGAGCACTATCGCCGATTCTGGAACCCTCAGTTCCGGGTGCATGTATTGCTTTGCATTCCTTGGGATAGCATTCAGTTGCTCTTGAAGACGAGTAGCGACCTCTCTCTCTCTCTCTCTCTCTCTCTCTCTCTCTCTCTCTCTCTCTCTCTCTAGCCGCGCATCAACAACTTAAGCATCTCTAGCACTTAAGGATTCATCGTTGTTTTGCTACATCTCTTGCATCTGCAAGCGGAGGTCTGCCAATTGTTTCACAAGTTCATCGTTTCCAGCCATTGCTCGATTCTCACGCAATCTACGATGAAAAGATCTCTCAGGTTCATAATCAGTTGGTGAATCAAAGACTAGCTGACGTCCTCCAGCTGGCATAAACTGAAAGCACAAAAAAAAACAAAGACAAATCAAAACATAAAAGGGTTCTGCTGATAGGGTCGTTACTGAACTTGAGGGGGTCGGTAACGACTCGATGGTATTCTCGAAAAAAAACTAACAAGAACGAAACTTGGCACTATTGAAATCTCCCCGGTAACGCCGCCAATTTGTTGTGAGGGTTTCTTGATCAACCAAACAAGCAAATAAATTTTTAGATCAAGACCCTACTGAGTATAGCGAAGTCAGGTTCGTCCACGGGAGAGAGTCAATTCCAAAGTTTCATTTAGCTTAAGGCAAACAAGTGCAAAAGATTTGATTTTTATCAAGCGGTAAGAGATATCTAAGGCTTAGGGATCAACACAACTAGGGGTGTCCAACGGGCGGGTTGACCCGTAACCCGACCCGCCCGCAATTTTACGGGTTACGGGTTGGGTAATGGGTCGATTTTTTTTAGTTTAGGGGTTGCGAGTCGACCCGCCAAGTTACGGGTTGACCCGTAAAATAAAAAGAATAAAAATAAAAATTTATTTTTATAGTAAGTGAAAGGGAGAAATAAAAGTTTACGGGTTAAATGGGTCAAAACGGATCGAAAAGGGTTAAATGGGTTAATCTTACAGGTCAAAAAGGGTCAAACGGGTGAAATTTAACCCATTTGACCCTTTTCGACCCATTTGACCCAATCAAACGGGTCAACTGTAACCCGTAAACGGGTTGTGGGTCGGGTCACGGGTCGACTTTATTTTTTTTACGGGTCAACAGATCGACCCGTTTGATGGCCCTAACCACAACAACAATTATGCATGCCAATCACCAATGAACCACAAAGATCACGCTTTTATCACATAACACTAAAAAAAACGCAGATTTAGCGACCATATTTGGCGACCAATATGGTTGCTAAATCGATTTAGCGACCACATCTTGGTCGCCAAAAATGGTCGCTAAAAAGGCCGGACGCAAACCAGGCAACGACCATCTGGTAGCTAGCTGTAGCGACCATCTGGTCGCTATATAGCGACCATCTGGTCACTATATAGCGACCATGGACGCTAAATATAGCGACCATGGACGCCATTGGTCGCCACTAATATGGCGACCGACTTTGCAACCATAGCGACCAGAATGGTCGCCAACTTCGGTGACCAACTGGTCGCCAATGGACGCCAAATATAGTGACCAGTTGGACGCCAATTGTCGCCAACTGTAACGACCAGTTGGTCGCTAAAATAAAAAAAATACGCACGGGGATGGTCTTTCTCTGAACCTAAAGAGCACGATCGTGCGCATATAGGTGCACGGGCGTTCAAAATTTAACGACCATATGGTCGCTAATATTTATTTAATAAAAAAATAAAAAAATATTTGCGCTTTATTAATATTAATTTAGATTAATTTAGAAATATTAGAATTGCAGAAACAGAAATATTTACAAAAATATTTAGATAATTATTTAGAAAAATATTTAAGCTAAACTATCTAGTTGGTTCCGTCGGGGTTGGCCGGAGCACTCCCGTCGGGACAACGGAACCCACCCTACTACGGGTCGAATCCTTGTTGCATCTGTGCCATGAACTCCTCGAGCCGAGCGACCCTACTAGGCAAGTCTGTCACTTCGGTCGTAAGCTCGGCGTTGCGCTACGTCAAATGCTCCACCCGAGGAGGTTCCCCACGTGGAGTCGTCAATCGCGACCCGTAGAACTCGGAGGCGGCGTTGCCAAGCCCGAAAACAGCGTCGCCCGGGCCCATCCCTCCAGCGGCCGTCAGAAAGGCATCACACTCGTCTTCAAAGGACGGAGTGGTGCCCGACTCCAGGGACCTCTGGGAGAGGATCTCCTGGGTCCGAGCCTAAAAAAATAAGTAATCATATAAATAAAAATAATTATATACGAAATTTAATAAGATATGAAATAAGTAAGTGAATACTTACATCGATCTAGGCGGACCGGTCGTCAATAAAATGCCGGTCCGGGCCTTGCGTGTGCGTCTCGATGAGAAGCTCGAGAGGCGTAATCGGACGACCCCGTTGGGTTTCCTACGAATGATTAACAATTATTAATAATTATTAAAAGTATATTAACTTATTATAAATAAATTTAAAGTAAAATACATAAATTTAAAGTAAAATAATGTACCAATCGCTGCATGGTATCGAGGTGGGACCTCGAACCGCTACTGTGGTTCGCCTGATTGGTATGCCGGATTCTCTTCTGACGCGCACACTTGGCCTTGTACTCGGGCGTGTTCCAATACGCCACCAAAAGGTCCCAAGCGGAGGAGTTGATCCAGCTCGGCTTCTGCCCCGCCCGACGACTCTTCCCAACCTTGTCGTCGTATCGCTTCTTGGCGATCTTCTCCCACAGTAATCGGACCGTCTCGACGTCCATACCTGGCTTGGTCGGATCCCATCGAATGTACGTCTAAATAAAATCGAAAACAAAATAATAGATCAAACATATTAGTCGATAAATACGAAATATGTTAAACTTAATGCGAAATATAATAAAATTATCCTCCAAGCATCAAACCACCGAGCCTTTGATGCGGCGGTGGCAAAGTTGAACTCCGACGCCCTATCGTCGGGTTGGCCGGTAATGATGTGCGTGGACCACCGCGACACCATTCCCGACGGCTGCAAGCTGCGGGATTTCGCAAAACGTGTTATAACATGTGTTTAAAAATATACAAATTTAAAATAAATTGAGTATTCGTGTGGTACGTACCTCCCGCCGCGGATGGAAAGGTCCCATACGCGGTTGGGATCGAGCCCATTGCTCGATCCCACAGAGGGCGCCGGAGTAGGGGTCGTGGACCCCTCTGCGGGGGCAACCTCATCGTCGGACAAGTGAGGTGTGTCCATGCGGGTCGCGTCGGAATCGTGCTCCTCCTCGCCCTGACGAGGAGGTCGTGCATGACATCGTCCTCCTCCTGACATACTAAAACAACAACAACAACAACAACAACAACAACAACAACAACAACAACAATTGATGTCTCTCTATTTGGTGGTGTTTTCATATGTGATTTCCTTTGTAAATATGTTTCTTTTTCCCCTTTTCTTGTGCGTTTTGTTCCTTTTTAGCTTAGTTCCCGTATTTCTATGAGATTCGGAGACTACGCACATTTTATGTGTTTTGTAGGTAATCTGGCATGAATCAAGGATCGATTTGAAGGAGGGTCGAGACATGGAGCAAAGGCTGAGTTAAAGCGGGAAAGAGAGAAGCAAGCCATGAAGAAGAACAAGAGGAAAGCCAACAAGAAGAAGGTGGAACGAGGTTCGGACCGAGTTGCAACCAACCTCGGGCCCGACTTTGAAGTCTCCAACCTCGGACCGAGTTGCACAGTAACTCGGTCGGTCCAAGTCGGTCACCGAACTACTTGGGCTCCAAGGCACGAATTTGTGGAATTCCACTTTTGCCCCTCATCTAATCTATAAAAGGCCCTCTTGTCTTCTAATTTGGGGGTTCCAAAAAGGGGGTTCTCCCACACAAGAGGGGGGTTCCAAGGGAACCAAGAGGATACTTGGAGAGCAAGGAGGAAGGAGAGGAGAAGGAAGAGAGAGAGAATCGGCCAAGGGAGAGGAAGATTGACAGGTTTGGTTGATAGATTAGCTTTGCTTTGTTTGATCTTGTGGATTTGGAAACCCTTGATTGGAATTTGTGGATTGCTTTTGATTTGAATGAAACTTTGCTTTGTTTTGAGATTGATGATGTTGATTGCTTTCCCTTTTGATTTGTTTGCTTTCTTTGTTTGCCTTATGGAGTAGATCTCCTTGATCTTGGGTTATGGGGGAAAACCCTAGCTAGGTTTAGGCTAGAAACCCCAATTCCATAGCCTTGAGTGTTTGATCTAAGGAACCCACTCTACATAGAGCTACAATTCCTTGCGAAAGTCGGGAATCAAGGCTTGAGATTGGAAAAGTAGCGAAAGTGAACATGTGTCAATCTCAAGACCTTGCTTCGAAGGGGATTTCCCCAATGATCGATGTGTAGAAGTGGTTGGAACGAGGGCGAAAGCACTCGATCCTAGTCCGATCATCACTCATTGCTTGAATTGGGGTGGATAAGCCTTAATCTACTAGAGAAGGAACCCAAAAGCCCAAGATCTACTTTTAATCTTTGAAGTTCGAAAAACCCAGCTACCTCGGGCCCGACTTACACAGTGTCGGTCCCGACTTCCTCTTGTCGCCAACCTCGGGCCCGACGTGACCTCAGTGTCGGTCCCGACTGTTCTCTTTGTTTTCCTTTGTTTTATGCTCTCTTTTCCAGCTTTCTAGTGTCTAGGCACATCGATCGAGTAGACTTCCCGAGTGTTCGACACCCACCACGTACTACAACGGGGTCGGGTTATAAATTGTATCTCTAGACCCTCGCACACCGTGAGAGGCGATCAACAATAAAACTCAACTTCAACAACTACAACATCAACAAAAATCGAAATTCAACAACAACAATCAAATTCAACCACATAATAACTCAACTAAAAATCAACAATTGAATACAACTTTGTCAATCACTTTTTCCAAATTTCTCAAGCATAACAACAACAACAACAACAATTTAGTCCAATTCAAACCAACAACAACATAACAATTTCTCCCAACATAACAACTTGTCAATCATAAAAACAACAACAACAACAACAACAACAATTAAGTGCAATAAAATCAACAACAACCCGAGCAACATTAATTTTCTCAATCAACAACACCAATGAAATCTACATTTAGGCAATTTCTCAATTAATTTTTTCCCAATCAATAATCAACTTATACATCAACAACAATCAATTTCATTCAAACTCTATCCAATGCCAATCCTAAACTACAAATTCAATCTAAAATCCTTTAACGGAAATACTAAATAAACCGAAAGCGGAAAAAATACCCGGAAAAGGAGGCGGAAAAAAACGACGGGAGGGGCGGTGATGGGCACTGGCGGCGGCGGCGAGACAGAAAGGCAGAGGAGGGCGGCGGGAGGAGGAGGAGGAGAGGAGGGTCGGCGGGAGGAGGAGGAGGAGGAGGAGGAGAGGGTCGGCAGGAGGAGGAGGAGAGGGAGGCGCAGGGGCGGTGAGGTGGCGAGGGAGAGGCGGAGGGGAGGAGGCGGCGAGGCTGAGACAGCGCCATAGGTGATGAGGCGGCGAGGCAGACGCAGAGGCGGAGGCGAGGAGGCGAGAAGATGAGAAGTCGGGAGGAGAGGCAAGGCAAGGGTTTCAGAATGAAGAAGAAGGAGATGCGTTCTCTTTCTTATTCAGATGTGGCGACCATATGGTCGCTCGCTATATTTTATTAAATAACGAAGTGGGCCATGCCACCTAAATAGCGACCATGTGGTCGCTACATCTATTTAACGACCATCTGGTCGCAATCCCAATTTTTTCGCACTCGAGCCGAAATTTTAGAAATTTCGAATTTCCCCCCAAATATTTCGAAATGGCGCCTAAAAATTCATTTTGGCGACCATATGGTCGCCAAATAGCGACCAGGTGGTCGCTAAAAACGAAATTCAATCGAACTACGCGCTAAAAATTCCAATTTCGAGCTAAAATTTTAAAGGTAGCGACCATATGGTCGCTGAAATTTTAAAGGTAGCGACCATATGGTTGCTACCATCTTAAAGGTCGCGACCATATGGTCGCTGAAATTGCTATAGTGGACACAATAATTGGTTCGAGGACTCAAATGGGACAACAACTTAAATATATGTAAATCGGAATCCGTCTCAGTAAATCGGAATAGTAAATGATAATAATGTTATCAGAAAAATGAACTTATATATGTAACAACGCACAATGGTTTCGATACTAAACCCAGTTACAAACAACTTCATTAATTCGAACGAAACCAAGTTACAAACAACTTCATTAATTCCAAACGACCCCAAGTTACAAACACTTGCTTCCTAAGTACATTAAACGAAGTGACAAACAACTAAATCACCCAACACAAAGTGAAGCTTTTAAGTGGAAACATAAACAGACAACTACAATTAATGAATTCTCATGTTGTATGTGCAGTAGCAACTGCCCGGATCTCAGCACCTGCGATCAGTGATGTCGTCGTTGTTCAAGAAAAAACGGCTATATCCGGGTGGTGCTCCCCCGTGATATAATGTCCAATCAGTGATGAATTCTCTTAATTGGAGATTTGGTGTGGTACTCCATTCGGTTCTTGTCTCCCTATCCCCACGCACACGCACAATGGAGAAGTTGATGACTTCTGGAGCTAAGGCGGTCGCTCGTTTGGTACACGCTCTCCTTTAAGCCATTTGAGGATGGAAGTTTAAGGAGGGATTTGATGTTGGAATTTGAGGTGAAGATGGAGCTTCAACTGGGAAGGTATGTTGGAATTGGAGATGGAGATCTCCTTTTATGGTTGGAAAAGATGAATACAATAGTGTTATCAGAAAAGTGAATGGCAAAACAATAGTGTTATTAGAAAAGTGAATGGCAAAACAATAGTGTTATCAGAAAAGTGAATGACAATACAATAGTGTTATAAGAAAAGTGAATGGCAATACAATAGTAGTATTCTGATTACATGTCTTCCTCATCTGTATCCGTCTCACTCTCAAACTCACCCTCAGAGGTTTCAGCAGACGTCTCTTCTTGATCTTCAACGACATGATCCTCTCCGTTTGGGTCATTTAGCGGACCAAGTGGATCATTATCATGTGTGTCGTCGATAACTCATGGAAGGGAAGGATCATATTGAAATGCCTCTTCAACGGCAACCCCCCGTGAACCACTCTTGTTAGGGTCTACACACGTACCTTCATCGGGCCACACACGTGACTTCACTTTACATACTGCTATCCATTCAGCATCTGCACGCCTCATCTTGGGGTAATCTAGGAAATAAACTTGAGTCGCTTGATGGGATAAGATGTAACGGTCTTTTGTTCTCAACATTTTATGTCTACGAACATCCACAAGCTTTAGTTGAGGGTGAATGCGTGTTCCTCCACGACTTCGAGTGTCAAACCACGAACAATTGAAGAAAATAGGGCGCTTGACTGTTGGAGATATGTAATTCAACTCAATTATTTCCTCTAGCGCACCATAAAAGTCATCCTCGTCAGTGCCGAAACTTTGTCCTAGAACACAAACTCCACTAATGTCGGTAGCCCTGGTTGATGCGTGTGCCTTCGTATGGAATCGATAACCATTGACAACATAACCAGCATATGTCTTCACTTTTTTGGAGGGTCCACGAGCTAATGTCGCAATGTTAGGATCTGTAATTGCCGGACTGTCAACCTGCATGTACGTTGAGCGAGGACTCAAATACCATTTATGAACAATTTCAAATTAATTAAACTGAAAACAATAGTAGGAAATCCTTACATAGGAGTAGTACCATAGGCGAAAGTGTCTTTCCAAAATCTTTTGCTCTTCAGCTTCGTTTATTCTTGGATTTGACGGGCGCACAAAGTTTGTCAAATAGTATCTATTACAAAGAATAATTGATCGAGCCATGTACTTATATATATTATTCAAATCAACATAAAGAGAAACTTACTCGATATAGGGCTCCACTTCGACGCAGTTCATGAGTATGTACGTTTGGATCACATGGAATTCATCATCTATGAGCACACGGCCACTGGATCTACTACCCAACGTTCGCTCAGTTGTTGTGAAAATAGACAAATCGCCCGGATCAACCCCAACTGGAAGTGTGCAACTAACGTTGCGGGAGACATCCATATGATTACTCGCGACATGCGAGTTAAAATAATATGAGCAAAAGGTGGACGTCTCCTGAACGAGATAGGCACTACAAATTGATCCCTCAACCTTAGCTTTATTGCCAACTGTGCCCTTCAGCCTTTTTAAGAACCTACAATATATATATATGATATTGAAGACCATGTGTTCTACAAGTTAGTTAGAACCCTAAAACCAAATTAACTACAACTTATCAAAAATTATAATTGTACATACCTTTCTTCTAGATACATCCATCTATAATTGACAGGGCCACAAAGTGAAGCTTCCCGTGGCAAATGAATAGCCAAGTGCTCCATTGAATCAAATAACGTTAAGAAAAAATACGCTCCAGCTTGCACAAAATAATTGGTATTTCCTTGTGCAACTGCATAACCACCTCTGGCTTAAGCTCGTAACATGTCAGGTCCCTGAAGAACGCACTTAGTTGAGCAATAGGCTCCCAGACTTTGTCATCAAGAAATGCTCGAAAAGCAATAGGCATCAACCGTTGCATGAACACATGACAATCATGACTCTTCATCCCAAAGAGTCTAAGCTTGTGCAAGTCAATGCAGCAGCTCATGTTGGACACGTAGCCATCCGGAAATTTTACGGATCTCAACCACTCAAGAAGCACTTGTTTTTCATGACGATCTAGTGCATAGCATGCCTTTGGGTACCTATTGTCCTCCTCGTCAGGTTCCAACTCTGGACGCTTGCACAATTCCTTTAGATCCTTTCTAGCCGACCACTTGTCTTTCGACTTCCTCGGAACATCGAGAATGGTGAAGAAAACATTATCAAAGAAATTCTTTTTAATGTGCATGACATCTAAATTATGTCTTACCAACAGACTAGGCCAATAAGGTAGGTCCCAAAAAATGCTTTTCTTCTTCCAACCCGAACCTCTATTGATCGCCTTATTATGTTGTTCGGCTCCCACTTCAGTTATCTTCATCAAACTCATATTGTTGATCTGGTCTAATATATCGTATCCGTCACGGAGTATAGGGGGAGCACGACGTTCCCTTCTACCCTTCTTGAAATCGTTCTTATTGTTTCGGAAGCGATGATCATGTTCTGTAAACCTCCTGTGACAATCGAACCAGCACATTTTGTGTCCATGGGTTAGATAAAATGCATCAGTGTCTTCCATGCAATAAGGACACGCATATTTCCCAGAAGTGCTCCAGCCTACACAAACATATATTTGGTACAACACATTAAATTTTACGGCTTCATGATATATGCATGATTATATATAATATACATGACATTAATTAAGCTGAGTCTAGAACAACATACTTGACAACATCGAATATGACGGGAAGTCACTGATAGTCCATATTAAAGTTGCACGCAAGACGAAATTTTGCTTCCTCCATGCATCATATGTGCACGCCTCATTAAGCCACAAATTCTTCAGCTCGGCTATCAACGGCTGCAAATACACATCCAACTTTTGCTTCGGACTCTTCAGTCCAGGAACAATAACAGTCAAAAACATAACCTCTTCTCGCATACACATTGACGACGGAAGGTTATAGGGTGTCAGAATCACATGCCAACATGAGTATTGGTACCCTGACGCCCCGAACGGATTGAAACCATCCGTGCACAAGCCTAGTCTGACATTTCGCATTTCTGTTGTAAAATCTGGCCACACAGCATTGAAGTGTCTCCATGCCTCTACATCTGATGGATGTCTCATCACCCCCATGTTGTACATGCTCTGCATGCCATCTCATGTGCTCGGCAGTCACCACCGATGCGTACAACCTCTGCAACCGTGGAGTTATTGGCAAGTAAAACATACGAGAATAGGGAATGAGCTTTGACTTGCCTTGCCTCCATCTAGGATACTCACAGATCATGCAGTCCGCGTATTCTGCATCTGCACCCCAATATATCATGCAAGAGTTTGGGCAACAATCAATGGCCTCGTACGGAAGCCCGAGACCCTCGACCAGTTTTTTCGTGTTGTAAATCGTAGCTGGTGATGTGGTCTCCGGGTGTGAAACGCGTCCGCCGAAATCTGAGATCATGTTGTATCCGCGCTCCGTCATCCTTAGCTTTGACTTTATGCTAAGTAGCTCAGTCGCCGCCTCCAACTGGGTCATATCACATCCAAGCCACAACGACCTATTTGCAGCGGACAACAAGTCGTACATACGCTGTGCATCGGGATTGGGCGCTTCATGATAATATTGATCCCCCTGCTCATGCCTTATACCCTCATTTTGCACGGCATCATCAGTAGTGTAATGCCTTTGGGCATTAAAGCCATCATAGACCATCTGCTCCATTCGATTATCATTCCCACATACTGGTAGTGCTGGATCAGTACTGCTACAGCCTTCATACTGTCTAGACTCTGCCAACAAGGCAGCGAATGTTTCATCAGTCTCTCCATGCGAAACCCAATGGTAATAGTTCGGAACAAACCCATCCTTAACAATGTGATAATGCACATCATCTACAGGAATCAGTTTCCTATTCTTGCACCTTCGACACGAACACCTTAGTTCGGATGGGTCATATGTCGGCATAGCTTTGCAGAAGTCAATAAATTGCTCAATGCCAGCTAAAAACTCGTTGATCAAAAACCCATCTATATGACGCACATACATCCATTCACGCATTTTTCCTTCCTGCAATTCAATATAAGATTGTAATTAATTGACTTTTGCATCATATAATCCTGGATATGGCGACCACATGGACGCCAATTAGCGACCACCTAGACGTTGTTTACAATTTGCGCCCATGTGGACGCTAATTTGCATCCATATGGTCGCTACCTAGCGTCCAGTTGGTCACTATGTATAGTATATGTGAACAAAAACTTTCTCCAACCGATTGCTATGCTATATGAATTTATCAATTACTTAACAGAATCTCTTATAATTAGATGAACGAATACTTTTTACAAACAACATTTATGTAAAAACCGATAGCATGACGGAATTAAATATGGCGAATAAGTTTTAATTACATACCTTTGATGAAATTGTCGGAAAAATTGACGTAATTTCTTCCTATGACCAACTTAGTTTGGTGAATGATTGTTTCTTTCTTCTCTGATTTTTTTTTGAAAGAGCTATATATGTATGAGGTCGTATGAAGGTGGCGGAATGAGAATGAGGTTTTTACACATTTAGGTGTATATGCTGAATTGGCGCGAATTTTACCACATACTTTTTTTGCTAATTTGGCAGGATTTCACCCGCCAAAATTGATGTTGCCTGCCAGAACATATGGACCATATCAGCGACCATATGGTCTCTATATGTCGCGACCATATGGTCGCCGTCAATCCAGCGTCCATTCGGTCGCTAAATATAGCGTCCGGATGGACGCTAAATGAAGCGGGAAATTTGGCCGCACTATTTATTGCGACCAAGTAGCTCTGGAGACCACGTGGTCACCAATAATAGCGACCATATGGTCGCTATCTTTTTTTTATTTTTTCCCCCAGTTTCGACGTCCACATTAGCGACCATATGGTCGCCAATTAGCGACCATGGCATATGGTCGCTAAATTATGGTCGCTAAATCTTCAGAATCTTGTAGTGTAAAGATATCAACTTTCGTCAACCATGCAAGCAAATCAATAAAATTTCATAAATTATAGTTTTTTTAGTAAAATTATCCCGTTAATATCACGGGACTTCAACTAGTTGTTGTAGAAGGAAGGACATATAAGGTCCTTAGTAGTTTGTTGTATTTTGTTTCAAGTACTACTATGTAAATTCTTGCTTTTTCTGATGTCAAAATAAAAATCTCAGGAGAACATTGAAGGGTGTGGGAAAATTGTTCGAACATTTTGATAAATGTGTTAATTCATGTGATGTTGTATTGTTCTGAAAAAACACCTATGCTGAAAAAATTTCATAATTAAAAAACTATTTAATTTTAATTAAAAAGACATGTCTATTGGTGAAATAACACGTTTTCACATGTCTATTGAAATCCTTTGGAAGGACCGTCAATTAGTAAATGAAGAAATCTTAGTTCTAAAACACGAACAACGATACATCATTATTAAATATACTAATTTAACGACAAATCTCACAATGGCTATCTGCTTTGTTTATGCACCTCCTAATGCAAGTCTCAAAGAAGAATTATGGTCAACCTTTACTAATGTTATTCTTAGTATAGTATGTCGGTTATTGTCATTGGCGATCTGAACGAAATACAGGACCCAACTGAAAAACGAGGTGGAGTATACCCGGACCGAAGTAGATTTGATCGATTGATTAACTTTAAGAATACTTGTCAATTAAGAGACATTCCCACGACAGGAAATATGTTCACATGGCGAAAGAACAAAACTGAGATTGTCAATTATGCATGTCAATCACCAATGAACCACAAAGATCACGCTTTTATCACATAAAGAATTAAAGATATCAATTTTTGTCAACCATGCAAGCAAATCCATTAACTTTCGTAAATCAATAAACTTATCTATCTATTTCAAACTTTAATTAGGATTAATCAACTTTCGTTTCAAAACCCTAATCAACTATTCCAATTTAAAATTGTCTCTTTCGATTCAAACTGTAAACGAGAATTTCCTTATCTTTCGATCAAGGACATAAGCACAAGAAATAGATTATGGATAAAAAATATTCAAGTCATGATCATAAGCAAGCACACACAACCATTGTTGGGCTAACCCAACTTTAGAAAAGAGAAAACTACTCACACACATGATCATAGCAAACAACTAAATTGAATTAAAAGAAAGCTTACACGTTCCAACACAATTCCAGTGTTCTTCCCTTCAAACGTACGTTCGAAACTCTAAAACTAACGTCAATCTCCAAACTTGCAAGATAAGAAAACTAAAGCTAGTACTAAGGTTCTTATACTAAAGGCTAACACAACTCCTAAGGAAATAAAATCAATCATACATGATATATCCTCAAAGGAAACTATCTAAAAACAAAAACACAGAGATATTATATTAAATACATGCCGATCCAGTTGACCGCTACCGACACGGAGGTACCTCGGTACTACCGACCCCCGTAAGGGTTGGTAGGGTTTTCTGAATTTTCCTTCGATTCTTCTTCAGTTAAGCCATCGTTACCGGCCCCATGTGCCTCGGTGATGACCCATTCCATCTCGGTAGGCCCCACGTAATTGAGACCTCTCCCTTGTTATGGGGGTTGTTACACTTGTTCTTCCCTCGATTCTTTCTATCATTGACTCCTTTGGGTCGGTAACGAGCTTCCAAACTTCTCATATGGCTCGATTATGCTCATACTTCATTCTTTTCACTCTGTTCCACCTCCATTCCCTTCATGCTTCTCCTTGGCTTTCCTCCACTCCTCGTAACGCTCCTGAACAGCTTCAAAAACCTACAAAACACCACCAAAGCTTATGTAGACTCCCTATCTTAAACAAATATGAAAACCAACACAAACGGCTCCAAACCACACATAAAACTAAAGAAAACAACACAAACATACTCAACCAACCCTAAAAAGACGACTAAAAAGGCGGACATTAGTTGGCAAGGCTACAATGAGACGATGGTGGGAAGGCAGTGGTGAGATGACGGCGAGACATGAACGAAAGATGAGATGGCGAAGCATATTTGGGTGAATGAGAAAGATGATCGAGTGAGAGAGAAAGGGGGAGGCTTTAAGTTTTGGGTTTGAATGAAATTCTTCTTGAGAGTTGGAATGAGACATTATTCCATGGAATCATTGTTACTCCAGTAATAAATCCTACCAAACATAGAATTGGGATTCAACCAATCCCATGCCTAATCTGGATTCCAAGGAATCAATACCAAACAAGCCCTAAGCGGATATATGAGTTTCAGAAAGTTGGAAAAATTCAAATGAAGAAAAAGATCATTAGAATTTTGCAAGGCATTTGCAAAGAGGGTCGTGGTGAAGTTAAATTCCTTGGGAAAGTTTTGTCAAGGGTGCTTGTAGTACGTGGTGTCATTGTATTGTTTGTTTCCCCTTTCCTTTTGAATCCATGCAATCTATTTGTTGGGGAACTCTTTGATTTTGAATTTTTCTTATTTAAGGATTACCGAAAATGGTTGCGTAATTTGCTGATCGATCGAGTAATTATGCATAAGTGCACCACATTAATATAAAAAGTAAGAAACTCAAACCAATACAATGAAATCACAAATTTTGTTTAGCATACATTCTGAATAATTGAGAATTAATTAAGCAAATACATTCTGAATAAGTAAGAAACTCAAACTCAAAGTCCCTAGCTTCAGCTAGCTAGGTTCAACAATACATGAAACAAAGCATAATACACACACGGAGAAAGGCAATGGATAGAGTCCAAACCAATCATTTAAAACAACCAAAGAAATACTGTATTATCAAGCAAATACTTTTCCACAGCATGCATCAGTAGAGAACGTAGGCTCTCGGTTTGCTAGCTTTGGGATCGAGATGAATTTCACACTATCCACATTTGCCGCTTGAACATGATAATTTTCCACAGCAAAATTTGCCAAACCCACATGCGTCACCTTCTTTAAGGCATGTTACGCCAGAAGAACCTGCAATAATAATAATAATAATAATAAAATCAATGTTAGTATTTATGAATTACTTGTTTGTTACCATTATACTCTGTACGTACGTAGTTTTAGATATTGTGGGACTGATAATCACTTACTTTGAAAGCATTTGCCATCCCATAATTCGGTACACTTGTAACCAGTACAACAAGCAACGCTTTCGCCTTTAACAAAAATATTACGAGCCCCACAAGTTTCGCCCGGAATTGAACACCCTCCTTGTGCATTACCAATCAATTGGACTGCAAAAGGCATAACCATATATAGCATCGTTAAATTCCTACTACTGTCCTATATAAAAAAGTAGCTGATAATAATACGAAAATGTAAAGTAACAACAAATTTTCAATTGCGTAAAACGAAAATATATATATAGTGCAAATGGAAAATAATTACCTGAAACAACCATGAGTATAAGGAGAACCAACACATTTTTCTTGGGAGAACCACCGAGCTTGCCTTCCATCTTTTATGGTAATAAAATGTTGTAATTTGTGATGAATAATTCGATCGAGTGAGTTTAGAGAAGGTTTATGTCTCTTTTTATACTACTATTAGTTTGAAGTTTCTCACCTTCACCAGATAAGCATTCTGATACTTTTATTATTATTATTATTCCATGAAATATTCACGAGGAGCATATTTTATTATTATCTAATACCCTCGCTCCTAGTCGTATCTGATTTGCTCAGGCCTCCAGCTATGTACTTCAAATTCCTGTTTTCAGATTTCACCAGCTTCCTTTATTTGCACTAGGTAATTATCGCGTGCGTTGCACGAGGGGAATATAAATATTGGAGTTGACTTTTTTTTTATTTCAATTTATTTATAATGATTTTATACCTTTTTAAGGAAATAAATAAAATATTAGAGTTCCCATAAATACTCTTAGTATTTTTAATTTATTTTTATCAACCATTAAATGCCCATTTAGTATATATTTTAGTTAAAAACTATATGTAAAAATACAAGTAAAAAACCATTCGCAAATGCAAAAAATTAGTTTCGAAAATTGTTTTACCCATGAAACGATTTTTTATTTCAAAAAATGTTTTTAATATTTTATTTATTTTTATTTACCCATAAATATCCATTTTTATATGTATTAGTTAAAAATAAAAAAATGATATACATTCTAAATACAGGTAAAATGGTTATTTAAAAATAATCTTTATATTTTTTTTGGATATTAAATTTATGTATTATGCAAAATAATAATATAGTTAATATATTAGATGACAAATTTATGTATTAAGGAAAATATAATGTATTTTTTAAATCAAAATTCAATTTAGGTAAGTAATTATCTAGATATTGAATATTTTATTTTTTTTATCAAATTTTGATTTAAGATAAATCTTTTTCATAAATAGATAAAAGGATAAAGATAAAATATTTATTCGCCAAATAGGAAGCTCTTGATTTAAATAAAATATAATTGAAATATATTTATTATTATTTATCATTGTTGTTTGCACGATGTGTATTAATTGCGTACCTTCCTTCTCTTATGTAACACTACACTATCAATCTGAAGATATTGACCATTGAGATTCTCTTATTAAATTAATAATTTTTTTATCCTTCAAAGATAATTAAAGACATTTTCTTTTCCTAAAAGTGCCCCTTACATGCCTCCTATCTCATATTGTTGTAGAATGAAGGACATATAGGTCCTTAGTAGTTTGTTGTATTTTGTTTGAAGTACTACTATGTAAATTCTTGCTTTTTCTGATGTAAAAAAAAAATCTCAGGAGAACATTGAAGGGTGTGGGAAAATTGTTGGAACATTTTGATAAATGTGTTAATTCACGTAATGTTGTATTGTTCTGAAAAAACACCTATGGTGAAAATATTTCATAATTAAAAAACTATTTAATTTTAATTAAAAAGACACGTCTCTTGGTGAAATAACACGTTTTCACATTATTCTGTAAATGGAGTTTGTATGATATATGTGATGGAGAAAAATTTTTAAGAAATATGGAAATATCATTGCCTCTTTCTTTTTCTTTTTTTTTGTTGAAGGAGAGAGGCAGCACTTTATTTTCCGTCCCCTCAAGGAAGAATTTTATTAATGAAAAAAAAAGAGGGCTAAGTAGTTCGCAAACGGGGGACAGCTCTCGACCCCTTACATCAGCAGTAAGCAAATAAAAAACAACATTCGGCAGGTCAAGCAACACATGAAATCTTAAACTAAAAGAAAAGGCCAAAGAAGCAAGGTAATCAGGATAAATATGACGGACCTTGATAATCCAGTTCCTTCTAATTAAGCCTTGGCATTGAGCTACCAGGTTAAATATAGGGTGTTAATGATCCACAGATTTACTTAGAAATAGACACACAATTTTCGAATCTAGTTCTAAGCAAACCCTCCTATACCCCTGATCCTAGGCTAAGCGAAGACCGTGAAGTGCGCCCCAAAACTTAGCCATAGGCACATTACAAATACCAATATAATGGACAAAACCTACCTCCCACTGTCCATTGTTGTCGTGTATAACTCCTCCCGCAGTAGCCGTCCCATCAGCACGAACCGAACCATCTGAGGTAATTTTGACCAATAATTTCGCCGGTGGAGCCCATATAATAAAGTGTTCTTCCTTCCTGCCCGTATTGGAACCATTCAGGTCCGAAGAACAAGCCTTGGAATTTTTTCCCTCTTAATCCAGCACCCACCCTTTGCAATTGCCTATAAAAGGTGTATTTTAAAAAATGTATCGGTTATGCCATTTCCAAATGCACCAGATAGCGGTAACAAAGATACAATTCCAAGCACCACCACTGATATGCCTTTGGGTGTAAATCCAAAAAGCAAAATTATACTCGAAAAAAACTTCCTTGGCAAGAGGAGGGTGAAGATCATCACAAAAACGCTTTGTGATATCACAATTGCATAAAAGGTCGATCAACAAATCCTCCTCAATAGAACATATCGAACAAGAGGCATCCCCGACAAATTGACGCCTAACTCGCTCTTGGTTGGTAAGAATAACACCTTTAAGAGCAAGCCAAGTAAACAAACGAGCCCTTTCGATGACCTTAAGAGCCCAAATTTGCTTGTGCAGGAACCGGTCGACACTTAGAAGTTTACGAGCAGGCCCCACCAACTCATATGCATTACTGATTGTGTATTGGCCTGTGGAGGAATTTTTCCACGTTTGAACATCAACAGCCTCATGACTCTCGATTACCGCCACCGAAGATACTTTAAACAAGATCATCACCAGCAACATATTACTCAATAACTTCCATTTCCAAACTATGCCATCGGACCAGTAATCATGAACAGTTCACTAAAGAGCCTCATCTATAACGGGCACTGAAGCCAGCTCCACCAAGCAGCAATCATGAAGCCAAACATAAAGCCAGAACTACACCATAAGGCCATTGCCCACACACCATTTAGACTAGGGCACCACAACATGTTTTATGCCCGTAACGATGCTGCTCCTAACATGAGACTTTGGCATAGAAATAGAACCTGAAGGGCGAATATACTTTGGCCTCCAACTATGTAGTTCAAATTCCTAATTTCAGATTTCATCAGCTTCATTTATTTGCACTGGTAATTGCCGCGTGCGTTGCACGCGGGGAACGCAAATATTGTAGTTGACTTTTTTATTTCAATTGATTTATAATAATTGTATACCTTTTTAAGGAAATAAATAAAATATTAGAGTTACAATAAATATTTTTAGTATTTTTAATTTATTTTTATCAACCATTAAATACCCATTTACTATATGTTTTAGTTAAAAACTATATATAAAAATACAAGTAAAAAACCATTTGCGAATGCAAAAAAATTAGTTTAGGAAATTGTTTTACCCATAAAATGTTTTTATGGGTAAAAAAAGTAAAATGATTATTTAAAAATAATCTTTATATTTGTTTGGATATTAAATTTATGTATTATGCAAAATAATTGTTAGAAGATTTGGTTTTGATGGTTCCAAAGGTCAGTGACACAAAAGTTGCATGGAGCGTCATCGACATGAAGATCTTATGAAGAAGTCACTAACAAGCATAACTGGTGAGAAAATATTGTTGGAAAAGTTGTGTGTGTGATGGTTCCAAACTCAAAGAGAAGTCAACGACAAAGAAGTTGAATGAGGAGTCAACGACATCAAGCTTTGAGAAGAAGTCGCTGACAAAGGATAACTTGCAAGAAACTATTGTTGAAAAATTGTGTTTTGATGGTTCCAAGGAAGTCAGTGACTTCGAGTTTGCAAGCCAAGTGGGCGACTTGGCAAAGTCATGGCAAAGTCACTGACATGACCAGCTGGCGACGAAAACTATTTATAGAAGGAACGCACAGATCGTGTGTGATTGTTTGCAGGACAGCTGGGGCATTTATTTATGGAGAATATCATCACAAAAGAGTGCTAAAATCATAAGAGGATGATATGATTCCATTGAGATATTTTATGTGTACGTAAATGTTATATTAGGAAAGATCTTGTAAGATTGCGTGGGTTGTTATTTCCTTAACCGAATAGGAAATAATATCACACGAAATCACACCTTATTCTAGCTTAAATACTACATTGTTTTAGGTTGAAAGTAAGGACTTTCGTGCATAATTGTATATCTTGAGAAAAAGAAAAGAGAGAGTTCTAGTTTGAAGAAGACTTGTACGTGGGATTCGTACGAGTAGTGAAGAAGACTTGTGCGTGAGATTCGTGCAAGTGGTGAGTTCGAGTGTTCTTAGGCATAGTGTGAGGTTGAGAGTGTAGGTACAAAGGTAGAGCGTGGTTCAAGGTTGTGGGATTCAACTTGTACACTGGAGAGCTTTGTAACACTCAAGAAATCAATAGAGCGAGTCTAAGGACTCTTGAAATCCGACCAAGTGAGAAGCTTGGAAGGGAGTGGTTTTTCTCTAAGTAAACTTTTTGGTTTACGAAGAGTTTCCACTATACATCGCTTGTCATTTACAGTTTGGTAATATCTTTCCTGTTTGATTAATTATTCTGCTGCTTATTTCAAGGTCACTGACTTTACCAAAGTCGGTGACTTCGACTGTTACTCAAAGTCGACGACTTCGCAGGAGTCGCCGACTCGTTTAAGTACTAACGATCCGATAATTGGTATCAGAGTCAAGGCTCTAGATTGTGTTTTTAGTACTTTTCTTACAGGAAAATGTCTTCAACCAACACTGTTGTCAGTGACTCTTTATGGAAGCCTTCAATCCTCAAGGATTGTAAGAACGGAAGGGACATGAAGAAAGTGATTTGCTATAAATGTCAGGCTAAAGGACATTTTGCTAGACAATGTCCTAGATGAAGAACTGGAGAAGTTGGCAAAGGAATGATGGCGACTTGGGATATGTCTGATGACGACGAGGAGGTGTCATTGACAAGAGGAGACTGTTATATGGCCATTGAAGAAAAGTCATCCCAAGAGGTAAATGAATCTGAACTCTTTTCTCTTCTTGCTAAAAAGTCTAGGAAACAGTTAGTTGCTATCATCGAAAAGCTTGGAACTCAGGTTACTGAGTTAAGAGAAAAAGTGGACGAAAATGACGAAACCATTTCCAACCTCTTCGATGATAACAAACTCTGGTCTAGCAAAGCTATTGAACTTGAAAAGATTTTCTCTCCTAAGTCAGCTACTTGTGAGTCATGCACTGATTTCAATTCTCAGGTCACTGACTTGCGAAAACAAGTCGATGACCTAGAAAAGCAAGTCACTGACTTAGAAGGGGAAAGACTTATGCTTAAGCTTGGAAATGCTAAGTTGTACACTGAGTTAGAAAATCTTAAAGTTGAGGATGAGACTAAAAGAAAGAAATGGTTGGATGAGTTTGTTGCTGAAAAGGCTCAAGAGGTCAAAATTCACTATAAAAAGAAGTTTGTGAAGGAGGTAGACAGATCTGGAATTGGCTTTGTTCGGGCACCCAATACTCAAGGTACCAAGGCTGCTCCTCTTGTGTCTAAAGGTAAAACCCCTATGTGTAGTCACAATGCAAGTTGTTCTACACATGTGGTGGCTAAGCCTGACAAAGGGAAGCAACAGTGGTATCTTGATAAAAAGGTGCACAACATATGGCAAAAACAAGTCCAGAACTCGGCTCCGTCACAAACTGATTTTCAATCTGGCATCAACAAAAAACCCATCTATCCGGGATATAGCAAGTATGTGGCCCTGAAGTCTCATAGAACATGTTGGTACTGCGACAAGGCTGGTCATTACCAATATGATTGTCACAAAAAGGACAAGGATGAGAAAAATGCCAGGTCACTGACTCTGGATGATAGTCGTGACAAACCTGTTGTCGCTGACTGTCCTCCAGGATTTGTTTGTGCTAGTTGCAATAAGTGTTGTCCTAGAAATTACTTTGTCGCCAAACCCAGAGGAGTTAAACAACTCTGGGTTCGTAAGAACTAATTCTTTCAATGCAGCTTGAAGTGGTGACAAGGAGTCCTGGTTTTTTGATAGTGCGTGCTCAACTCATATGTCGGGGAACCCCAGGGATTTCGTCTCACTTCATGAATACAAAGGAGGTAAGATTACCTTCGGCAACAATAGTAAAGGTGATATTTCAGGTATTGGTCAGGTAAGATTTTCTGAAAAACTGACTATAGATAATGTGTACTTGGTTGAAAATCTTGGTTTCAAGTTATTAAGTGTTTCTCAGATGTGTGCTAATGGAAAATTCAAGTTGTTTTTTATAAACAAGGTTGTCAGGTGGTAGAAAGCGAATCGGGGAAAATCCTTCTGAAAGGGGTGTGTGAAAACAATCTCTATAAAGTGGACTCCTGTTTCGAACCCGAGGAAAAAGTGTGTCTTAGAACAGTTACTGAAGTCGCCGACCTCTGGCACAAAATATTTGGTCATGCGAGCTTTCAACTCCTTGACAAACTTCATAAGTAAGAGCTGGTTAGAGGACTACCCAAGATTGATCTGAACAAGCATGAAGTTTGTGAGACTTGTGTGAGAGGTAAGCAAGTGAAGTCATCCTTCAAATCCAAGAAGGAGGTAAGTACCACCAAACCCTTAGAATTGATTCATATAGATTTATGTGGTCCCATGAGAATCCAAAGTCGTGGAGGAAATAGCTACATTTTTGTCATTGTTGATGACTTTTCACGGTATACTTGGACAATTTTTCTGTCTTCTAAAGATCAGGTCTTTGAAGAATTTAAAGCATGGGTGAAGGTTGTTGAGAAAAAACTTGGAGTTGCTCTTGTGTCTGTCAGGTCAGATCATGGAACGGAATTCGACAACTCTGAGTTTCTGATTTTCTGCAAGAAAAATGGCATAAGTCACAACTTCTCAACGCCAAGAACTCCTCAACAAAATGGTGTGGTTGAGAGGAAGAATCGAGCCTTGGTGACCATGTCGCGGACCATTCTTATCTCAAGTGGTCTTCCAAGAAATTTATGGGGTGAAGCCATTAATGCATCTTGCTATGTGATGAATCGAGCCATGCTTCGTCCACTTCTTGGAAAAACTCCTTATGAGCTGCTTAGAGGAGTTAAGCCTAGTGTCGCCCACTTACGCACTTTTGGGTGCAAATGCTATGTTCATAATAATTGTAACACCCCGACTTCCGACGGGATGCTACTTAGAAATAGACCTTACTAGGTACTATTAAATAGGTTGACAACTACACTTGAGGATCTTGCAACGCGGGCACGACGAGAAAACAAAATAAAACATCCAACCTTTTATTTAGTAAAACTTAGAAAACGTAGTTATGCATGAATTCCCGAAAATATAAATATTCCAATACGACACAACTCTTACTAATACTGAACTAATCAAACAAGGTAATAAATAAAACATACTACTAACTTCATCTTATCAATAGTAAAATCAACACCCAATTGTCATAAATAACTAGCGTAAACCAATCCCACTATGACACACGCTCTTTACCGCTCCGGCCCGCCATCTGGCCTCGGTTCCTGCACGGCTACCTGGTTCATACCTGGAACTGAAAAATATTCCCCGAAGGGTCAGCGTCTAATCTACCAAGCTAGAGAGAATACGGAAATTGTAGAACGTTTTGAAAACATTTCTAAAGTCAGCATACAAATCCACAATCGCAATCATAACTCTAAAGGCCAATACCTAAATTAGTTATAATCAGTCACACATAGCCAAATACGCATTTACAATCACAACCTCATAACAACGCAATTCCTCCTTTTTCACAATCCGACTTCCAAGGCGCTCATCGCCGCGCTGAGTGCAGAGGCAGGCCCTCTCACTCCACTTCACAATCTCCCTTCTAACCCCGGCTAAGCCTCCACTGGAGCACTTGCCAAAAACACACAGACAATAATTTTCGTTTTGAAGGGGCAGGGTTTCCCTGTCACACGGGTCAACGTAGCCAACTCTTCCTCAACGCCAGCTACGATGGGCCGTGTCGGAAACGGTACCAACACAGAGAAAACGTTCCGAAAATATATTTCCAATAAAATATATTCAAAACCCTTTTACGCACACAACCATTCAAGAAGTTCAAAACAATTTTAAACGGTATTCGGAACTAGTTCCCAAAACCCGACCTACAATAACGGTACGCAATCTAACAGAATAGAGAAGAACCGAGCAAGATAAAAATAAAATTGTTTCATAATTAAATTGATAAATGTGTTAATTCATGTAATGTTGTATTGTTCTGAAAAAACACCTATGGTGAAAATATTTCATAATTAAAAAACTATTTAATTTTAATTAAAAGACATGTCTATTGGTGAAATAACACGTTTTCACATCTATCTATTACTAATAACTAAAGTCAGAGCAATTTCTGCCACCACATTGCGCCACATCACCCCTTTATTAAAATAATAGTTTTTTTATAGTTAATTATAAAAAATTTTTATATCCAAGTAAACATAAAGGTAAAATAATATTTGTAAAAATTTATCTCCAAATAAACACAAAGATAAAATAATGATAGATTGTTATCATAATAAGGTAGGAAAATATTTTTACTATTAATTTTTTCTATCTAAATCTAAGATTACACTATATTTTATATTTGGAAAAAATTAATCCGAATTTCAGTAAAAAATAAAAAAAATATTTTATCTTTATCCTTTTATCTATTTGTGTAAAAGATTTATCTTAAATCAAATTTAGATAAAAAAAATTAAAATTTTTAAATATGTATATAATTACTTGCCTAAATTAAATTTTGACAACAAAATTATATTATCTTTTCCTTAATTTTCTTTTTGGATTATTTATGTTAATATAATGATTTTTTTATCTTTAAAAAATTTCTATATTCATTCATATATTTTTATCTTTTCTTATTAGATTTTTTTAAACTTTCTATTGAAAAGATTTTTAAAGAATTGAATTTGATTGAAAAATTATAAGAATTTACATTATTTTTGGCTTTTTAATTATTTTTGTAAAACATTTATAAAATTTAATGATTCTAATTAAAATAATTTTTATTTATACTTTTTCATAAATAAATTATCATTAAGCTATCAAACTTATATTGGACTCACCTTAAAAACTTTGGTTGTGCCTCACGTTATATTGACTCACTTTAATGATTTTTCTAATAAATATGTTATTTTTATTTTTATATTAAGTTAAACTACTATTTATTAAATAAATTAAGTATTAAATCCATATAGTCGTGCACACACAACGTGTATAACGAGTTAAACCCATTTATGAAATATTGTCAAGGGAAAAAAGCAATGTAGATTATTTTATCTTAATAATCTTAATAATCTAGATTTAATTTGTTTTATTTGATTTCAAAAACAAAATAATTTTTATACATATTATAGGCAATAAATTATTTACAAAAACTAACGTTCTAATATATTTCATTAAAAATTAAAAGAAAGGAAAAATAAAGCATAAGATTTTTTTTAATATATAATGGTAGATTGTTATCATAAGGTAGGAAAATATTTTTACTATTAATTTTTTCTATCTAAAACTAATATTACACTATATTTATATTTAAAAAAAATTAATCCGAATTTTAATTAAAAATAAAAAAATAATTTATCTTTATCCTTTTATCTATTTATGTAAAAGATTTATCTTAAATCAAGTTTAGATGAAAAAAATTAAAATTTTTAAATATGTATGTAATTACTTGCCCAAGTTAAATTTTGACAAAAAAAATTATATTATCTTTTCTTTAATTTCCTTTTTGGATTATTTATGTTAATATAAAAGATTTTTTATCTTTAAAAAATTTCTATATTCATTCATATATTTTTACCTTTTCTTATTAATTATTTTTTTAACTTTTTATTGAAAAGATTTTTAAAGAATTGAATTTGATTAAAAAACTATAAGAATTTACATTATTTTTGGCTTTTTAATTATTTTAGTAAATCATTTATAAAATTTAATGATTCTAATTAAAATAATTTTTAATTATTTATTTCCCCAAAAGTGTCTCTATTGTCAGATATGTCATTCATAGGTATATATTTACAATTAAATTTACTTTTTTAAATAATTAAATTAATCTTCTTAATATAAATTACAATTTGTTATAATCAACGATGAGTCTAGCTCAACAGATTTTGTTATCTTTGATCAAGATGTTAAAAATGGGTTAATCAATCGGTAACCACATTATTAGAAGAAAATATTAAGGTATTCTATAAATGCTATTGTATGATTCCATTACAATTATTGTACATACGTTAATTATGATATTGCGACTACTTACATCATTTAGTTGATAACTACATTTCAGAAGGACTAAAAGTTTTAATTGGAAAGACATGTTTGTTAAGAACTGATGTTGATTCTAATATAACAAACAATCCAAAAGTCCTTTATAAAGTAAAAAAAATCTAAACCCGAGGTATTTACTATTCTTTTATAACACCATATTTTTCCTTAACAATTTTTAATACTTTAATTGTTAAATGTTAATATATCCTAATTCATAAGTCATTATATTTTATTTTTGCATAATAATGTTGAACCATCTCCATCTGAGCTTGAAATACACTCTAATTTATCGTCAAATAAGTCACTAACTCCTTCAAAACTTTTCAAATGAAAGCTCATCTCTAGATAATTGAGAAAAACTTAGCGAAGATCAACTTTCCACTTCCTATTCCAAAAAAAAAATACGAAGCACGAAAAGAAAGACTAGGTTGCTTGCGGACCCCATGCAAATTATTGCAATCTTGGAATATGAACTTTGTTTTTCAAGCATTATTTTAAATACATTTTCTAATTTGATTTAGATTTATTTCAAACATATTTTCTTATTGTTATTTTCTATTTAGTATTTGGAGGTTAAATGATATGAAAGTATATTGACATTAAGTTATACTCCTATTTGATTTAAAATTATAGTATATATAAATTAATATATGTGTATATATAAATTTTACTATTAAAGACCCGTTCAAGGGCACGGGTACATCAACTAGTTATTCTGTAAATGGAGTTTGTATGATATATGTGATGGAGGAAAAACTTTAAGAAATATGGAAATATCATTTCCTCTTTTTTTTTTGTGTTGTTGAAGGAGAGGCAGCACTTTATTTTTCGTCCCGTCAAGTGAGAATTTTATTAATGAAAAAAAAGAGGGCTAAATAGTTAGCAAACAGGGGACAGCTCGACCCCTTACATCAGTCGTAAGCAAAGAAAAAACAGCATCCGACAAGTCAAGCAATACATGAAATCTTAAACTAAAAGAAAAGGCCAAAGAAGCAAGGTAATCAGGAACACAATTTGCTTATCTATAAATATGACGGACCTTGACAACCCAGTTCCTTCTAATTAAGCCTTGACATTGAGCTACCAGGTTAAATAAAGGGTGTTAACGATCCATAGATTTACTTAGAAATAGACAGACAATTTTCGAATCTAGTTCTAAGTAAACCCTCCTATACCCCGATCCTAGGTAAAGCGAAGACCATGAAGTGCGCCCCAAAGCTCAGCCATAGGCACATTACAAATACCAATATAATGGACAAAACCTACCTCCCACTGTCCATTGTTGTCGTGTATAACTCCTCCCGCAGCAACCGTCTCATAAGCACGAACCGAACCATCTGAGGTAATTTTGACCCATGATTTCGCCGGTGGAGCCCATATAATAAAGTGTTCTTCCTTCCCGTAGTGGAACCATTCAGGTCCGAAGAACAAGCCTTGGAACTTTTTCCCGCTTATTCCAGCACCCACCCTTTGCGATTGCCTATAAAAGGTGTATTTTCAAAAACGTACCGGTTATACCATTTCCAAATGCACCAGATAGCGGTAACAAAGATACAATTCCAAGCACCACCACTGATATGCCTTTGGGTGCAAGAAATATTATAACAAATCCAAAAAGCAAAATTAGACTCGAAAAAAACTAACCTGGCAAGAGGAGGGTGAAGATCATCCCAAAAATGCTTTGTTATATCACAATTGCATAAAAGGTGGATCAACAAATCCTTCTCAATAAAACATATCGAACAAGATGCATCCCCGACAAATTGACGCCTAACTCGCTCTTGGTTGGTAAGAATAACACCTTTAAGAGCAAACCAATTAAACAAACGAGCCCTTTCGATGACCTTAAGAGCCCAAATTTGCTTGTGCAGGAACCGGTCGACACCGAGAAGTTTACGAGCAGGCCCCACCAACTCATATGCACTACTAATTGTGTATTGGCCCGTGGAGGAATTTTTCCACGTTTGAACATCAACAGCCTCATGACTCTCGATTACCGCCATTGAAGATAGTTTAAACAAGATCATCATCAGCAATATATTACTCAATAACTTCCATTTCCATCTTATGCCATCGGACCAGTAATCATGAACAGTTCGCTAAAGAGCCTCATCTGTAATGGGCACTGAAGCCAGCTCCACCAAGCAGCAATCATGAGGCCAAACATCAAGCCAAAATCGCGCCATAAGGCCATTGCCCACACACCATTTAGACTAGGGCACCACAACATGTTTTAGGCCCGTAACGATACTTTGGCATAGAAATAGAACCTGAAAGGCGAATATACTTTGACCTCCAACTATGTAGTTCAAATTCCTATTTTCAGATTTCATCAGCTTCATTTATTTGCACTAGGTAATTGCCGCGTGCGTTGCACGCGGGGAACATAAATATTGTAGTTGACTTTTTTTATTTCAATTGATTTATAATAATTGTATACCTTTTTAAGGAAATAAATAAAATATTAGAGTTACAATAAATATTTTTAGTATTTTTAATTTATTTCTATCAACCATTAAATACCCGTTTACTATATGATTTAGTTAAAAACTATATATAAAAATACAAGTAAAAAACCATTTGCGAATGCAAGAAATTAGTTTAGGAAATTGTTTTACCCATAAAATGTTTTTTATTTCAAAAAAATGTTTTTAATATTTTATTTATTTTTATCTACCCATAAATATCCATTTTTATATGTTTTAGTTAAAAATAAAAAATGATATACATTCTAAATACAAGTAAAATGATTATTTAAAAATAATCTTTATATTTGTTTGGATATTAAATTTATGTATTATGCAAAATAATAATATAATTAATATATTAGATGACATAAGGTGTGAGTTTTATACATTTTAGTTCCGAAATAAATATATTATGGGGCATCTTGTATGTAAACACATGTTAAGGGTTTAGACCATAAAATGAGATATATTACAAAAACATAAGGTTACATTGAGTAAAAAACATAACATATGTGAAGATATTCTTCACTTAGGGAATCAAAAAGCCTAATCGTAAAACTAATCTTCACTTTCAGTAGCTGGAATCATAAACTAACACACATGTGAATCTATTCTTCACTTAGGGAATTGAAAAACATAAACGAACATGTGTGAATCTACTCTTCACTTGTGTAAGGTAAAAACATCTCTTTGTGTGAGATTTTTACTTGTTCATATTTATAATCAATAGAGTGAAACATGTTTGTTCTCTCTATTAATTTAGAGCCCGTTGAAAACACCTCAAAGCTCGGTTATCGGGATCATGTATTGACCAATATTGTGCACAAAACCGGTGATCCAAACATTATTCAATAATAAAAAATTCTTTAATATAAAATAATCAATTAATTTATATCAAATCAAAGGTTTGAGAAGATCTCAATTGATCTCTTGCTTAAATCAAGTTATTAATCAAATAATGATTAAAAATTATGGAGTAATTCCTAAACCATCTTATCCACATTAATAAGAAAATGATTAGTAAATCAATTATTGGTTTGAAATTGATCGGGCTAAAGTCGTTGTGTCAAGTCAAAGATAAAACCTTAGTTAACAACTTAGTATAGTTGATAAGTCGGGGTCGAACCAAGGGAATTCGTGCTCCTAAATTAATACTTTTACCAACCGAAAGTAATAACAATATGGATTTTGTGAATTAAGCTATAAAACTGAGCAAACAAAAACAAATATGAAAACAAGTTGAATTTCTTAATCAGATGATTAAAACGAATTCATCCATACAGATCCACTTTGATAAGGTTGTTTGATCATTGATTTGCAATAAATTCCTTTTATTCTCTTGGTTAATTCCAATCCTAAACATGGATAATCGCAAGTTTACGAGCCAAGCAATACTTAATACTGAATGAAACGATCAATTCAATATTAGCATGAAGCATAAGGATAATTTGGATACATGCAATTGTAATCACAACGAGCTAATTAACAAAAACATGCAAATACCTCTCTTTCTTAATGAATCTAGTCCTACGAGTCCTAGAACATCAAGTTTGCTACTAAGATCAAGTTTTACTATGAGAAAACTCAGATCTAGCAATAGAATATAATCAAGTTCAATCATGTGATCAGACTAAGAGAAATCAATCACATTCATAGGAATTCAAGCACAAGAGAGATAATTATCAACCAAGGAAAAGAAATTAAATACCAAATCTCACAAACTTACAAATCAAAGCTTCAAAGTATGAACGAACTCAGAAGGTTTAGTTCTCCATAAAACTCAATAATCTCTAGGTTAAACTAAAAGTAGGCTCTCCCAACTGCTTACGAACTAGGTTTTTTAAAGACTAAAACAACCAAATAAAAACTAATAATAAAAATATAATAAAAACATAAAATAAGGGAAAAACGATGGCGGCGCAAAACACAGCCAACCGCGAGCGCATTACTCGGCCGCGGGCGCGGCTACTGCGGCTACACTGCCTCGCGAATATGGACATCACCGCGGTCTCGGTAGAATTCCGCGCTCGCGGGTCTTCTTCCTTGCACTTCCTTGCAACCGTTGTGTAGCGGGTCTTCAACTCAAACTTAGATTTATGTCTTCAAACTCTTCTTCTGTAGGCATTATTGATTTTACAATTAAACGCTCTGATCTAGCATAAAACACTCAGAAATCATCTAAAAATACCTAATTACATTGTATAAAATCCAGCGTATCAAATTCCCCCATACTTAGACCTTACTCGTCCTCGAGTAAGCTAAAAATAGATATAACATGAAAAATATCTAAGGTCTCTGGAAATATGGGAAAAATATGATAACATCAACACTCAGCTCACAACCCGAACCCATGTAGAGAAACAATGAGCAAAAACATGAAAGCTCAACCACACACCTCACCAAAATACATGTAAAATCAACTCTCAAGCTCTAAAAATCGTAGAGCGTCCTAGGATCTACCCAGTATCTAAAATGTAATCCCCAATCCCCAAAGTAGAATGAAATCCTAAACACTCCAATTTTTCCACTCAATTCTACTTAGGCCCCCTTCCGGGTTTTCACCTAATCACTCATTTCATTTTTCTTCATAGGTGTGCTCACATATGCTCACATCTCTCATTAGCCACTTATTACCTCAGCCTAATGCTGGTCCGGGTACCTGCAATTTTGCATGAACCGCACTTTCGGGTTTTCAGCTCAGCACATGATTTATATCTCTTTTTTTTAACTGAAAGCAACTGAATTAAATAACTGAAATAAGATGCAACTGTACATATATCACAAAACAATGAATCCCCTCCCCCATACTTAAACTCTTCATTGTCCCCAATGAAGCGAAGAAAAATAGAGCAAAGCATAGAAGAGGGAATCAGAAAACTCATTGTTGATCTGTTGGAGGAAAAGATGGGTAACCTGGCCACTGAGTCTAAAAGAAGATAGCAGCATGTCTCTGATGCTCAGTAAGTGCATCCAAAGAGCGAGCCAAAGCATCCTGGTGCACCGATAAATGTTGCAATCCACTCAACACCCGCTCCTCAAAACAGTGAATTTGCGGGATAAACTTGTTTGTTTCTCTTAATTTGAATACTTGTTTTGTTTATTAGCTTGTTAGATAGTTTAGATAGATCAAACTATTTCCAAAACCCCTTTTTCCTTAAGTTGATACAAATATTGAAACTAGAAGCCTCAGTTCTATTGGGTTCGACCCCTTACTTGCATGCTATACTTAGTCTGTAATTTTGGGTAATTTACTTTTTGATCTTGGCACGACGACTTTAGTCGGGTAAAATTTTGGCGTCGTTGCCGTGGAACTTTGGTTTAATTCTAGTATTATTATTTTTATTGACTTTTTGTAGACCTATCTTACGGTCTACACTTGTATTTACTAATGTTTGCGTTTAGGTTTTTTTAGTTGCAGGATGAACCCTTTCATGAGTACTTCACTAGGTGCCAGGAACAATTGCATGATCTCTCTGTTTGGGGGATAGCCGTAGGGCTTGATGATGCTTGCAGTTACATCTTTAGTGGGATGACTCTTGAGTCCCAACTAAGGATGTACCGTGAGAGCGATGGAAAATACGTCATTTGGAAACCCATGGACCAATGGAACTTCTTTTGTAAGCTCCGAGCCGGAGAGATCGAGGTGCAGAAATTGGAGAACCAAATTGCTGAATTAAGAAAACCAGTGGAGGTGGTTGCCATAAAGACGGAGCATATTCTTGAAGATCAAGGTTCTGTGCAAGAACCGCGCACGCAGGATGACAACCGCGCACGCGTTTCTGGTACAAAACCAATAGATCCCCCCGAAGAGCCAAATCGCGAGCGCGGGGCCCTATCCCGCAAGCGCAGTGATGAAGAGATCGCATCTCCCAGGTTCTCCGATGAGCCGCGCGCGCGCCACCTGAGCAGCGAGCGCGGTAACCCTTGCGACGAATATGATTCGTATGTAAGGCCGTACTTCCCTCCTCTCAGCTCGTATAAGCCGGTTCCACCCTTTCCGGAGGCACTCAGAGACCCTTCATGGGATGAAGAGATGGATGATCACAGTCATGTGATGACGGAGCAGGAATATTTCCTTAAGTTTGACAGCTCCTAGAGTGATGACGACGAGCCTGATGAGTCGAAGAAGGAGCTAGATGATGATATGGAGATTTCCCTTCCACCTGAGGAGATGTCTATTTCTCCTTCCGTGGAGCCCTTTGTTGTCATCGATCATGATCCTTGTATCCTTTCCTCTTTTTCCTTACTCTCCATCGATATCTGTTTGCCTGATGTGTCTGCAAAAGGTCCTAAGCATGATAGTTTACCTAGTGATTTCTCAAATTTTAAGGGTGGTAGTGTTAACATGAAAATCATTACTCTTGATTTATATTTTGCAAAACTACCTCATCATCTCAACTGGTTCTATCCTAAACCATCTAACCATGACTTTTCTAGTGGGTTTGATAAACTGAAACGGTGTTTGAATGCCATATTATTCGGTTTCAAGTTATCATTGTGTTATATTTGCCTGCATGACATTTGTTCACAGGATTTTGATAGACTTCTCAAGGCGTTGACAATGTCCGATCATAAACACGTCGAGCCATCGACGTTAAACAAAGGCGCTGCTTGGGAGGCAACCCAAGGTTAGATAGATTCTCTCCTACCTTTGTTTTCTATTCATTAGCTTAGTTTTTTTTTTGAGCTAACGTAAAGGTACTAGGTCCGAAAGGACGATTCTGGTGCAAAACCGCACACGCGGCATCCATATTGCACTCACGGTTGAGCCTAGAACCCACCCTGACGAACAGGTACTAGACCGCGATCGCGGCCTCAAAACTGCGACCGCGGACCACTTAGTTAGTTCGAGAAAAAAACCCACGGTGCCCCTCTCCTACCGATACAGATGATTATGTTCGGCCTTCGTTTCCTTCCATGGGTCACAAAAGCTCGTTCCACCATTTCCAAAGGCACTCAAGGATACTCGGAAGCCAGTCAACGATAAGGAAATCTTCGAAACGTTCTCCAAGTGTGAGGTAAATATCCCTTTACTTAAACTCGTTCAAAGTGTTCCTTGATTTGCTGAATTCTTAAAAGAGCTTTGCACAATTAGAAGGATCCAAAAGATAAAAGGGAAACAAAAGATAACGGTAAGTGAACATGTCTCCGCTATATTTCAAAGACGTGTGCCTAAGAAGTGCGGGGATCCAGGTATGTTCACTATACCTTGTGTGATAGGTGACACTAGAATTGAGAAAGCAATGCTTGATCTTGGTGCTTCTATTAATGTGTTGCCTTATTCTTTAAATGAATCTTTGGGGTTGGGACCCTTGCATGAAACTGGAATTATTGTCAAATTAGCTGATAGGTCTACTGTCCGCCCTAAAGGGATTGTTGAGGATGTTCTTATCATGGTTGATTCCTTAATTTTTCTTGCCGATTTTGTTGTCATTGACATGGATCATGATGTGCATGCTGCTCCTATTTTGCTTGGTCGTCCATTCATGAAAACAGCTAAAACAAACATTAATATGGAAAACATCACTCTTACTATGGAATTTGATGGAGAAAAAGTAGATGGGTAACCTGGCCACTTTGTCTGAAAGAAGATAGCAGTCTGTCTCTGATGCTCAGTAAGTGCATCCAAAGAGCGACCCAAAGCATCCAGGCGCACCGATAAATGCTGCAATCCACTCAACATCCGCTCCTCAAAACCCATCTCAGAAGTCCAGGGAAAACCAGTAGGAGTAGATATAGATGTAGATGGGTTAGCTCCACCCCAACCAGTTGAAGAAAATGGGTCTGTAGTAGCCCAACCAGACGACTCAAAAGCATACCGTGATTGGTACGCCGCCACCTGATCATCCCAGTTACCCCCACCATCATCCTCAACATCATAATCCTCCTCATCCTCAAGAATATCCACATCAGGCTATAAGCGAAAATCAAACACATTGTTACCATATTGTAACGCTCTAGGCAGATGTAGAAAAGGTGCAGGAGGATGCCCATGAAGCCAAGTCTAACCAATCTCAGCAGAACTCCTCAAAAACCCCGCCCTAATCAATGCCTGATGGGTATAAGAGTGACCATCAGTCATCCGTCCTCCATAGCGAGCCTCAATCGTCTCAATAGTAATGATTCGAGTGGCTAAATGAGTCACCATACCACCCAATCCAATTGGCCCTGCTCTCTTCGGGTATTTCGTTGCTGACTCTATAAAAAGCGCAAACCAATTAGGACACTCATATGAAAAAGGAAATAGGCACCAAATCATCCTCATATCATGAGTAGAAGCCTTGTTAGCCTCTCCCTGACCCAAAAATGCCATAGCCAGAACCTTGTGGCACAAGCGCACACAAGGATGAGGGATCTTACTGTTCTGTTCCCCTCTATTGGTGTTAAAGGGGAAGCAAGTGAGTGCTTTCCAAAAGTCAAAGAACCGCTCATCTGTCAGTATATTCCGCCACCCTTCAGTAGGTGGGGAAGTAATCCCAAAACTAAGGGATGCATGCTCACGAGATACAGTGCATAACCGATCACATGCATGGAACGTCAACACACCATCCGCATAACGATATGTAGATAAAAACTCAATGGTGAGCCCTCGGTAAGTAGGAATGGGCGAAGTGCTGAATCTACCCAAACCCCTAGTTTCCAACAACTGCTCAGTGCACTCCCGGAGTCCCAAATCAATCAGAGTCAGAATGTCAAAGAATTTAGTGCTTACAAATTTCCGACCCTCATATCGATCCTATAATTGCTTCTGCCTAACACTAAGATTATGTAGCCCGAAATACTCCATAATGAATTGAAACATAATCGAAGGAGGAATTACCCGAAAGTGAGACACCCGTGAGCGCGGTAGGAAGCAGAGAACGCGATGGCTGGCTGAGGGAACCGCAATCGCGGAAGAAATCCGAGGGAGCGGTGACTGGCTGAGGGAACCGCGATCGCGGAAAATTTCCGAGGGCGTGGTGACAGGCACAACGCAGATCTAAAGCTTTCAAACAACAACAATGGCCGAACAAAGCCTCCAAATTCTTCCCAACAACAACAATTTGACTCTCAAAGGGTAAAAATCCAACTTTAAAGGCAAGAAAGGGTACTAACCGAAGTAGATCTACTCCCACAATTGCACAAACACCTTAATCCAACCAAATCCAAGAGCAAAACAAAGGTGGTGGCGGTAGACCGCGGTCGCCGGTGGTAGCCACGCGCGCGCTCGGTCTGCTGTCGCGGTGGAAGGGGGCAGGCGCGGTGGTCCGGTGGTGCGATGGTGGGTTTGTTATTTTTGTGTGTGTTGTTGGTGGGTTTTTTTTGTGAAGGGTTGGTGGTGGCATGGAGGTAATGAGGGGATAATGAAAAAAGATAAAAGGTTTGGTAATGATTTGGGCTTGCGTTTGGAACAAGACAAAGAAAGATTGGGCTAGGGTTTGGTAATGATTTGGGCTTGCTCGGAGGTTTCACCCGAAAACCTTTTATTTCGGGGGTTTCACCCGGAAACCTGTTTATATATATATATATATATATATATATATATATATATTTATTTTAACGAAAACAAAACTTAATTCCGCCAGGAACAGTACCGCGAGCGCGGAAATCGACCGTGGTCACGAGTACAGCCGCGGGCTCATAATTTCTTCGAGATAGAAAAATTTAACCTGCGAGTTAGCCTGACAGAACCAAAACGAAACTAAAAAAACTAGGACGAAGGGCCGAAAACCACCCTTATAAAAGTCATATTGCTCTAAACCACCATTTTAATATCAATTTACCGAAAACCACCCTTATAAGGGCTTCCGTTAACAAATGACTACCCGTCCCCAACTCCCGTAAAAAAAATCCGTCTAAAGAAATTACAAATCCAGCCTTTATTTTTCATTATATTATATTATTATAAATATACCTAATAAATTAAAACTAATTATTGCACACAAAAAAGATCTATCATCTTCTTCCTCAATCCTCTTTCTGCGTCTTCTACCTACAACTTCTCATGTCTTCCTCTTCCAACTCCTACACCACGTATTAGCCATGCTCGCCGCCAAGAAACAACCTTGACCACCACCATTCAACCAACACCACAAACACCAATACCCAATCACACATACAAGACAAAATCAGTTGCCAAAACCCACCACAAAAATATGAATTAATCTCAAAAAACCCAAATTCAATCCGTATGCAAAAAGATTCGAGCATTAAATTTCTCAATACTATGGAGATTTGAATCAATTAGCCACTAAAATTTTAGGGTTCACTAAACCCAAGTGACAACCTCGACGTCTACCAAGCAAAATTCAAACACGATTTAACCCTTTCTTTGAACTTGAACGACTTCATTGCCACCGGTGACCTTGTCGGGGACAACATTAATGAAGTCAGATCTTCAACTTCGACCACCAAAATCACTGGCTCACTTTGCCTCAATCCAGATTTGGTTTGCCTTTGTGCAGTTTGGGTTACTCCTGGTTCGCCGTCAACTCCCTCCGTTCCCAAATCTCGCCTTTGTTTAGGGTTAAGCGCACCAATCGTTGAATTTTTGGGTTTGATCTTGAGATTCATTTTCTTTGAACTCGAATTTTAGGGTTTGATCTTGAGATTCATTTTTTTGGCCCATTTCCTTTTTTTGTACTTTTATTTCACATTAAAAATTAATAATGGGGCATGTGCATACAACACTAACGGATTTTTTGACGGGAGTTGGGGGCGGGTGGTCATTTATTAACGGAAGCCCTTATTAGGGTGGTTATCGGTAAATTGATATTAAAAGGGTGGTTTAGAGCAATATGTCATATTATAAGGGTGGTTTTCGGTCGTTCGGCCAAAAAACTAAACTAACAAAAAAGGACATAAAAGAAAAGAAAAGAATAGGGGAACTCACCTCGGGTTGCCTCCCGAGCAGCACCTTTGTTTAACGTCATTGGCTCGACGTCATTATGCTCATTAACTGCTTATTCCTTAGCTGGTCCATCAAGAACCAACTCCTCCAAAACTTCTTGACTCACACTTTCATGATAGGGCTTCAGTCGATGCCCATTTACTTTGAACACATTGTGGTGATCAGGATCATATATCTCTATTGCCCCATGAGGAAAAACACGGGGTACTACATAAGGACCTTTCCATCATGACCTGAGCTTCCCAGGGAAGAGTGTGAGGCGAGATTGGTAGAGAAGAACCTTGTCTACAACTTTGAATTCTTTACGCAAGATATTCTTGTCGTGTCAAGCCTTAATTCCTCCAATTCCTGCAGTTGCAACTTCCTAAAGGCACCATCCTCATCAATTCTTAGGTTAAATTTCTTCACGGCCCAGAACGCCTTGTGTTCGAGCTCCACAGGTAAGTGGCAAGCCTTGCCATAAACCAATCTGAATGGTGACATACCAATGGGAGTTTTGTATGTTGTGCGGTATGCCCATAATGCATCATTTAGGCGTAGACTCCAATCCTTCCTATTCGGGGCTACCGTCTTCTCCAGAATCGCCTTGATCTCCCTATTTGACACCTCCGCTTGCCCATTAGTCTGGGGATGATAGGCAGTAGAAACCTTTTAGGTGACATGGTACTTTTTCAAAAGGGCACTGATGGTTCTGTTGCAAAAATGTATACCCTTGTCACTTACCAAGGCTTTGGGGATCCCGAACCTGGAAAATATATAATCCCGGAGGAAATCTGCAACCACTTTGGAATCATTAGTTCTGGTGGCCTTCGCTTCCACCCATTTGGAAACGTAGTCCACCGCAAGTAAAATATACAAATTCCCAAAGGAGGATGGGAAAGTTCCCATGAAATCAATACCCCAAACATCGAAAATTTCACAGAATATCATACGAGATTGGGGCATCTCATTTTTCTTAGAAATATTTCCCATCCTTTGGCACCGATCACAGGTTTTGCAAAAAGCATAAGAATCCTGAAAAACATGAGGCCAATAAAAACCCGCTTCTAGCACTTTCCTAGCAGTTTTATTTGCACCAAAGTGCCCCCCCCCCCCCCCGCATGGATAAGAGTGGCAAAAAGTAAGAACAGAATGTACCTCATTATCTGGGACACATTGTCGGATAACCTGATCTGTGCAGTGTTTCCATAAGAACGGATCATCCCACATGTAGAATCGAGCCTCATGACGTACCTTATCCTTCTAGGGCTTGGTAAAGTTAGGCGAAAATTCTCCTGAAACAAGAAAGTTCACCAAATTGGCATACCATGGCTTAAACGAGTGAATCTCGAGCAAATGTTCCTCGATCTCGGATATTTCTGCGCCAAAAACGGACCCGCGAGCGTGGCCATCGGACTGCGAGCGCGGCGACCCGTGAGCATGGTTACCCACCGAGGGCGCGGTGGCTCTTGCTGATTCGATCTCGAATACCGTTTCGTCTAGGAATTTCTCTTGAACCTGGTTTGATGGGCACAAATTACATTCTTCGCGCACTATTCAGCTCAAATGGTCATCCACGAGGTTCTCTGCTCCCTTCTTATCCTGAACCTCAATATCGAACTCACTGAGTAACAAAATCCACCGAATCAATCTTGGCTTGGCGTCCTTCTCTGTCATCAAGTACCGAAGGGCAATGTGATTCGTGTATAAGATGACTCGGGTTCCTAGGAGATATTGCCTAAACTTGTCCAAGGCAAACACCACAACTAACATCTCCTTTTCAGTGGTGGAGTAGTTTCTCTGGGCATTATTTAAGGTCATAGAAGCGTAGTAGATGACATGGGGTGCTCTAGCTTCTCTTTGACAAAAAACCGCTCCTACTGCATAATCATTGGCGTCGCACATGATTTCAAAGGGGCAAGACCAATCCGAGGCCTGAATGCTAGGGGCACTAGTGAGGCAAACTTTCAAATCATCAAAGTCGCTTTTGCATTCTTCATCAAAGACATAAATTGTATCCTTTTTCAAGAGCTCACACAAGAGCGATGCGATCTTTGAGAAATCCTTAATGAACCTGCGATAAAAGCCTGCATGACCAAGAAAAGAATGCACTTCACGAACATTAGTAGGATAGGGCAGAGACTGAATAATATCGATCTTTGCCCTATCGACCTCAATACCTTTCGATGAAACTACATGTCCTAAAACAATGCCTTGCTCTACCATGAAATGACATTTTTCAGAATTGAGTACCAAATTGGTCTCAACACATCTATCAAGCACAAGAGTCAAATGGGATAAGCAAGAATCAAAATAATCACCATGGACAGTAAAGTCATCCATAAATACTTCAATGAACTTCTCCATATATTCAGAAAAAATGCTTACCATACACCTTTGGAATGTACCTGGGGCGTTACATAATCCAAATGGCATTCTGCGATATGCAAAAGTGCCAAAAGGACATGTAAATGTCGTCTTTTCTTGGTCCTATGGTGCAATAGCAAGCTGAAAATAACCTGAATAGCCATCTAAAAAGCAATAGTAGGAACGACCGGCAAGTCGCTCAAGCATTTGGTCAATAAATGGCAATGTGAAGTTATCTTTCCTAGTAACAGAGTTGAGTTTCCTATAATCAATACAGACACGCCAACCCGTTTGGACTCTAGTAGGAACTAACTCACCATTTTTATTTTCTACCACTGTAATTCCCCCTTTCTTAGGAACAACCTGAGTAGGACTAACCGAATTACTATCAGAAATGGGGAAAATCATACCAGCTTGATGCAATTTTAACACTTCCTGCTTTACCACCTCCATCATAGGTGTATTGAGTCTACTCTGTGGTTGCCTGGATGGTTTGGCATTATCTTCCAAGAGAATTATATGCATACATGTGGAGGGACTGATCCCTTTAATGTGTGCAATAGTCCATCCTAATGTAGTTTTGTGCTCTTTCAAAACTCCCACCAATTTTTCTTCTTGATCCTTGGAGAGTTTGTTTGAGATGATGACAGGTAAAGTATCATTCTCTCCAAGGAATGCATATTTCTGATGGTCAGGGAGCTGTTTCAGCTCAATCTTGGGAGCCTGCACTATAGAGGGCAACAATTTCTCACTAGGGAGAGTTAGTGGCATGGGCCCAATGGCCAAAGCATGAGAGTGATCATTGTCAACATTATTCAATTCATTCAGAACATCATGAAAATTAGCTGACAAAGCATACTCAACATCAGACTCAGCAATATCACATTCTAGAGCAGATTTTAGCTCATCAGAAAAATTAAGCTCAAAGACATCATGGACTAAAGGGTCTATAACATCAACAGACAGAGTAGAATGATCATCAAGAGGATATTTCATGCAATTACCAACATTAAACTCTACTTTTTCTCCATCAAATTCCATAGTAAGAGTGTTGTTCTCCATATTAATGTTTATTTTAGCTGTTTTCATGAATGGACGATCAAGAAAAATAGGAGCAACATGCACATCATGATCCATGTCAATGACAACAAAATTAGCAGGAAAAATGAAGGAATCAACCATGACAAGAACATCCTCAACAATTCCTCTAGGACGGACAGTAGACCTATCAACTAATTGGACAATAATTCCAGTTTCATGCAACGGTCCCAACCCCAAAGATTCATATAAAGAATAAGGCAACACATTAATAGAAGCACCAAGATCAAGTATTGCTTTCTCAATTCTAGTGTCACCTATCACACAAGGTATAGTGAACATACCAGGATCCCCGCACTTCTTAGGCACACGCCTTTGAAATACAGTGGAGACATGTTCACTTACCGTTATCTTTTGTTTCCCTTTTATTTTTTGGTTCCTTCTAATTGTGCAAAGCTCTTTTAAGAATTTAGCAAATCTAGGAACACTTTGAACGAGTTTAAGTAAAGGGATATTTACCTCACACTTTGAGAACGTTTCGAAGATTTCCTTATCGTTGACTGGCTTCCGAGTATCCTTGAGTGCCTCTGGAAATGGTGGAACGAGCTTTTGTGACCCCAGGGGAGGAAACGAAGGCCGAACATAATCATTTGTATCGGTAGGAGAGGGGCACCGCGGGCGCGATAACCCGCGAGCGCGGTTAGTTTCCGCGGTCGCGGTTCCTGGTCGATGTTCAATTTCCACTTCGTCTTCTGCACCGCGGTCGGGGCTGTCTACCTGCGAGCATGGCTGGTTTCCGCAGGCTGGAACGTCGATATTCAGTTCCTTCGCGCTTCTCAATGTGATGGCGCTCACATTCTCTCTCGGGTTAATAGTCTGAGATGGAAGTTTCCCTAAGTCTCTTGCTTCTAAGCGACCAAGCATGGTTGCAATCTGGCTCAATTGATTTTCAAGATTTTTCATTGCAACCTTGGTCTCTTGATTCTCTTTGATAAGCTGATTGATGTCTGCATTCCTATTTGCATCTTCAGGAGGATTTGAGTTATAAGAACCTTGCCCTTGTTGTCTTGGAGGATTCTGAGGTCTGAATTGTTGTTGACCTCCAGGTTGAGGTGGATTTTAATTCCACCTAAAATTAGGGTGGGCTGCCCATCCTAGGTTATAGGTGTTCGAATAAGGATCAAACCGAGGCCGTGGTTGACCAAATCCACCTACAGCGTTAACCTCAACGGGCTCTTGCATAATGGGACATGTATTAGTAGGATGAGTAGTTTCAGCACAAATCCCACACGCCTTCACTTGCTGGATTTCACTTTTCAACATCATCTACCTCATCATCTCTTTTAGTTCCTTGAGTTCAGCATTATTAGAACTGCTAGACTCAACAACATTGGCAGATCTAGTGGAACGAGTGGTAGTCCTCTTGCTAAAACTCCTTGATTCTTCAGCAAGCTCACCAATGATATTCAAAGCTTCCCTTGCAGTTTTGTTCATTATGCTTCCACCACAGGTAGCATTAACCATCCTTCTATCGTCATCACAAAGACCATCATAGATAAAACATATGAGATCCTTGTCACTGTAACCGTGGTATGGACAGCTAGCAACTAGTCTCTTGTAGCGCTCATAATAATTAGGGGTGGCAATTCGGTAAATCGGTCGGATATCGGTTGAGTTATTCAGATTTCGGATCATTCGGGTTTCGATCAATATCGGGTATGATCGGTAATCAGGTATCTCGGGTCGGGTCGGATGTGTAAATTGTCGGTTTTCTCAGGGTTATCGGGTCAAAATCGGTCAAGCAAATCCGGATTTTGGTTTAGTCGGTTTCGGGTTGAGTTAGTTTTTGCAATTTTCGATTGAATCGGATTTCAATGGAATCGGATTTCGGTTGAATCAGTTCGGTTAAATCGGTGTTCGGTTAAATCAAATATTGGTTGAATTAGGTCTTGATTGAATTTCGGTTGAAATCGACATTAAGAGTTCAAAATAACTTTATTTAAGTGATAAAAGTTATATGAATTTAATTAATGGGTTATGATAATATTAAGAATCGCTGTATTTATAATATACTATTTGAATTTGAATTTGATATTGAGTTTTTAAAGATGAATTTTATCACTTGTAGAATAAATCAATTAATATTTGACCGAAAAAGTCAATCAAATTAATAGATGATCACAATTTACAAATTCATAAGATACAATATTCATAAATCACAAGTAAAGACTATATGCTATTAAACATATGTAAGATTTTATATTCATAAAAAATTCTTATGATATTGCTATGAACTAATTACATGTTACAACTAATGATTATATGATGTTATACTCCAATAATTTAAAATGATCTCAGTTCACAAATAATAATTTTATAGTCACATAAAAATTCAAGATCATATACATAAATAAATAAAATCTTTACATTTTATTGAAGAAATATATCTTTTGTGATGATAATATTGGAATACTATATGAGACTATGGTAAGTAGATCTAAAGTCATTAAAATAATTTCAATCATTACTATATACTAAAGCAGAGGTTAAAATAATATATAAAATAATTTCATATCAAAATATATCATTCATCTTTTTTAAATCAAACTGATTAGTTGAAATTTAATCGAATTATTTCTAAATATTTATATTTATATATATTAAAAAAATATATTAGTTTTATTTTGGGATAATATTATTTTTTAGATAAGATATATATAATTCTTAAAATATCCTTTCTTATATCAATTTTTAATGATCATTTTTAGAAACGATAGTTTTTTTAGATAATATATGTATAATTTTTCTAAAATATTCTTGTTTATATAATCAGTTTGATCAAAATTTAACAAGTACAAATACATAATACAATAATTTTATAAAATTCCGTAAAAGGTGCAAGAACTAACACTATTTCATAACTAAATGATTATACGATTGCTTATATTCATATGATCTTATATATTAATAAAATATAAGATCTTATATTCTATCAACCAATAGTTTTGAAAACTCAAAACATAAATATTATAAAATCTCATATTGATTTTGGTATAACTATGATGAATAATTGAATATAGACATAAATAAATAAAATATTTTTTCATTTGATAAATATATTTTTTGTGAAGAATAATGATATTGGTGTGTATGACTTGTGAGATTATGATCAATATAGTTCTAAAAGTTATTAAAATGATTTCAATCCAATATCCAAATAATTATCTCATATCTTATATTTACATGATCTTATACATTAATCATAAATAAAATCTTATATTGTTTTGGAAACTATAAACACAAAACCGATAAAATATCATATTGATATTAGTATAACTATCACAATATACATAAATAAATAATATCTTAATAGACTATTATTTAAATAAATATATCTTTTTGTGATGAATGATGATATCTACCTAATACATTATAAAGCAGAAACCATGTCTATTGAAAAAATTGCGCCACGTGACGTTACTAGAATAAAATAATGTCATGCTTTTAAATAATAACTTGTATTATTCTTTTTTATATATCCAATTGTTTATATTATAATAACTTTATCTATTCATATGTTGATACTTTCTATATTAGTTTTATGCATATCATATCTTTTAACAAAACTTGATCTATATGCTAATATTTTTTATACTAATTTTATACATAATAAATTTTCTTTTCTTTTAACAAATCTTGCACTCCAAGTATATAATTTTTTTAACTATATGTTGATATTTTGAAATATAATAAAATATCTATAGAATATATGATATATTTTAGTATACATTAGTATATCTACATAAATTTTAATAAATTAACGTTAAAAATTATTTTAATAAATATTTGGCGAAATTAATTCAAATATTACAACCTTTGACGGGGTGTTTAAACGGTGACACAACCTTTGAGGGTGTGAATTTAATATCACGACCTTAGTTAAAATAGTCAAAACGCTATCATAAACCCATCGCCGGTGCACAAATCGTATGAGTTGGATATCGGAAAAATGACTTGGCATGTCTTGGTGGCATAAAGTAATGTGAGGGGCATAGGATCATTTTATATTGTTGATTATATTTTTCCCTTTTCTTTGTACTCATTATTATTTATCATATTTATGCCTTTTGTTTTTTAACATGATAAATTTAAAATTTTGAGCACTCTTTCTACTATTTTTATGCCTCATTTCAATATTTTTTATCTTAATTTTCAACTTAAGTTATGATCCGGGCAAAAAAACCGGCATCTACTCATAAAACGAGTAACTAAGATATATAACATGGGTAAAAATGAGTAACAACAATATACAAAATCAACAATAGGATATATCATTATAAAGAGTAGGACAAGCGGAGCGGACGACCGATAGACGATAGATAGAGGCGGTGGTCTGAACGGGCAAAGAAGAGGGCAACGAGTGGGCGGGGAGCGATGGGTGGTGTGTGAGAGGCAGAAGGAGGCCGACACCAAGCAACAGCTTCGCGCTAGGGCTTTTTGGAGTTGGAAGGCAGGCAATGTCGATCGAATTTAAGGAGAAGGTTTGCGATAGGGCACCTCTCTCTGTATTAGTGTTGCTAAGTAAAATAATATTGCCAAAAAAAAGTTAAAAATGTATGGTGCATCTCACGTGACTTCTTATGCCACCTAGATATGCCAGCTCATTTTTCCGTTATCCAACTCATACGATTTGCGTATTGGCGATGGACTTATGATAGCGTTTTGACTATTTTAACTAAGGTCGTGATATTGAATTCACACCCTCAAAGGTTGTGTCACCGTTTACACACCCTCTCAAAGGTTGTAATATTTGAATTAATTTCGCCTAAATATTTTAATAAGTAATATTATCATTGCTAGATTTAATACCATAAACCATAAACCCTAAACCTTAAACCCTAAACCCTAAACCCTAAACCTTAAACCCTAAACCCTAAAAGATAAGAACTCAAATACATAACCTTAGTAAATATTTTATAAAAAATGATTTTTTATGCATACTAATATCCTTAGAAAAATAAAAAATAATAAAAAATATTCAATTCAAGTGAAAATAACATTTTAAAAAATTTAATCAAAATATGGGGAAATATCTCAATAAATAATGAAAATAATTTTTAAATTTTATATTAATGTTAGATTATTGTATAATCTTTAATGAATTACCCCGTGAATATCACGTGAAGTCAACGAGTTGGTATTTAACAATCTATGACTATGATCAATAGTTCTAACTTCTAAGTCATTTAAATGATTATATGATATTTTTATAATGACATGATCATATATATATATTTATAGTAAATTCAGTTTGAATTATTCCAGGTCTCGGATATAATCAGGTTCGGGTTGTTTCGGGTGTAATCGGGGTCGGATTGTTTCGGTTTTCGGATACAACTAGTTCGGGTACAATCGGGTTCGGGTAGCTCGAATTCGGGTATGTATCAGGTTCGTATTTTCGGATATAATCGGTTTCGGGTTGCTTTTTTAAACGGGTTGCTTTCGGGTTCGGGTCGGTCAGATCGGATCGGTTTTAGATTTCATTTTGTAATTTTTTTCGGATAGCGCTCGGTTCTCGAATCGGGTTATTCGGTCGGTTATTTCGGGTCAGATCACAATTTGCCACCCCTAATAATAATCATACATGCTTTCCTCTTCTTGTTGCTCCAGATTACTCAAACTCTTCTTGAGGCTAGTCTGCTTGGTGGGAGGGAAATACTTCTCAAGAAACGCAGCTTTCATCTGAGCCCATGTAGTAATGGACCCTGGAATAAGATAGAGAAGCCATTCTTTTGCATTGCCTTCCAAAGAGAATTGAAAAGCTCTCAATTTGATTTGATCTTCTATCACCTTACTTGGCTTCATACTTATGCACACAACATGGAATTCAAAGAGATGTTTATTGGGATCTTCACCACAGAGTCCATGGAATTTAGGCAAGTGATGAATCAGTCCAGATTTTAGCTCAAACTGGACATCGTCAGCTAGAGCAAGAAAATCAACAGCAAGTTCTTGTTGTTGCAGATTAGGAGCCGTCAATTGCCTTAAAGTTCTTTCAACCATGATTTCAAATTCAGATTCAGCAGATTCCTGATCAAACAGTAGTCGACGAGAGATCTCACATCGCACCCTGAAAAGAGTCCTCTCAATTTTTGTATCAAAAGGAAGCAAATCTGAGTCAGTAGAACGAGTGTGGACAATAAATTAGGTCCACACAATAGTCAATAAAAGTACTAACTTTAGAGTTAAACACAAATTCCCCGGCAACGGCGCCAAAATTTGACTGGGCTAAAGTCGTTGTGCCAAGTCAAAGATAAAACCCTAGTTAACAACTTAGTATAGTTGATAAGTCGGGGTCGAACCAAGGGAATTCGTGCTCCTAAATTAATACTTTTACCAACTGAAAGTAATAACAGTATGGAGTTTGTGAATTAAGCTATAAAACTAAGCAAACAAAAACAAATATGAAAACAAGTTGAATTTCTTAATCAGATTATTAAAACGAATTCATCCATATAGATCCACTTTGATAAGGTTGTTTGATCATTGATTTGCAATAAATTCCTTTTATTCTCTTTGTTAATTCCAATCCTAATCATGGATAATCGCAAGTCTACAAGCCAAGCAATACTTTATACTAAATAAAACGATCAATTCAATATTAGCATGAAGCACAAGGATAATTTGGATACATGCAATTGTAATCATAATGAGCTAATTAACAAAAACATGCAAATACCTCTCTTTCTTAATGAATCTAGTCGTACGAGTCCTAGAACATCAAGTTTGCTACTAAGATCAAGTTTTACTACGAGAAAACTCAGATCTAGCAATAGAATATAATCAAGTTCAATCAGGTGATCAGACTAAGAGAAATCAATCACATTCATAAGAATTCAAGCCCAAGAGAGATAATTATCAACGAAGGAAAAAAAATTTAATACCAAATCTCACAAACTTACAAATCAAAGCTTCAAAGTATGAACGAACTCAGAAGGTTTAGTTCTCCATAAAACTCAATAATCTCTAGGTTAAACTAAAAGTAGGCTCTCCCAACTACTTATGATCTAGGTCTTTTAAAGACTAAAACAACCGAATAAAAACTAATAATAAAAATATAATAAAAACATAAAATAAGGGAAAAACGATGGTGCCGCGGAACACAGCCAACTGCGAGCGCGTTACTCGGCCACGGGCGCGGCTACTACGGCTACACAGCCTCGTGAAGACATCACCGCGGTCTCGATAGAATTCCGCGCTCGCGGGTCTTCTTCCTTGCACTTCCTCACAACCGCTGTGTAGCGGGTCTTCAGCTCAAACTTAGATTTATGTCTTCAAACTCTTCTTCTGTAGGCATTATTGATTTTACAATTAAACGCTCTGATCTACCCTAAAACCCTCAGAAATCATCTAAAAATACCTAATTACATTGTATAAAATCCAGTGTATCAGAAATATTGAATAACTAATATAGATATGAATTAACAAGTCATACCCTTAATAATATATTCAGTTTGTAAGTTTTAATTTTTTTTAAACAATGTCTCTCAATTTAAAAAAAATGAATTTATTTGTTAATATTGTCAAAATTTTCAAAATCTATTTGATAAATCAAGTATTTAACGAGACAAATTTTTTATCAATAAAATATTTATCCTAACAAATAAATCCTAATAAATGTATCATGAAAAAATGAATTTTGTACGTGTAACAAATCTTCTCATATATTTTTTAATAGTGAAAACTAATCATTTAAATCTATTATATATGCCTTATCTAGCTAGCTGGCTCTTTCTATTTGACTTGGCTACTACGTGCATTAATGAGACAACCCTATCTTTATCGTTTTGTACATAAATTTCAGTGTCTACAAATTAAATAATAATGGATGTCTTGAATTACTACTTTATGTGTCAACGTTTATAAAATAAATTTTAATTATTATTTTTGAATAAAATAGATTAATTGTTATTTTTAGAATAAAAATTAAATTTGAATTGCATTTGCATTGGACTTCATCATCATTATATATGCAATTAGAAGAGGTCATTTTCTACTACTTTTGTCTTTTGTTATTTTCATCTACCTGGGAACTTGCAAGCTCCGTTTGTCTTTTGTCTTTCTACTGCACAATCATTAGATATCAACATCATGCCGCTGTTTTTGTCACAATTGTATCGATTGTGATTATAGTTGACAAAAGCAGTCGATTTCAACACATATGTGGATAAGTCAACAAAAGCAACTGATTACAAAATTCAACACATATGTGAATTAATTAGCCTAATTTAATCAACTAACTATCTGAGTTTTCACCTGCTTTATATAAATATGAAAAAGCAGTTCAAGAGCTAATCAGTTGCATTGTTGCTGACTTTAGAAAGACTTGTTTGGTCTAGACTTTAAACTCCATCTTATATACTCTGCAAATACATCAATATATACCAAGTATATGATATCTTTAACAACCACTATTGTTAGTTATTTATGGGAAATTATGTAAGTGCTACCTACCATGTCTTTGTAGATAAGTTCTTGAAGCTTTAGCATAAGAGTTGGCGAGTTGTTATTAGTGAGTTTCATCAAGATTGAAAACTTTTTGGCGCTAGAAACTAAAACTTCAAATTCCTCAATAGTAGTTAAAGGAACTTGAGAGACCATTTCTTGTGTTGCCTAAATTAGTAACCAATAATTTTATCTATCCAACGACACCCATATTGCATATGTTTAGCGTATTTTAAAAATATTATACCACAGATCTAATAATATTGTTAATTTTATTAATTATTTTCACTTTTATTTTATAATGTTCTCATTATTAATATTTTAAAAATAATTTAAATTATAATATGTGGATATATTTGTATATATGATTTGAAGAGAGAAAAAATATAAACTAAGATATTATGTACAACTATTTACTCATAAAGAGTACACTAATGAGAAATGATAAAATATTAGGATATTTAGTAGTAAAGAAGAATGAAAAATATATTGTTCTATTACTTATTTACCATTATTTACCTATTTTAGGTGCATCTTTACTCATGGCCTTAGAGTAAATAAATCCAACAACTTGGAATATCAACCCATTTCATTGGGTAATGTTAAGTACAAGTGTTAAAACATACACACCCAGCTTAAGACGGCCCCAAATTATCACCATTGAAGATGTCCAAGCTCTCTCTCATCCTTCATCAAATCCTCTGTACACTTCCCGATCTTTTGATCACCTCTTGAATCTTGATAAACCCCCAAAATCAAGCACAAAATGTCGCACTTACGTTGGGCTTCTGATGGCGACACCATCCCTCTCCATTCATCTTAATTCTTAATCCGACATCGATAAGATCGAAAACCTAATCATCCAAGCAGGCACTTCTACCATCCTCCCCGATTTACAATTGATGATCTCTTTTTTTTGGAATTTGTCATCTTTAAATTTCTTGGGGTTGGGTTTCACTCATGTAATGAAATATGTGGATGATTCTAGGGTTTCGTGAAATTGATGCATTATTTAAAGTCAAACCAGATAAGCATTATGATATTTTTTTATTATTATTCCATGAAATATTCACAAGGAGCATATTTTATTATTATCTAATACCCTCGATCTTAGTCATATCTGATTTGCTCCAGGCCTCCAGCTATGTAGTTCAAATTCCTGTTTTCAAATTTCATCAGCTTCATTTATTTGCATGTATGTTGTTGATATATTACTACGCGGGGTATTTGCGCACTCATTTTGTTTTAAAGTGCATAGAATCTCCGCGCAACGAGGGCTCGCGCGAAACGACATTGCGCGGATGGGCAAAAGCAGTAAAAGAAAAGGTGATTAGGGAAAGGCTGGCTCGAAAAGGGCCTGCGCGCGAAATGGGCGTGCGCGGCCCTAAATGGGCCGGCTCGAAACGGCCATGCGCTCGCATCGGCGTTGCGCGGATGTTAGGGTTAAATCCCTTCGCTAGCCACCGCCACCATCGTCTTCTTCCTCCGTCCTCTTCCTCTACGAAATCCCAACTCGCGCGAAACCCAAATTTGAGCAAAAAAAATGTCCCAAATCCCCGATCTCCGTTCACCGGCTTCCCACAAAACACCTCCGTCGGCTTCCCAATCGACACCGACAAGATCGGGCGCCCCACAACCCGCCGTTACCGGCGCCACCATTGCTCCTCCACCACCCACAACCACAGATTTAGGCACGGACACACCACCACCGACCGCCACCACAAAGGCTGTTCCGGGCAGGGATGCACCACCACCGGCTATGCTCCGTGGTCTGCCGCACCACCACCTGCCACAACCGATGCTCTGGAAAGATCCGGGAGGAAAAGGTGTCGAGCTCCGGTTAGGCGACGTTATCATATTTTAGACGGTATCTTGATGGATGTGGCTCCGTCGACATCCGATGCTCCGACGACTTTCAGAGCCGCTCCGATTCGTAGCCCGATCCGCACCCGAGCGACATTTACGGCTGCGGTACGTTCTCTTCAATTAATTTTTTGTATTAAAATTTGATTAATATACAATTTCGTAATGAATATATAATTGAGTTAATCAATTTCGTTTATTTATTTGAGTTAGATATTAAATTTCTTAATTTGTTTACTATTCAATTTCTTTGTTATATTTAGTTTATTTGTTATTATTACTTGTTTTATTCAATTTTGTTGTATTAGTTAGAGCTATATTTAGATTTTGAATTATTAGTTATGAACTTGTAATAAATATGTAGTTTAAATTAGGACTACAACGACGAAGTCGTTAATTGAATTCATAGTCGTAGGTTGAATCTGTAATATTCGGTACATTGTTGGAGAACATGGTTTCTTGTTTGACAAGTAATCCCGGGACTTCTTAACCCAAAAGTTAACCTCGAGTAAAATCTAGCGGTTAATAGGAAAGTAACCTTGCCTTCCTACTTAATCTTCTTTCTTTCTTTATTTTCCAAAATTAACTATTTCCGAGAAATCTATCCTATAACATAAATTAACCTAATTAATTAATTATCTTTACCCTAATTAAACCTATTTAGCCGAAGCCTAACCACATTCCATCTACGAAGATTTTCGCGTTCTCGTGCGAGCCGATGATCACCACAACAAGGAACGCGCGTCCCTGCCGTTCTATCCAGCCACCAACGACAGTGGTTCCGACAACCCCGCAAGCAACATCGGAGGTCTTCCTCGCAACCGGTAAGCGTTCTCCCTTCATTCTTTTTTCCCGATCGCCCGCGAGACGGACCGTCGGCGCTTAGACCTCCTGGTTTGAGACCGGGATAGTCGCACACATCGAAACCTGCGGTGTGGGTCGATCCATGCTGTCTTGGGCGTGAGCCATATCGCATCGTCATCAGTTCGTTGGTCCGGAGCGAGGTCAACTGCCATCTCTTCAGGTGTTTGGGAAGCATGGCGTAGGCTGGTTGGGATAGATGTTCTAGGAGGGAGAGGGGGCGGTAACCACAGTCGGAGTGGTGAGCCGACGTCTTGGAAAGGTGGGTGGTTGCTCGCAGCGAGGCCGGTTCCGACGCCGTTCCTCTCCAGTCGGCCTGTGTAGTTCGGTTAAGGGTAGAAGATGACTTATATAAATATGTTGGGTTTGGGTTATACTGATAAATATGGATTTGGTTTATACGTACATGTATATAGGGGGCGCTTAGGAGAAACGGGTTTCAAGGAGAAACGGGGGAATTGATGTGAGGCGTCAGATTAAGGGAAATGAATGACTTTAAATGAGGGTGTAAATTAAGCAATATAGGGGGGAAATTAGGGGGATAAGCCACGATTTTTTAAATAAATAAGGGGGAGATATTTTAGGAGATTGTGGAATAAAAATTGCCATATCTTGCAAAATTTGGTAGAATATATCACGATTTTTACGAAATCTCTATCGTAAAAAAATCTTAATTTTTACAAAAATAGGGGGGGAGAAATTATAGGAGATCATAGGAAAAACTGCCATATCTTATTCGAATTTCCATATTTAAAATCTAAAATTTACACACACTTTGTACCTCTGCAGAATCGTAGAATATCTGTTAGTCGAAGTTTGAATAACTGAATACGATTGTTTGAATAATTATAAAATCGTAAAATATTTAGTCAAGGTTTGAATAACTCAATATGATTGTTGGAATAATTATAGAATCTTATAATATTTATAGTCGAGGCCGGTTTGAATAACTCAATATGATTGTTTGAATAATTATAGGAATAAACATGCTTTAACGTTTTCATTATTTATGTTGAATAAGTATTCAGCTTATCGTGAAAATCAATTTGATATAGGTTGAATAGTTACATATTAGAATGAGTGGATACGACAAAATATGAATCTTATATGAGCATTGAATATATAAATGTAATACATTGAATAATACAAAAATAAGAATGGTTACATCTCGAATACATACTCAAGTGAATTTGAATAAGTACATCTATTTATTTGAATTTACATTAATATAAAAAATAAACCTGTCTTCAAACTTCGTCCATTTACACCTTTTGACCATTGTTGAATAACTCCATTGCAGAGCACGCATATGTGGATAACAGCTCTCGCATAACAATACACAACATTCTTGAATAACGGCAAAACAGAACACACATCTATAAATAACATTTCACACATATATGAATAACAAGTCACAAATATATAAATAATAAAAAATGCATACATGAATAACAAATCACGTATACATAAATAACAAACAACGCAAGTATAAATAACAAGTCACATGAATAACCATACACACATATTTGAATAACAAAACACACATGTATGAATAATCAAATCACATATATGAAAACTAAGAAACGTATATAAGAATAATAAACCACTTATATATGAATAAAAAATCACTCATATATGAATAACAAACTATCCATATTTGAATAACAAAATATACATATATGAATAACATGTCATCCATAAAAATAACAAAATACTCACATATGAATAACAAACACCGCATTTATGAATAAAAAGACACAGATATATAAATTACAAAACATGAATCTACGAAACAACATATATAAATAATAAGTCACACATATATGAATAATAAGACACGTATATATGAATATCAAATTACACATATATGAATAACAAGACACACATATATGAATAACAAAATACGATATATCCTACAAATTTTATAACTATATAATAACATGAACAAACATGGATATATAAGTTTAAATAATCATAAATACATATCTAATATACGAAGAAGAGATTGAAATAGAACAAAAAACAAACATTGAATTTCAAATCTATACAAGACTAGTTTCAATCACTCGTTCAATAATTTTATTCAACAACAATGATGCGCCGATCTCGATTCTCAATCACACAAATTTATAGCAAAAAATACTCTTTTCATAATTAACCTTATTTTCACCCCAAACCTATTCGAAATGTAATCAGATCTTAATATTATTCAACACATCAAATAGTATTTATAGAGAATTTTAACATTACAAAATCAAAAACAAGATTAAGAAACATATTGCAAAGGTCAAGATTCAAAGCGACGAGAACTTAACCATTAGGAAACACGATGGATTTCTACTTCGAATTTGGGGAAGAAAGCACTCGATGGTCTTCAAATCTGCAATTGCGATTTCTTGCGTTTGAGAGGACGATTCAAAGAATGAGGAGGGAGGAAGAGAGAGATAAACGGTTTTGATATGTACAGAAATAAATAAGATGGAATTTCAAAGATTAACTGTCTCTCTTATCTTTGATGGGGCTGATTTCCCCCTTATTTATTTAAAAAATCATGGCTTATCCCCCTAATTTCCCCCTTATATTGCTTAATTTACACTCTCATTTATAGTCATTCATTTCCCTTAATCTGACGCCTCACATCAATTCCCCCGTTTCTCCTTAAAACCCGTTTCTCCTGAGTGCTCCCTATATATATGATGGGGTTGATTTCTACACCAGTAACCTCCACAAATGGCTATTTTCTTCACCTTCTGTTGCATTATTGTACGTTCGCGATAAGGATATTGGGGCTTCTGGGCATGTGAAGGATTAGTATTAATGGGGGCAGCCGGGCAGGTGATGAGAATTATTGTTAGTAGGATATTAAGTTAGTGTTGGCTCGAGTTAAGTTAGTTAACGGGTTGGGAAGTGTTATTCTTTTTCATCAAGCTTGTTGTTCAAGAAGCCTTCGTAAAGAGTAATTTATTAGATTCAATTATTGATTCTTGTCCCACCATTTAAAATCGTATCCAGGAAATCCATTTTCTCTTGCTCATGAACTTCTCGGAATTTTCTAAGAACCGATTTTTCGAGGTAAGTCGTTTTCAACTTGCTCGGTTCTTCTCTATCCTGTTAGATTCTATGCCGTAATTGTAGGACGGTTTTGGGAACTAGTCCCGAATATTTTTTTTGAAGTGTTTTGGAATTGTTTGTGTTGTTGTGTGCAAATTGATTGTTAAATGACTTTTATCGGAAATCAGTTTTCGAACGTTTTCTCTGTGTTGGTACCGTTTCCGACACGGCCATTGTAGCTGGCGTAGAGGAAGAGTTGTCTATGTATGGTCCGTGTGACAGGGAAACCGATCCCCTTCAAAATGAACATTATTATCTATGTGTTTTGGCAAGTTCTCCAGTGGAGGCTTAGCCGGGGTTAGAAGGGAGATTGTGAAGTAGAGTGAGAGGGCCTGCCTTTGCACTCGGCGCAGGGTTGAGCGCCTTGGAGGTTGGATTGCGAGATGGAGGAATTGCATTGTTGTAAGATTGTGTTTGTGAATGTGTATGTGGTTATGTGTGACTAATGATAGCTCGCATATAGGAGTAGTTTAGATGCATGTTTTATATATGTTTTAGTTAGTTTTAGGTTAGTTTTTATGTAGTTTTTAGGTTTTTGTGTTATCGGGTATTATGCGCTGGTTTGCTCGGTTTTACAGGTTTTTAGGTTAAGGAGCAACAGCGGGGCGAGTACAGATGGATCATGGTGGTGATGGACGAGGCAAAGGAGCCAAGAGAGCTAGGACATGCTAGGAGAAGAGCAAAGACAAGCCAAGTGCTCGGGATGAAGCCGAGCAACGAAGCCGCGCAATCCCAACTGAATGGGGAAAGCGCGGGATTGCAAGAGAAAGCGCGGCCGCGCTTTCTGGTGACGAAGCCGCGCAATCGGGATTTTACACGGAGCAAGTGCTTTGGGCCGAGATTGGTTTTGGGCTTTGGAATGTTGATTTTTGGGCTTGTGTTATCCGAGTATGAGGTTTAAGATATAGTGTTTGAGGATATTTTTTAGGAGCATATAAATACTTTATGATAGATTATTTTCTCAGAACTTTTGATCAACTTTGGAGGCTAGGGTTTTCTCTCTAGAGGCAAACTTGAACCTTTGTAAGTTTTCTTAATTTCAATTATGAATTGCTAAATTTCTCTTGTGTTTGGCTAGTTATTGAAGTCATGATTTGTATGTAGTTGTGAGGTTTGATTGATTCTCAACAAACTTGAATAGAAATTATTCCCTGTGCTTAACTAAATCAGAATTGTTCTAGGGTTTTATTAGATTAGCTACCTAATAGAATTTCTAAGTTAATTTACAACTGAATCTGATTAATTACCGGTCGGAGTTAATTAGATCAAGAGTAGACTTTAATCAATTTAGTACCGGTTGATTAAAGTAGGGAATAAATTCACAAGTCACTTAGATGTCTGGTTGCTCTAAGTTGTTTGTTTCTATTGATAACTTGAATCGTCATGCTGTTGTTTAATTGAATCTTGAAGGTCTTCTAGGTTATTATTTAATTAGGGTTGTTAGACTGGTTGTTCTATCAACTATATATGAAGTTCGGGTTTTAGTCCTTAGTAGGATCACTATCCACAATAGATTATTCAAGTGAGAAGAGAATCAAGAGAATCGATGATCAATGAATCAATATCATGATGGATCTAACTAGTTGAACACGTTTGTTTCTCATATATTTAAATCAACTTTTGCATTAATAGTTAGTTTTATTCTTGCATATTAGTTTAGATAATCATTCTGAAAACCCCCCTTTGGTTACTTGGCACGCAAGTAATAACATTAATACACGAGTCTCTGTGGGATCGACTCTTACTTGCCGCTCTACTGAGTTGGTAAAGTTAAGGTTTCTTTGATAGGTATTAACGACCACTGAAAATACCTCATCAAATTTGGCGCCGTTGCCGGGGACTCGTCGCTATTTGTGTTTATTACTTTTGTGCTGTTTTGGGTGTGAACCTGTTATATGGTTCATACCCGTGCTACTAACTCATCTCCCCTGTTATTTGATCCAGATATTGACAGGACACTCTTCAAGCTAAGGAAGGAATTCCGGAATCACTTTCAGGCATTGCCATTCTTTCTTGAAGACTCTGACTCGGAATCTGAATCTGTTGAATCCGTCGAGATGGGTGACCGAACATTGAGAGAGTTGACTGCACCAAATCTGGCACAACAACCGTTGGCGTTGCAATTTCCTGCTCTTGCTGAGGGAGTCAAGTTTGAGCTGAAATCCGGGTTGATCCACCTTTTGCCTTCATTCCATGGGCATAGTGGTGAAGACCCCAACAAACATCTTTCTGAATTCCATGTTGTGTGCTCAAGCATGAAGCCTGCTGATGTGACTCATGACCAGATCGCACTGAGAGCCTTCCCTTTTTCTCTCAAGGATCAGGCTAAAGACTGGTTTTACTACTTTGCTCCGGGAAGTATTGATACATGGGCTAAGATTAAAGAAGCTTTTCTGGAGAAGTACTTCCCTGCTACAAGGCTCAATGATCTGAAGAAGCGAATCAGTAATATTGAACAAGAAGCCAGTGAGTCCTTGTACGAATACTATGAGAGATTCAAGAGGTTGATAGCCAGCTGTCCTTTCCATGGATACACTGACCAAGACCTGATCTTATATCTGTTTAATGGCCTCTTGGATGATGAGAGAAGAATGGTCAATGCAACTTGCCAAGGTCACATTCTCAACAAAACTCCTGCTGCTGCGTTTGACCTGTTCACACAACTGTCTGAGGGCACAAGACAGTTCAAAAGAGAGACTAGCTCGAAAGCTGCAAACTCTGTGGTGGCTAATACAAGGATCCAAGATGAAGTCACTGAGTTGAAAATGATGATGAAGCAGCTGTTGCAGCAAGGTGGCAGACAACAGGTGAAGTCGTGTGAAATTTGCTTTGATAACATGCATCCCACTGATTCCTGCCCTACACTTCAAGATCAGGATGCTGAGGTGAATGCAGTGGGAGGATATGGACCACCTAGGCCGAGGTATGACCCCTTCTCAAACACCTACAATCCAGGCTGGAGGGATCATCCTAATCTGAGGTATGGAAATTCCAACAATCAGCAGTTCAACCATCAAGGTGGCCAAGCTCAGTACAGACCGCCTTTCCAACCTCATCAGGGAGTGAATCAGAATGCTATGTCCACAGAGGAGATGGTCCTACAGTTGACTCAATCAGTTTCTACAATGCATGGTTCTCTAACTCAGCTTCAACAGGAAACCAAGTCTAGTATAAGGAATTTAGAGAACCAAGTCAGTCAGATTGCTGAGGCAGTGAGTAAACTGGAAGCTAGAGATTCAAGTAAGCTACCGTCTCAGACAGAACTTAACCCGAGGGCAAATGTCAGTTTTATCTCCATTTATGGTGGTACTGAGACGGGACAAGTATATCAGTTGAGCAAGGTTACAGAAACTGAGGAACAGAACGAAGACCGATTGCTCGGCCTGGCTGCTAAAAGCGCGGCCGAGCAATGTGCATCCCGCGCAATACAGTCCCAGTTGGGATTGCGCGGGATCGAGGAGAAAAGCGCGGCCGCGCATTTGGATGCGAAGCCGCGCATTCTGGGCGAGTTGGAAGATTCGTCTGCACCTCTTCTGAAAGCTTATGTACATGTTCCACCCTTCCCGGAAGCCTTGAAAGAAACCCGAAAATTGAAGAATGATAAAGAGCTGTTCGAGGTCTTCAATACATGCAGAGTTAATGTCCCATTGCTGAATCTGATCAAGAGTGTACCTCGGTATGCTAAGTTTTTGAAGGAGCTGTGCACTCTAAAAAGGGGACAGAAGGAGAAATGTCAGAAGCAAGTTAAAAAGAAAGAACATGTGTCTGTTGTGTTTCAGAAGCGTTTGCCTGAGAAGTGAAGTGACCCTGGCATGTTCACCATTCCTTGCATGATTGGAAGCACCAAGGTGAATGAAGCTTTAATTGATTTAGGTGCATCTATCAATGTGATTTCTTCATCCTTATATGAGAAACTCGGTATGGGACCATTGAAAGAGACCCGAACCATAGTGGAGTTGGCTGATCATTCCACTGTAAGGCCCAAAGGAAAACTTGAAGATATATGGGTTACAGTGGATTCCCTGCAATTTCCGGCTGATTTTCTAGTGATGGACATGGGATCGGGAGCTGGAAAGATGTCTATGTTGCTAGGACGACCATTCTTGAAGACTGCAAATACAAGAATTGACATACCGCAAGGCACACTGAAGATGAGATTCGATGGGAAGGAGATCGAATTCCATAACTCGTATCCCTCTTAGTATCCTTTTTCCGTCAAGCTAAAGACGTTAAACAAGCGCTTCTTGGGAGGCAACCCATGTTTTAGGATAGATATGCTTTGATTTTTGCTTTCTGTTTTACAGTTTTTGTTTTTATTAGTTAGTTTAGATAGAAATAATCCTCAAAAAAAAATTCAGATAACTCGGGCAATTACAGAATAACAGGGGCTAAAATAACTCGAGCCTGCAAAGCTCGGGATCGATCCTGAGCAATGCAGGCCCAGAGGAGAAAGCGCGGCTTGGGCAAGGGAAAGCGCGGCCGCGCAATCCAAGCCCCAATGTCGCGCAATCTCGACTGGGGGCACATTGCGCGGGATCGCAAATGCGCGGTCGCGCATTTCCGTGTAATCCCGCGCATTGGGCCGCTTTTCAGTGAAACCCTTTTATTAAAAACTGAGGTTCTTTCTTCCCTTCCCCCATTCCAACGCCTCCTTCTCCTTCCTCACCCCAAACCTCCATTGAAGCCACCACTCCAAGCTCCAATCAAGCAAGGAACTCACATTCAAGCGGAATTCAAGTAAGTTTTTCACAATCTCTTCTTAAAATTCGGTTTTAGTAGAACTAAATCTAGATCTAGGTTTGATTAGAAAAACCCGAATTTGACCCCTTTAGGCTCGGATTTAGGCTTAAGACCTTTACAAAAGTTTGTTTATTGCATGATTCTAGGCTAGATTCGTGTTTTATTTGAACTTTGCATGCAAATCCGAAAATTACCTAGAAATTAATTAGAATTTGATTAATTTTTGATTAATTTTTGATTAATTTGTTCTAGGTAGTGGGGGAAGAGAGCATTTGAGTGATTATCTGTGAAATATTGTTGTGGTTGTCCTTGCCGGGACAACGGAATTGCGCTTGCTTGTTTGTTGTGTGGTGTTTGTGCAGGTTTACTTGAAATTCTGATATCATGGGTAACAAGAGAGGCCGAACTGATGGATCTTCATCATCCCGGGCCGCTTTAGCTCCCCCTGCTGTGGTGGGGGAGGTCACCCAAGAGACTTTTGGGATCACTTTGACCAAGGACAGTCATGTGATTAGGTTCGAGCTTCTAAAGGATAGAGAATGGAAAGCAACTCGGTTCATTGACTGGGATCTCATGAACCAGATTGGGATAGCTCATCTGTTGAATGAAATAGGAGCGTATCTGCATATGCGTGAGTTCTTAAAGCTGTGTGAACCGACCTTTAAGGGGTTATCTTTGGAGTTTCTGAGCACCTTGTCCACCAATTTTAAAGGAGAAGGGGAGATTAAGTTTTGGCTAGGGGGAGTAGAAGGAAGATGACCTTGAAAGAGGTCAACCGAGTGTTTGGGTTCTGTAATTTTCCTATCAGTAGAGATTTGGTGCTTACAGAGGAAGGTGCTACATGGGCTGACAAACACTTCTGGAAAGCCATCACAGGGAGATCTCAGTACAATCCGTCTAGAGAAAAGGCCTCTCCCATCACTCATCCCGCTATTAAGGTTTTCCAGCGGTTTATTGCTAGTACTTTGAATGGGAGAGGTGATGGGGGAAACAATTGTCCCAAGAAAGACGTCATTGTATTGGCTGCGAGCTTGAAGAGGAAACCGTTGAACTTGGGTGCTATGCTGATGCACCACATGGCTCATGTTGGGAACAATGGCGGTGGAGCCATTTGTATTGGCGGGATTGTGACTTTCCTAGCCAAGCATTTTGGTATCGATCTTAGCAGGTTACATGTTGATATTCCGCCTTCACCTATTGACTTCATCATGTTGAAGAAAATGGGCGCTCTCTACAAGTACAGAAACTCTTACTTCTGGGCGATTGGTGATTCTGGGAGAGCAATGAAGCTTCTTGATGGACATCGAGTGCAGATTGGGGATAGTCCAGCTAACTGGTTCATCAAAGTTCAGGCTGGAGATTTGGATGTGGCCACCGTTAAGGGCCCGGTTAGGGGTAAGAAGGCGGTTTCAGTTCCTATTGTGGTGGATTCTGATGAAGAGGAAATGGATGAAGATTTCACCATGGCTGAAGAAGAAGAAGAAGAAGAGGAAGAATCTGCTGAAGATGCTGACACTGATGAGGATGATGAGTCTGAGGAGGAGGATCAGCAGAGGCAGTTTGATCCGTCTCGACCTGCTGGAGGTGTACATTACTCTGATGCTCAGTATAACCAAATGACGGAGATGATGAGACAGATGCAGCTGGACAACACGCAGCGATACAATGATATGTCTTCTCACATCGATCAGAGCTTTTAGGGCATGAGAGGCTATGTGGATCAGAGGTTCACATCATTTCAGACTTATCATGATCAGCAGCTTGCTACTTTTCAGGCTCGCCAGGATGAGCAGTTCAGACTGCTCAACACCAGATTGGATGGATGGAGCTCAGCAGGCTATCCGCCTCATCAGTCGTATCCTCAGTATGCCTTCCCAGATCCGCCGTATCCTCAGTTTCCGCCATACCAGCCACCACCGGCACAGGAGATCCCACCGTACCATCCCCAGCCAGAGTATCCACCGGAGTACCAGCCACCGCTACCACAAGATTTTCCGCCTTACTACCCGAACAACTAGAGTTTTGTGAGTTTTTCTCTTCTCTTTACTTTTTACTATACTTTGGGGACAAAGTATGTTTTAAGCATGGGGGAAGGGAATTACTTTTGCATTTCATGTAGTTGCATTAGTTTAGGTCATATTTAAAATTTTTGGCATGCATTGATTAAAATCCTGAAAAATGAAAGAAAAATCATAAAAGTTTGAAAAAAATACAAAAATATTGCATTTAGGTTCTTATTTCCCCATTGTTTGATTCCTCTTGTTTCTAAGTTAAGTATAAGTTCTAACCCATGATTTGCATGATTTGCTGAAGTTGATATGATATGAGCATGATCATTGTTTGATTACCTTGATTATAGGATGGAGCATGTATTTAGCTTGATTATTTGATTCATTCTGAAGTTCTAGACAACAATTAGCCTTGTGAGATATTTTTGGCCTTTCATGATATATTTGTTCTCTACATTCTTGAGTGTATCACCATGATTATCTAGCTCTAGAACTTGCGTTAATACTCTTTTTCAAGACTGCTTTATATGATTGAATGCATGACATTAAAATGATTGAGGCAATATTTCTTTTAAGCCTATTATTTCCCTTCCTACCCTACAAGATCCATGTTTTTGACACCCCACTTATTTGAGCCTTAAGCCTACTTTTGATAGCTCCACAAAATGATTCCTAGCCTAATAAGCTTGACCCATAATTCGGGATTTAGGACTTTAGGTTATGTTGTGTTTTGTGTGAGTTTGATGTAAGTATGGGGGAGTTGGAAGTAAAGGTGGAAAAAGAGGAAATACAACTCTTGTGTGAGCAAAGTGGAAAAAAATGTAGATGAAAAGTTGTGCAAAGCAAAAGAAAAAAATTGCGCTTAAATGTTAGTAGTCTTCATTAGTTACAAGAAAAGAGTTGAAGAAGAATAAAAGAAAAAAAAAGAAGCAAAGTGCTTAAGTGTAAATGTAAGGAGTTGGTAGAGTGAAGTCGGAAGTGTTATGAAAAAGTGTTGAATTTTGGGTTAGGATTAGTTCTTTATCCCGGATTTAGCACCACAGGCCAAATATGATCTCTTCCAAATTTCTCTTTACCTTGGCCCCATTACAAGCCTTAAAAAGACCTCATGATTTTTGTTATGTATTTGATCCCCAGCGGTGGAGATTTAGAACTCTGATGCAAGCATATGGTAGTCTAGTTTTCATGGTTGATTTTGAGTGAAACACATACCCTTAAACACTTGAGAGTTTGAGTGCAACCACAATAACCTTGGTGAGGTCTAGAATGAATGAATGGTCTTTACTTTTTGCTTATCATAATGCATGCTAGGAAGTCTTGGTTGGGTTTTTAATTATATGTGAAATGCTTGTTTGACTTGAGATGGATGTAAGATTGCATTTCTATGGCGTGATTTGGATTTATGTCTTGCTTGAGGACAAGCAAGGGTTAAGCATGGGGGAATTTGATAGCTCGCATATAGGAGTAGTTTAGATGCATGTTTTATATATGTTTTAGTTAGTTTTAGGTTAGTTTTTATGTAGTTTTTAGGTTTTTGTGTTATCGGGTATTATGCGCTGGTTTGCTCGGTTTTACAGGTTTTTAGGTTAAGGAGCAACAACGGGGCGAGTACAGATGGATCATGGTGGTGATGGACGAGGCAAAGGAGCCAAGAGAGCTAGGACATGCTAGGAGAAGAGAAAAGACAAGCCAAGTGCTCGGGATGAAGCCGAGAAACGAAGCCGCACAATCCCAACTGAATGGGGAAAGCGCGGGATTGCAAGAGAAAGCGCGGCCGCGCTTTCTGGTGACGAAGTCGCGCAATCGGGATTTTACACGGAGCAAGTGCTTTGGGCCGAGATTGGTTTTGGGCTTTGGAATGTTGATTTTTGGGCTTGTGTTATCCGAGTATGAGGTTTAAGATATAGTGTTTGAGGATATTTTTTAGGAGCATATAAATACTTTATGATAGATTATTTTCTCAGAACTTTTGATCAACTTTGGAGGCTAGGGTTTTCTCTCTAGAGGCAAACTTGAACCTTTGTAAGTTTTCTTAATTTCAATTATGAATTGCTAAATTTCTCTTGTGTTTGGCTAGTTATTGAAGTCATGATTTGTATGTAGTTGTGAGGTTTGATTGATTCTCAACAAACTTGAATAGAAATTATTCCTTGTGCTTAACTGAATCAGAATTGTTCTAGGGTTTTATTAGATTAGCTACCTAATAGAATTTCTAGGTTAATTTACAACTGAATCTGATTAATTACCGGTCGGAGTTAATTAGATCAAGAGTAGACTTTAATCAATTTAGTACCGGTTGGAAAGGTTGATTAAAGTAGGGAATAAATTCACAAGTCACTTAGATGTCTGGTTGCTCTAAGTTGTTTGTTTCTATTGATAACTTGAATCGTCATGCTGTTGTTTAATTGAATCTAGAAGGTCTTCTAGGTTATTATTTAATTAGGGTTGTTAGACTGGTTGTTCTATCAACTATATATGAAGTTCGGGTTTTAGTCCTTAGTAGGATCACTATCCACAATAGATTATTCAAGTGAGAAGAGAATCAAGAGAATCGATGATCAATGAATCAATATCAAATGGATCTAACTAGTTGAACACGTTTGTTTCTCATATATTTAAATCAACTTTTGCATTAATAGTTAGTTTTATTCTTGCATATTAGTTTAGATAATCATTCTGAAAACCCCCCTTTGGTTACTTGACACGCAAGTAATAACATTAATACACGAGTCTCTGTGGGATCGACTCTTACTTGTCGCTCTACTGAGTTGGTAAAGTTAAGGTTTCTTTGATAGGTATTAACGACCACTGAAAATACCTCATCAACTAACCAAGACTAATTTAGGTATTGGCCTTTAGGGTTATGAGTGCGTTTGTGGACTTGGATGCTGACCTTAGAAATTATTTTTCAAACATCTTGCAATTTTCGCATTCTTTCTAACTTGATAGATTAGTAGCTGACCCTTCGGGAAATATTTTTCAGTTCCAGGTATGAACCAGGGAACCGTGCGGGAACCGAGGCCAGATGGCAGGGCAGAGCGGTGAAGAGCGCGTGCCATAGTGGGGTCGGGTTTACTTTAGTTTATTTATGACATATTAGGATGTTGGTTGTATTATTATGCTGGAGTTAGTATTATGTCCTACTTATTGTTATTTCTAGAATAATTCATTAGTAGTAGTGTTTTGTTGGATCTGGATACTTATGTTCTCGGGAATACATGCATAACTATGTTTTCTAATTTTAAATAAAAAGGTTGGATGTTTTTATTAAGTTTTCTCGTCGTGTCCGCGTTGCAAGATCCTAAAGTGATGTTGTCAACCCACTTAAGTAGTACCTGATAAGGTCTACTTCTAAGTAGCGCCCTATGAAAAGACGGGGTGTTACAAATTGGAATCAGAGCCAGGTTGGCAACATGGCACATGGAACAGACCAACGAGTGTACCCGAGGTCCAACTTAAAACTAAAACCGGCCGGTGTTTTCAAAATGTTTTTAACTGGGGTAGGCATGTTGCATATATAGGGGGTAGGTGACACGTTGCGACTCCGCCACCATTAGCTGAAGGACCTCCTGTAGTTTAGTACTTTTAACCTTCCAATTCTAAGTGTAAGTTTGACAAAAGCTAATCCCGTTCGTAGTGTTAGAATTATTAGGGAAGTGTGAGGAAGCAACAAGAGTAGGATTGAATCTAGTACAAGTTGTTGAATCTAGTACAAGACGAGGTAGAAGTGGTCAACATAGAAGGAAATGGAGCAAGCTGGAGCAAATCTAACCTAAGCATTCAAGTTATCATATTGGAAGTAGTCGAACCCAAACTAGGAATGTTGGTTGAAGAAAGGATGTTGCTTGTTTTAGAAAGAGTTGAACCCCCAACATAGGGTGTTTAGCATGGAGTTCGGAGTAGAGGACAATAAAGGAATGTAGTTATTTACCATTGATCTCGTTTACATGGAGTTTAATCGTATAAGAAGTGAGTGGTAGGCCGAGATCAACTTGTTGACGAGGCAAGTCCATACTTTGTGAATCCATGCGGACCATATTGAAGAATGTGTGTGAGACAATGTGAAGGTTAACTCCCACTTTGAAGGTTGTGAGACTAAGTAGGGTGAAGGTAGGAAATGAAGGACTCAATGGAGACTATGACATGAATTCTCATGGAAATCATTGTTGGCAAAGTTATCGGAAAATGAGACACGACTACCTCATGGATACCTTTGGCTAAGGAATACAATGGTTCATGCTTGCTTGAGAAGAGGAAGAATGGGAAGTGCCACATGAAAAACATGCGTAGTTAGTAAGATATTGATGGACAATGGAGTTAGAGCCCGGTAATAAGGAAGTTTTGTGAATGATTCTCGAGAAAGTAGTAACCATAACATTGCACTATCAGGTAAAGGAAGACAGAGTTAAGACAAAAATAGTCACGACAACAAAACCCAGTTTGTTGATGGGAGATGCAATTGAACTAAGACCATGACATGGAAACATGTAGTTGAGAACTCGCCTTCATTAAGTGCCTAGGATGACTGGAATACGAGTTAGTATCATAAAGAGAGAAGGGATTGTTTGGTTCTAGTTTGAGTTGAACATGGATGTAGACTCTATTTTGTCGTGGGCCATCAAATCTTAACGAGTGTTTACATGGAAGGAGAAATTAACAATGTCTAGTCCTTGAAAGGAGGTGTAGATTGATAACTTAACCAAATGAAACATAAGGATCAAGCATTAAAGAGCTTTAGGAGCGGAATGGACAACGGAGGATAAAGGCCTTTTTGGGTACTGACAATAATACAAGGATAATGGTAAGAAGGGATCAATTCAGGGGGGAGCTAAGGATATGATCCACGACATGAGGAGAAGTTATCTATGTTGTTGAACGCGGATTGTATTGGTTAGTTGAGACAAGTTCACCGCAAGTCAAGTATTGCATGTGATTTTTGGATATCTAAGGCATGTGAGCATTTGAAGATTTTTTTTTCATGGGGGGGGGGGTCAAGACTATAAATCCAATGAGAAGTAAATCCTGCTAGTTACTTTGAGTGAAGGACTAGACTGCTCAAGCAGGTTTCTTAGTGCTTGGACCAAATCGTGATTTTGGAATTGAATACTTAATGGAGCTAATAGAGAAAGAGTAAATGCACTGAGTCCTCCTCTGTAAGAGGTTTGGTTTGGTTCATAAAAAGTTGAACTTAAAATTAAGATTAAAAAATTGTTGTCATGAAACATTGCTCGGGCGGATTGACCATATTGAAGTTTGACAAGTCTCCAGATTTGGTTAAATAGCGAGTTAGTTTCAATTTATGACTTAAGAAGAGGATGCCCAAAATATAAATGCATGTTACACGAGCATTGTATGGTAAAGCATGTTGTGAAGTTAACTAACTTCCAGTAGGGTGTGTGAAGTTATTGGGGAAGGACCTTCATCGACTAATTGGACCGAAAGTAGGGGCCTTTATCAATGATATCTTTGTCTACTACCGGACCTAGAAGAGCAAGCTTCACTCGTTGAGACTGCATTGATGATTTAACAATACTGGTGGTGTGTAAGGCTCATAGAGTATGTTTCCGGATAAACGAGGATCATGTTGTGAACATGTGACTTTCTAGAGAGAATCAATGTTATAACATGTTAGAAGTATCTTTTGAAACAAGAATGCGTCATAAAACATATGGAATTAAAATTAAACTTTCGGTGGGGTATAAGGAAGAATTCTATTCTAAACCAACTTTGACCAGATTAAGTGCAATTAATGAAATCGCTAGGAAGGTAGGTTACCAAGAGAGCTGTGACTAGTTGAAGGCTAGGGTGACTTGTATACTCAAACTGCCTATATCACAAGATCATGAGAGATATACAAATTTTAAATAACGCCTCAAAGCCATAAGAGGTGTGTCACGATGGAAAGGGTTGAGTAATCACTTTTATATCTTGAGAGATAAAGTTGATAGAGCCATGCGAGCAGAATCAAGAAAAGGAACGGGTGACCAAACCCAAGGTATTGGACACGAACAAATGTGGTATATGCTAAGTTGGGATAGACAAACATCGACTAAGGAATGCATTCATAACTTATGAATCATAAGTACAAGTAGAAGCATAAGATGCAAGAATGGCTCAAGCTATTTGTAGATCGTGACTTGGAAGTTTAGTGATATTGAGGAAAGAGATTAATGAAGGAGGCATTACAAGGGTGATAGTCGAAGTGTGTTGTCTAGATTTAATGACAAGAGATATTGGGTATCTTGAAATGTTAGTCGAATATGACATAGATACGAATGTTGCGTCACTCAAATGATCCAAACTTATAGGAAAATTGGACAAAGGAATAGAACCATAGAAGCAATTCAAGGCTACTATGGGTAAGACATGTAAGTGAGAAAATCAGTTTTCTAGGCGGAGAAAATTTACTTGCAATAAGACACATGTAGGGTTTTGAAAACCACAATGACAACCTGGAGTGGACAAGATGATGTTAACCGTTAAAAATGAGAGATTAATGGTTAGATTTTGGATGTAAGAGCACAAAGCAATGGGTCGAGACTGCACTTCATGAGTACTTACTACTCGAAGTCAGTGGGCTAGTATATGAAGACAGTTCAGATGCTAGAGGGGATGTCGTTGTGTGTTGGTCTAGGAGGCAACTGGTTAGATCAATTGGAATTAATGGATTTTCGTATAGTAGCAATTAACACGTCTTGTTTTGAGAGCGCGTGTTAGCTACCACAGAATCGCTAGAAGTCCTACACGGACAAGAAACGGTGGCCATTAGAGTTTGAGATATGTGCACATGTATAGTTGAGATTATCACTGACTCGCGGAGTCAAGAGGTTTGGAGTGAAGGGGGAGTTTAGTCCCTAGTACGTTGGGACGATTGAGATTATCGAGAGACTAGGCAAGTTAGCTTAATTACATGTTGGCTTTTGCCCCAGCCATGAACAAACTTCACCTCATGTTTCATGTGCTTCAGTCGAGATAGTATGTGCCTGAACCTAGTCAAAAGCTCAACCTTGTGGAATTGAAGGTAGAACAAGATCACATTTTCCGGGAGTAGCCGTTGAAGATTCTGGACCAACGAATGAAGAGGCTGATGAACAAGGAAATTCCTTTGGTGCTAATTCAGTGGTCTCGATGGGGATTGAGGATGCCACTTGGGAGACCGTGTCTAGGATGAGAGAGAAGTACCCGAAGTTCTACTCGGGTTTGAGGGGAGGGTTAGTAGCTAGCTAGGCTGCGGAGTTGATGTTTCGTTGCATGACTGTCTTCTATTGTACCTTGACTATTTGATTGTTTGGTTGTCATGTTGCGTGTTTTGGATATTTAGTATCAATTATGTTTTATTTCTTTTTATTGGTAAATCTCGGTTCGAGGACGAACCCCTTCTAAGGGGGAGAGGTTTGTGAAACCCCGATACATCTTTTCTTCGTTATAAAGTTTCGGGACGAAACTTTTTAAGGGGGTAATACATAATATTCGGTACCATGTTGGAGAACATGATTCTTGTTTGACAAGTAATCCCTTGACTTCTTGACCCACAAGTTAACCTCGAGTAAAATCTAGCGGTTAATAGGAAAGTAACCTTGCCTTCCTACTTAATTTTCTTTCTTTCTTTATTTTCCAAAATTAACTATTTCCGAGAAATCTATCCTATAACATAAATTAATCTAATTAATTAATTAGATTTACCCTAATTAAACCTATTTAGTCGAACTCTCACCACATTCCATCTACACAGATTTTCGCGTTCTCGTGCGAGCCGGCGATCACCACAACAAGGAACTCGCGTCCTTGTCGTTCTCTCCAGCCACCAGCGACAGTGGTTCCGACCACCACAAAAGCAACATCGTAGGTCTTCCTCGCAACCGGTAAGCGTTCTCCCTTCATTCTTTTTTCCCGATCGTCCGCGAGACGGACAGTCGGCGCTTAGACCTCCTGGTTCGAGACCGGGACAGTCGCGCACATCGAAACCTGCGGCGTGGGTCGATCCATGTTGTCTTGGGCGCGAGCCATACCGCATCGTCATCAGTTCGTTGGTCCGGAGCGAGGTCGACCGCCATCTTTTTGGGTGTTTGGGAAGCATGGCGTAGGCTGGTTAGGGTGAGATGTTCTAGGAGGGAAAGGGGGCGGTAACCACAGTCGGATTGGTGAGCCGACGTCTTGGAAAGATGGGTGGTTGCTTGCAGCGAAGCTGTAACACCCCGTTTTTCCGCATGCGCTACTTGGTAGTAGACGTTACCAGGTACTACTTAAATGGGTTGACAACAACACTTTAGGATCTTGCAACGCGGGCACGACAAGAAAATTAATAAAACATCCAACCTTTTATTTAGTAAAACTTAGAAAACATAGTTATGCATGAATTCCCGAAAACATAAATATCCAACATAATAATAATAAAACCAACATCCTAATGTCATAAATAAACTAAATTAAACCCGACCCCATTATCAATTAAAATAAAACAACAAACTACTAATTAATCGAAATCTTGAAGGCTAAAAGAACAGACCTTGATACCGTTGTAACTAGCTAGCCTAATGCCCACCCACCGATCTGGAAAATTTCACCATTAACAATACTAACTTATACTGATTGATAACGTGATCAATTAAGATGCCCTTCAACCAAACGAGCCCCCTAACAAGACAAATACGTACGTCTCCCACATAAAGTTTTGGCTTCACTTTCAGATCGGAACATGCCCTCCCACACCAGATTATCATTAGAAAAGGAATATCACAACGGAGGACATGATCGGGGTGGCATACCTCACCGGCACGCGAAGGACAAAACGGAGATGACGACGGTGACTCGTTGTAAGATCGGAACGTGGACTCACTAGCGATTAGCACTTGATGTAATGTTGGAGTGCCACCTATTGAGCAGCAGCAGATAGACCCCTCCGCCGAGATGGAGGTGGGTTTTACGGACGAGCTTTTGCATGATTACTTACCAGACGACGTCGCAGGGGAAGATTAGTTGTTCACGGAGCATGACATACACTTTGATGCTCCTGTGGGTACTGCGGAGGATTTTTCGGTTGACGATTACCATATATCTGAGGCCACCATCTCCATTTTACCTCCCCCCACGACCCATGTCCCGCCACCGGTCTTTTTCAGTCCTCCACATACTTCTTTGACCGATCCTACTACATCCGTGGCGGAACCCTCAGCTCCTCTACTTACATCCACTTTTCCGTCTCCCCCTCCTCCCGTTCGAGTTGCACCCACCCCTCGTCATATTCCCTCCAAAAGTAATCATGGCCCTCCATCTCGAGTGTACCCTGCGTCAACTCAGCAACCAATTCATAATACATGTCTAACAACTTACCTAGGCATTTCCTTGAAACGTGTCCGCTTATAGGACGGAACAACACTCTGAATGTTTTTGCCGGTAGTCTGTATTTTGTTGGTTTCTGTATTCTGGTTCTCTCAATTGCTGTCCTCAAACTATTGGTTTGAGATTCCATCTGAATGTGAATACTTAGTATCACGGTGTTGAAGCCTCCTCGAGATAAATCCAATATATTTTTCAGCACAGCGTGCATACCTTCGACCCTAAAAAACACATGTCAAAGTTTAAATATTGAATGAATACACTTTCTAATATTCAAACTGAATTGAAACACTAAAAATGAAATTACCTATTGGTGGTTCTCGTCTGAAAGTGGAGGGTATGATCAGTCCAAGCACACCTTCTCCACGTATGCTATAAGCATCGGTCGCCATTTTCTCTTCTAATTATACATACCTTTCTTCAAATGTCACCTCTGTGGTGGATGAAAATAACACCCAACATACATTTGCAAGCCCGTGACAACTATTTTTTTTTTGGATCAAGTTGTTATTAATCACAGTTTAAAATATTATGCAAGTGGGGCTTGTTGGGGAATTAAAAATTAATTTTAAAATAGAGGAATGTGATCCGCAATATAGGAAGCTCTTGATTTAAATAAAATATAATTAAAATATATTTCTCTCTTTCAAAAAAGTAATTTTTATTATTTCTCGTTGTTTTTTCCACGTTGTGTATTAATTGCCTATCTTCCTTCCTCTTATGTAATACTAGCAACTAGTTGAACCCCCGTGATACTCACATGGTAATTTTAATAAAGATTATACGATATTACGATATTAATATAAAATTTGAAAAATTTGTACATAATATCGTAATAAAATTATGTAATTTATAAAAAAATCGATCTTTAAAATTATGCCCCGTATTTTATCAATATATAGATAAAAAAATTATATACTTGAAGTCCGAGTCTTGTTAAAAGATAAAAAAAATTATTGTGCATAAAATTAATATAAAAAATATTAGATCAAGTCATTATCAACATATAGATAAAAAAATATAATTGGATCCCAAATCTTATTACAAGATAAAAAAAATATGCATAAAAATATCAACATATATATGAAGTTATTATATTATAAAAAATTAGATATGTCGAAAGAATGAACACGTAATTATAATATTTATTATTAAAAAAATTAACATTATTTTATTTAAAGAATGCCACGTGGCGTAATTTTTTCAACCAACATGGTTTCCGGTTTATAATGTACTAGTTATACCCGTCATGTAACGCACGAGTAAGATTCAAATTTTAAAATTATTTTTAAGGCATATTATATGTTGGGTAGTTGAATAAAATTGTTAAGATAAGTCCAATATGGTTTTGATAACCCAATGATAATATATTTGTAGAAAATAAAAAAAGCTTATTTTGAGTGGAATCATTGAAATTTAAAAATCACTTACAAAAATTGATAACAAAGTAAAAAATAATGTAAATTTTTACCCTTTTTTAATCAAATTCAATCCTTTAAAAAATATTTTCGATAAATAGGTAAATAATCACTAATAAGAAAAGATTAAAAAATATGAATAATGATTAAATTTTTTAAAGATAAAAAAATCTTCTATATTTACATGGATAAATAAAAAAGGAAATTAAGTAGAGATAATTTAAATTTTTATGAAAATAAACTTTAGGCAAGTAAATGAGTAATTATCTAGGTATTAAAATTTTTATTTTTTTAATCAAAATTTGATTTAAGATAAATATTTTATATAAATAGATAAACGATAAATATAAATTATTTTTATTATTTCTAAATAAAATTAGAATTAATTTTTTTCACATGAGATAGAAAAGAATTTAATTGAAAAGGCTAAAATAATATAAATAAAGATAGATTTTTTACATATAAAAGGCGGGGTCAAAATTAATGCGTTGGCTCAAAAAGGTATAATTTTAATATATAGTTATAAATTTTCAAATTAAAAAAAATTATGTGGCAAAATCCTAGGTGGATTAACATGAGGATGACATGTACAAAAAATCCTAGGTGACACATAATAAAATCATACGTGGCATGTAGCTTATAATATGTTAGAAAAATTAACAAAAATAAGTTATAATAAATAATATTCATCATTAATATTTTACCTAATATTTAATGTTTTTATAGTTAATTTTATTTTAGATTAAATTTTAAATTAAATAAATTATTATATTAAATATTTAACATTAATACTTAAGATTTAACATTAGATAACATCTTTATTTTAGATAGAATCTTTCCTATATTTATTTATCTTATTTCTATATTATCCTAAAATAATATCAACATATATAACTTACCAAAAAAAATCCTATGTAGCGAAATCCTACTTGGCTTAACACGGGAATGGCACATAGAAAAATCCTAGGTGGCGCAATAGGGTGGCTTTATTCATTGCATCTTTTATATATACTAGTATGTATTCCCGTACCTTGTACGGGTTTTGCTTAAACAAAATATTAATCCATGTTTTCTTTATCCAAGCATGAATTTTGTTTCCTAGTATTATAAAAAAATACAAAAATACAATGAGAAGAAGACAATACAAATTAGCCACTTAACATCGACAATAAAAATTTGTAAAAACTATATACCTCTTTATATATATATGCCATGGTTCCGGTGAAGACCACTCATGTGGTAATGTCTAGGCTTAAAATAGGGACTCATCTCAACCATTAGATTTACTCGTTTACTATGTATTGAACGCCAAGATTTTTTTTAATTTTTTTTAATTTTTTTTAATTTTTAATTTTTTTTAATTTTTTTAATTTTTTTTAGTTTTTTGAAAATCGAATTTTATAAAAAAATTGAACTTAAAGCACAAAAAATTGAACTTATCATAAATAAAAAAATGAACTCGTAGAGTAAGAAAATTGAACACCTAACATAAAAAATTGAACTTCTAGTGTATAAAAATGAACTCATAGTATATAAAAATTGAACTATCATATTTAATGTTTTAAAGCTTTTTTAAAAAAGAACATAATTTTAAAAAATCAAAAAAAAAATAAATAAAAATTTGAGAAAAAATCAATTATTTTTTAGTTATGTGAAAATCGAATTATATGAAAAATAAACTCAAAGCACATAAAAATTGAACTTATCATAAATAAAAAAAATGAACTCGTAGAATATAAAAATTGAACTCATACATTATAGAAATTGAACTCCTAACATAAAAAATTGAACTTCTAGTGTATAAAAATGAACTCATATTATATAAAAATTGAAGTGTCATATTTAATGTTTTTAAAGCTTTTTTAAAAAAAGAACATAATTTTAAAAAAGTAAAAAAATCGAAGAAAAATAAAAAATTTAATAAAAAATCAATTGTTTTTTAGTTATGTGAAAATAAAATTATATGAAAATTGAACTCAAAGCACATAAAATTTGAACTTATTATAGATAAAAAAAATAAACTCGTAGAATATAAAAATTGAACCATACATTATAGAAAATTGAACTCCTAACATAAAAAATTGAACTTCTAGTGTATAAAAATGAACTCGTAGTATATAAAAATTGATCTGCCATATTTAACATTTTTAATGCTTTTTTAAAATAAGAGCTAATTTTAAAAAGGTAAAAAAATAAAAAAATCATTTATTTTTTAAATATTTTTTTAGTTATGTGAAAATCCAATTATTTGAAAAAATTAACTCAAAGCACATAAAAATTCAACTTATCATCGATAAAAAATTGAACTCCTAGAATATAAAAATTGAACACATACAATATAGAAAATTGAACTCCTAACATAAAAAATTGAACTTCTAGTGTATAAAAATGAACTCGTAGTATATAAAAGTTGAACTGCCGTATTTAGAATTTTTAAATCTTTTTTAAACAAAGAAAAAATATAAAAAAATAAAAATATAAAGTAAAAAAAAAAAATCTTGACCATCCAATATAAAGTGATGAGGTAAATCTAATGGCTGAGATTAGTCCTCATTTTAAGCAAAAGGTCTTACCACAAGTGTGGTCCTCACTTGAACCAAAATATATATATATATATATATATATATATAATAGTTGTGCCCGTCGTGCCATGCACGACTACGACCCCATATTTTTTAGACATATTAAAAATATAATATTTATAAAGAAATCTATAATACAAAATTTAATTTAAGTAATTTGTTGTTTGTATCAAGTTTAAAATTATTTTGTTTTGGAATCAAATAAAAAAATTAAATTTAAATTATTAAGTTCAAAGTTGAGAATAAAGATAGATTTTTCAAATAAAATAAATTTCAATTTTCATTTTCCTTTTCCTTAACAATATATAAAAAATAGGTTTAATTTAAAAAAGGAGATAAAATATGAATAAAATAATTTCGCAGTTACGCTGGGCTATTGATGGCGACACCATCCCTCTCCATTCATCTTAATTCTTAATCCGACATCGATGAGATCGAAAACCTAATCATCCAAGCATCCCCTTCCACCATCCTCCCCGATTTACAATTGATGATCTCCTTTTTTTTGGAATTTGTCATCTTCAAATTTCTTGGGGTTGGGTTTCACTCATGTAATGAAATATGTGGATGATTCTAGGGTTTCGTGAAATTGATGCATTATTTAAAGTCAAACCAGATAAGCATTATGATACTTTTTTTATTATTCCATGAAATATTCACAAGGAGCATATTTTATTATTATCTAATACCCTCGATCCTAGTCGTATCTGATTTGCTCCAGGCCTTCAACTATGTAGTTCAAATTCCTATTTTCAGATTTCATCAGCTTCATTTATTTGCATGTAAGTTGTTTTTTTTGGTGTAACAGTAAATTCGGATTAAGTAAATATGCACCTCGAAGGGTGTTACAATCAAGCAAGAATCCAACGGCAATGAAGGAAGGGCGCGCAGGCCCTCCGAAACAAACAAACAACAAGCGTTAAGGACAATAACGTAGGCCTTCCTAGCACGCACACATCAAACCAAAGAGCATCCAAACAACAACATCGAGTCAACATAATACAAACAAGTCAAACAACATCCAAAAGGAGACTAAATATCCGGGGGTCTAGAGAGGCCTCGGGCCACGCTTCGCGTGACACGGCCCGAGGGATCCATGGGCCATTTGGTGCGCGCCTTGAGTCCGAAAACGGTGCAACGCTTCGAAGGTGATCGAAACTGAATATATCCCTAACTGAAAATTATTTTCTAAATCGAGTCATAAATACAAATAAATATATCCCTAACTGAATAATCTTAATTTTTTTTGGTCGAAACTGAATAATCTTATTTGTTTACAAATAAATCTATCCTTAATCTCGTTATTCCTATCCGAATGAATTCTTCATATTTTTTTGGTAGAACGGATCCTTAGTCGTCAAACGAGTTCGCTTAATTTTCGGTTGTGCTCAATAAAGAAGATGATCTTCGGTAAGGCTGTCGACTTCCCTGTTCATCTTCTCCGGCGACGTTGAAGTTCTGTTTTTTTTTTCCGATTCGTTCCCTTTTCTTGTACCCAATCAAACCCGCTCCTCCTTCGTTTGTAGGATCTTAAACAGAAAAATTTAGTGTGAGATTGTGATCTCAACTCGATTTGAGCTAAAGATGCACGAGAGATTGTTGGAGAAGATGACTCATTGTTTCATTGATTCTAATTCAAACTTTACAATCGTTCACCACATATACTTGTGGCTCAAGATTTTTGTTAACCATGGTTCTAGACTTGCCTCAACTAGAGTACAAAACTAACCATAGTTCTAACTAACTTCTGAATATAGAACTAAAGGAATAAAAGGGAAAATATAAAACCGAACTTACATGATTTTGTAATCCCAATATTCCCTCCTTAAGTTGGAATGTCTCTAAGACCCAACTTAGCCATCAGATAATCATGTTGAACTTGACCAAGAGGCTTTGTCATGGCATCTTCCAATTGCAACCTGGTGTTAATGTAGGCAGTTTGCAAGAATCTCTTTTGCACTTGTTCTCGAGTAAAAATGGCAGTCTATCTCGAGGTGCTTAGTTCGCTCATGAAAGCATGGATTAACAACTATTTGTTGTGCTGCATTGTTGTCACAGAAGAGTGTCATGGGCAGAGGAGCATCTACTTTCAGATTGTGCAAAATGTACCTTTTCCAGATCAATTCTGCTGTTGTACTTGCCATGGTTCTATACTCGGCTTCTGTAGAGGATCTTGATACTGTGGTTTGTTTCATGGTCTTCCAAGGGATTAGGGAATGCCCAAGGAAGACACAGTATCCACTAAGACATTTCCTGGTATGTAAGCAAGTTCCCCAATCTGCATCCTAGAAGCCAGTGACTTTCAGATCATTTTGCACAGGGTAAAAGAGTCGCTTTTGTGGTGTTCCCTTCAAATATCGAAGAAGGTGCAATGCTGCTTGCATATGTGGCTCTCGAGGCTCAACTACAAATTGAGATAAATGTTGTACTGAGTAAGAGATGTCAGGCCGTGTGAGATTAAGATAGAGTAGTCGACCAATCAGTCCTCTGTAGTGTTCAAGATTAGCCAGTAAAGTTCATGTTTCGGTACTAAGTTTTAATCCATAAGACATAGGAAACTTAGCATCTTTGGCTTCATTCAGCTTGGCATCTTTAATTATATTTGTAACATACTTGTGTTGGCTTAAGTAAGTACCAATATTGTCTCTGTATATCTCCATTCCTAGGAAATATTTTGCTTTCCCCAATTCCTTGATAGTGAACTGTGAATGCAAAGCAGACTTGACACGCTCTATCTCATGTGCATCATTTCCAGTCAACAGGATGTCGTCAACATACACCAAAAGAATGGTAGTATATTCTGCAGAGGTTTTGACAAATAGGGATTAATCATTAGTGGACTGAGTATATCCCATTTGCTTGACAAAACTAGTGAGCTCTTGATTCCACTGCCTTGAAGCTTGCTTAAGCCCATAAAGAGATCTTTTCAATTTACAAACCTGGTTTTCCTGAGCCTTATGATATCCTTCTAGAGGCTTCATGTAAATTTCCTCCTCCAAATAGCCATGTAAGAAGGCATTGTTTATGTCTAATTGAAACAAAGGCCATTCTTTACTAGTTGCCAAAGCAATGACTATCCTCACAGTAGGAAGTTTGGCAACTGGGTTGAAGGTATGCTTGTAATCCTTGCCCAATTTTTGGTTATATCCTTTAACCACCATTCGAGATTTGTACCTATCTATGCTTCCATTAGCAAGAAACTTGATTTTATAGACCCACTTCGATCCAATTGCCTTGTGACCCTGTGGCAACTCAGTTAATTCCCATGTTCCATTCTTTCAAGAGCCTGTAGTTCTTTAGCCATGGCCTCTTCCCATTTTGGATCCCCATTAGCTTATGAATACAGGTATGGTGTCTCAACTGAATGTACTTGAGTCATGAAGGCAAAGTAGTCAGAGGAACTATCATAACAAGATTTTGTATTAACATTCATCACATAATCTTGTGCCCATACTGGAGCTCTTCTGTCTCTGGCTGACCTTCTCAATTCAGGGATGGAAAGAGCAGGAATGACAGGTGGAACTATATCTTCATAGGTCATCTGTCTAGGAACATCATCCTCACTGGTGATGGAAGGTTCCACTTGTGGAAAAATGGAAGGACCATGGTTTGCTGATGTGACTTGGTCTTATGTGGTCTCCTTAAAAGGAAATAGGGTCTCATAAAACTCCACGTCTCTGCTATAGAATGTTTCTTTGGTTACCAAATCATAGAGCTTATAGCCTTTCTTTTGAGATGGATAACCAAGAAAAACACATCTCCTACCTCGAGGGTCAAACTTGTCATGCCCTCTCTTTGTTGTTGTTGCATAGAAAAGACATCCCATGATCTTGAAATTGTCATAATCTGGCTTCTTTCCATGTAAAAGTTCAAAAGGAGTTTTTCCAATTGATGCTGACCAAAGGTATTTTATTTATCAAGTAGGTGGCAGTGAGAATGCAGTCTCCCCAAAACTCCTTGGGTAACCCAACATGGATTCTAAATGCTCTTGTTGTCTCAACCAGATGCCTATGCTTTCTCTCCACTATTCCATTTTGCTATGGAGTGTAAGGCATACTGGTTTGTTGTAGGATGCCTAGTTCTGAGAACAACTTCTTACACTTCTCATTGCATAATTATGTGCCATTGTCTGACCTGATATTCTTAGCTTGACCACCAAATTGTGTCATGATCATACTAAGAAAATTCATCACTGTTTCATAAACTTGAACCTTGTCATGTATGAGACAAGTCCAAGTAGCCCTGCTGTAGTCATCTACTATAGTGAAAAAATATTTCTCACCATTCAGACTAGCAATATAAAAAGGCCCCCAAAGATCCATATGAAGTAATTCAAAGCAAGCATGAGTTTTGCTATTACTTAATTGAAAAGGAAGTCTGTGAAACTTTACAAGACTACAAGTGTCACAAAAACTGTCATTGTGATCAAAATTGCCCAAGTTTGGCAAATATCTCAGCTTAGTAAAAGACATATGTCCTAATCTTGAATGCAAAACTTGTTGATTACAAGTAGAACTTGATGCTTGACAAGCTTTATTAAAATCTTCTGCACCCTTGCTTTTTGTTTCCATTCTATATAGCCCCTTGTGCTCTTTTCCCACTGCAACAATGCTCCTACTCATAGGGTCCTACAATATACATTGACACTCATCAAAACATGCCACTAACCCATTCTGAGCAATAATCTTACCCATTGACAACAAGTTGAACTTGAAATCTGGAATGTACAGCATATCTGAAATGATGAAGTCTTGCTTCATCATAACATTTCCAGAGTGTGAGACTCTTTTAACTATTCCATCAGGTAAGTTAACTAAAACAGGTTGCCTCAAAGGCTTTAAGTCTGTCAAGCAATCTAGATAGGGAGTCGTATGATCTGTCTCTCCTGTATCCAATATCCATTCATTCTTACTAAAATGACCAGACACAAGGTTAATGAAAATGCTACCTGCAAAATTGGCAGATGAAGGCATCACCATTTTCCCTTTCATCATCTTCATCATCTCGTTGCACAGAGCTTGCATGAGTTTTGGATCAAACTTGTGCTGCTTTGGACTTTCATCAAGTGGTGTGCCCTGAGAAGATGATTCATTAGTGACATGTCCTGCAACAATTGGAGCCCCATTTTGTTTCCTCTTTCCTTTGTACTAGTCAAGATACCCCACAATCTCAAAGCATTCATCTCTGACATGGCCAATCATCTTGCAATGTGAGCACTGTTTCTTCTCATTCTTCCCTTTCTTGAATTCCTTTTTGTCATTATGAGGCCCTTTAGTGTCATTCCTTTTAGAGCTGTTTGCATATTGAGCTCTAGTGTTAATACTAAAAGCCACAGATTCTGGTGTTGCCACTAACAATTTCTTTTCTGCTTCTACCTAGAGCAAGGTGTTGAAGGCTTTGCTGACCTTTGGCTATGGATCCTGTGACAACAAGTAGCTCTTGGTTGCATCATATTCTGGGCTCAAATTCACCAGTAAATGCATGAGCTTGTCCCTGTCTTCCAACTCTTCCATTCTAGCCACAACATCACATGAGCACTTCTGCAGAACACCACAGCTGCAACTTGGTAGAGCACTCATATATTGTAGTTCTTCCCAGCACGTTTTAAGTTTGGAATAATAGGCAGTGATGGATAAATTTGCCTGGTGTATTTTGATGAGTTCTTGTTTCAATCTGTACACCAGAGGTCCATTACTGTGACTGTATCATTCCTGAATATCATTCCACAACTTAAAATCAGAATTAATGTAGAATAAAGAACCTGAGATCTCCGCTATCATGGAGTTCACAATCCAACAAGACACCATTCTATCAGCCCTTTCCCATCTAGCAGACTGAATAATATCTATATCCGATTTAACCATAATGCCATCTATGAACCCTAGTTTCAACTTTGATCTTAAAGCCATACGAATATGACGACTCCATGGAATGAAATTGGTCCCATCAAACAGCATCATAGTAAGTGTCATACCTGGATAATCCGAGTTGGATAGGTTTAGAGGATCGCTTTGATTCTGCCCTTGCGACTGAGTCATCTGTGACTGCGCCATTTGAGCAATTTATGCGATCAACCTAGTTTAATACCTGTGGTTTTTAAGGATATTTTTGAATTTTTCTCGGATATCCTTTTAACCACTTTGTCTGTTTTAACGCTTAATCCAATATTTTTGTTGGAATTTAAATCCTAGAAAATTTAAAGCGATATCCTAAAATCATAAAGAAATGATTTTATGGATCGGTATGAATTCTAGGATTTTTCAGCAGAAAAAGAATATTTATTGGAGAAGCCGTCTTTTTAATTATGTATTGTAAAGGCTTTAAAGTACGAAACGGAAGCCTTGAAAGTTGAAAGTAGCGTGATAAAATCATGGAAAATTGATTTTATTGTTCTACATAATTTACGGGACGTTTTTCGTTTAGTAAGTTTTTCCATCCAAGGTACATAATTTTACCGCTTTAACGCGAGTCTCGTTCTGAGACGGGAAATCCCATTAGACCGACTTTCATTTACTTATTGGGGAAGGCAAAGTGATAGATTTGGGTGGACTTTTTCTCCTCCTTTAAAGATCGAACCCAACTAGAAAAAAAAGAAAGGAACCAGAGAGTTTGGGACGGAACGATGGACTGGGAGAAAGACTTCATCACCGCCGGCAATCTTCTCTGCCCCGTCCACCTACTCATTGTCTTCTTCACCTCTCCCTTTGTATTTTCTAGGTTCTTTACTTGCTCAAAACCAAAACCAGTAGGAGAATCAGGAGGAGCGACGGATTCGGGAAGAAAGAATTCAGTTCATCACCGCCGGTTATCTTCTTGGCCTCGCTGCGCGACGTCGTCGGCGATCACCATCCTCTCCCACCACCACCCACCACAAGGGCGGCCACCGGGCAACACCCAGCCACCCTTGGGCTTGGGGATCGAGCCACTAGTGAGCCAATCGAGCCATAGGGTCAAGTGAAGGTAGTTATGATCGAATTAATTAGCGGGCTGGTTGTGGAGCCACCGTAAGTGCCTTTCAGTCCCGCTACGCTACTTGTTTTTTATGTTTCTGAGATCTTGACTTTGTTATGGTCCGAAAGATTCAAACCGCTCGAGAAATGGACGTCAGGATCTTCAATTATAGCGAATACAAGATTTGACACCGATTGGCAGGTAAAGGACTTCGGATAATTACTCGGGATTCGTTATTAATCCATTAAATTCGAGTTTTGGTCACCTTAAGAAACTGTTACTGACGAACACATTTTGTTTAAAAAGTTGTTTCAAAAGTGAAGTGGATAATTAGTTATAATTTCGGCAAGATGGCTTTTTAATCTTGATAGATAAGGATTTGTTATATGTCGATATACGAAATCAAATCGTTTATTGATTAGGAAGTTATAGAATTTGAGTATGCAGTTAAGAAGTGTTTCTGTGAGCTCGTTGTTGAGAAATCCTTTTGTTATATTTTTCAGAAGGATGATAAAGATTATTGTTGGAATCACTAAGAGCGTTGAGCACGCCTTCTAAGGCAAGTGGACGATTCTCCCTTGCGTTATGGTTATTCATGAGGATTTCAATACCATTTGATCTTCATGTTGGGAATAATTTGTGTATTGAATAAAGTTTGATAGGTTGTTATTTTGTTAGAAATAACGACCATATTGTATTTTAGTTTTTGCGCTAGAACTGAATTTAGGACCGTTGTGTGGCCTTTTGTGTTAGTTGTCTCATGCTGAGACATTATTGTGAAGTAAGATAGTTAGAGATGGGAGTTTAGACTCCAAAACATCTCTTTAGTGGTTCCATGCTGAATCACTGTTGTAAAATAAGTAGTCCAGGGGTAGGAGTCGAGTCTCCAATGACCTCTTTATAACAAAGTCTGTATTGGGGGGCGTAGCTTGCTAGCGGATCCCAATATTGGAGTCATGACTCATGTCTCGCTTCACGTTGAAGGAGGACAATGGTGCACTCTAGCTAAGTGCAAAAGGAACTGATGTGGGTCAAGTGGTCACGGATGAAATAGGCCCTCTCACCCTGACGACATCAGTTACAAGGAATTTATCGGCAGCAGTTGGGTCGATTAAAGGTTATTAAAATGAATGTGTAATGTGAAAATCATAAAATAAAGAGAGTGTGATAGGCACGTTAATGTGACTGAATGGTTAGTTCTTTTGATAACCATTCTTGCTCCTGATTAAGAATGATTCTTAATCAAACTTTGATTAAGTTAAGTTGTTTAGTCGTTGAAGACGTTTATGAATGTTATGTGGCTAGTATAAGTTTCCATTAATTGTTTATTCTTCTTAAAGAAACCACAAGTTGTGGTGTTCTCCCTCTTGATTATGAAAGTCTCCTTCTTATTCTCTATAAGACTGCTAACTGTTGGATCATAATCCGAGCTTAGTCGAATTTTGATGCCAATATGTTTAATTACAACCTTAAGAACCAAGTTAGTTTCTCCATTTGCTTAGTCTTTCATTAGACTAACTCGTCCATCTTCTTTTCTTTTATATGGTCGGTTGGTGTCCACCGTTGGTATACGACACATCAGGCTCTTCTTGGAAATTGATTCAAGAGGTGGATCCAGAGGTTTGAAGCTCTAAAGTTGAAGAAAGGTTTCCAAAGGCCATACTTGAGTGAAGTTCTTGGTTAAGTTTTTGCAAGGCGAAGTGTGAAAGAAGTTAAGAACTTAAGGAAAACTTTTTAAAGACATTGTTCAAATAGAAGGTTGTTCTATTTATTTATTCTATTTAAGTTAAGGTTTGTATAAGACCTTTGACTTGTTTTTTTTTTTTCGCTGTAATATTTAACATAATTTTGTTAGGTTTTAAATGGTTTCTTTTACCTTGTTCTAGTATGTTCTGTCAGGTTAAAGCCTTGAGTAACTCTAGTTTAGTCCTAATCAAGGTTATTGGCGGTAATATCTCCAAGGTAAATAAGGGGGTGTTACAGAAGTGGTATCAGAGCTAAAAGTTCCTAAGTCTTGCTTAAGACTTTCATCTTCTATATAGAATTACGGAGAATTCTATATGGGTGTTGTCATAGAACCATTATGGAAAATGGTTAAGTTGCAAGGGTAAACTCGAGAAGAGATAGAAAGAGAAAGAGGAATAAGTTGCTAGTAACTTTTGAGAAAAAAAAAAGGTTTTGTGATGGATGTTTGTGAACTTGGAAATGAGAATGGATTCCGAGAAGGATCCATAGTAAGAGCATATGAAGATTTTCTTGGTTGAACCGGTTCTAGATCAAGTTTTCAACAGATTCGTTTCTTTCTTTCTTTCAAGAGTTTGAAGTACATGTACTCTTGTTGTTAACTTTTGGTGAGTTTTGAAAACCAAATGGTATATTTCTTAAAGACTTCCTATTTGAAAAGTTTTTACTTTAGCTCGTGTAATGAAGGATTCTAAGCTAAGAATCGTTCTTGAAAAGGTCATGATTTAAAGCTATGTGAAAGAAATTGGTAGTTTCCTTGTTTGAAATGCGTATGTTAATGCTTTGTTTGTAAAAAAGAAATTCTGAAGTCAAGTTTCTTTGAGATTGAAGTTATATGATTATGAATTTTTACAAAAATACTTTCGTAAAAACTCAAAGTTTTGAAGTTGAGTTTCAAGGAAAATAGAAGTTGGAATCTCTACTTTTGGCCTTAAGATTGGAAGATCTTGACAAGGTTGGAGTATTTATGAAAGTTCAATGTGAATGGTGAGGTGATATAAGAATATTGAAAAGAAAAGGATTATCTTAGGAAACATTCTTCAACAAGTTGTGTTGGTAAGCCTATAGTATAGAATCTTGGATATTCTATATTAGCTATTGTTTGGAAGTGAGAGTATGAGCTTTGAAGTGCTCTAGTGTTTGATCAATTAATTTGATAATCTAATGGAAATGCCACTCAATTCTTATTTGATACAAACTCGGATTCCTATATGTGTTGTATCCTTTAAGTTGAAAGGGATTGAGAATCCGAAATGACATGGGAATCTTTTGTGACTATGATAAGGAAGAAAGGGGGGATGTTGGTTCCGTAAAAGCTGTGTATAAGTGGTTAATCATCAAGGCTGTGATGGATAAGGTGGGTTGGGTAAAATGGATTAAACAAGTAGAACCTCATCGGTAATGTGTTTATATTCAATTAACCACTTAGTGCAAGTGTTGATTGACTAGGATGAGTTTTTGATACTCAAATGTTTAACCCAGAAGGCTATTCTGTTGGAATTTTGTAGCATTATGTCAGTTCAGGATAAGGATATGAGGCTTGAGATGTATAATCAAGCAGTATGGGAATTAATGCTAAAGACATTTCGAAGTTGTCAGTGGTATGGGCTTATGTTTCTTCAAGGATAGAAACAATGAAGTTCCGAATTCAAAGAATTACTCATAGAATGATTTTGGTATAACTATTTGTGTTCTGTAAACAGTTGAGAGGAAAATCTCAATCATTCAATGTTATGATCAATAAGGTTTAGACCATAACCCTGGGAAGTAATTTTTAGCTATGGTTGGGTTCTGAAGATTGTATATTAGCCAAATCCAATGCCTAAGGTGGTACAGTTGAAATTGTTAAGTGTTAGGTGATCTCCTAACAATAAGTTCTTCCCTTGCAAAGTAAGTTGAAATTAAGATAATAAAAAGGAATATTTCATCTTTGCATAGTTATGTGAGAAGAGAAGACAATAGTGGAAGATTTCGATTTGTTTAACCAAGGTAGAATTTGGAAGGATCTCCAAAGGTTATGTGGAACCATGTACTTTCATATGTGATAAGGAATTGGAAATTGGAAGAATTTCCTTATGTAAGGATAAAAAGTAGTAAATACCTTGGGACTTGTTACAGAGTAAGTTTGTTTACCTTTGAATATAGGAGTTGAGATGACAAGTAAGCTCCAGAAGATCTATGGTTTTGGAGGATAGATGAACTCAAGCTTTGAATTCTAGTGAGGAATCATTAATACTTCATCTTAAAACAGTATGTCAAGGTGATATACAAATCGAGAATGATCTCAGGAGAATCTATGTTATAAGTATAAAGATGTTGAAATCTTTTCTTTAGTAAGAACTGCAAGTAAATGGATTCAAGTAATCAACCTTTTTATTAGAACTTGTAAAGTTAAGATGAGTTCTGATCAAGTCGTATCAAATGAGGATTACTTCATACTATGGAGTACGGAAAAATATGATAGTGTATTGGAAGCGAGAAAAGGTCAAGGTACGTCACCAGGAACTACCTTGAAGAAGAAAATAAGTGTTATACTTCAAAAGGGAAATGATGTGTTTAGAAACGAATTAGTTTGTCTTTGCTCCTTTGAGACTCATCTTTGTTTTTGAGAAAAATTCAGATATGAATTTTTAAGGCAATGTTAGTTGTTAAAACGCTGTAAGAGTAAGTGTTTTTACGGTTTTCATAGTGGTGAGTAAGAATTTAATTTGTCTTCCATCTTGATCACATGGTAAGGCAAGATTACATGTCTTATTCCTATGAAGGATTATGTTTATTTTATTTCCCATCCTAATCACACGGTGGAATAAGATCACATAAGTCCTTGGGTTATAGATGAAATAAATAGTTTGTAAGAATTACAAATATTTGTCATAATTTGAGTAATGTGCAGTACTGTTTGGATAAAATTTTTGGAAGTAAGCATTTCCTTCCATGTAAAGTATTTGAGCCAAACTTTAAGACTATTTTTATATGGTGTTGGTTATCTAAGGGATACGTGATTTTCTTGGGTTTCTACATAATGGTTTCTAGTATGAGTTGGCAATCATATAAGTTTTTCTCAAGTAAATTATTGAGATTCAAAGACGAGAGTTTTCTTGTATAGCAATTGCTATATCAGTTACCTTGTAAAAATCTTTTGAGTTAACTCAGTATTGGCATTGTCTACTATTTTAGTAGTATTGCCAATTGCTATATCTAATCTTGAGAATTTTGTTGCTCAACAAGTTAGAATGTTAAGTGAAGTCTAAATAGTTCTTTGATGAAAAAAAAAAGAGAGACTGAAAATTGTCAATGGAGACAATTTTGTTGGAAATTATTGGACTAAAGGTATTATTGTCCAATATGTTGGTATAATAAAGCGTAAGAGTTTAGTTTGAAGTAGTTGAGTAAGATAACTACTTTTGATTGTCAGTATGCCCAAGCTGAGTTTCGTTGAGAAAAGGATGTAAGGGATTGACAAGATAGGTTATTATCTCGTCATGTGTTGGATAAATCTCATATTTTTGGTTAAAGTAATACTAAGATTTTATCATTGGCAAAAAAAATACTGAGATTTTATCCCAAAAAGGAAATTGAGTAAGGATTTTAAGTAATCCTTGTAACGAAACTAATTTGAGAAGGACTAAAGCTTTGGTTTGGATGACAACAAGGTTGTGTGAATACCCTAGGATTTTATTCAAAATCTGTTGACCAGATCAAGGAAAAGTAGTATGGGAAAGTAATATTATTTAAGATAATGGAGAAGATCAAGAAGGTAAGAGACCGGGATTTGTTATTCAAGATTATGGATTGCTTGATTTTGAAACTGTTCATGTGTATCTTTTGTTGATGAGCTTTGAAAGCTTATTTCAAAGGAAGCATATTTATTTGCTTAATTAGTTCATCCTGGAACAAGTAAATGTATAAGGATTTAAGATAAAACTTTTGATGGACTGACATGAAGCGAAATGTCACCGAGTTCATTTTGATATGTTTAGTTTGTGTGGAAGTCCTGATTGAGCACAAAAGACCAGATGAAATGTTATAGTCTCTTCCTGTTTCAGAATGGAAGTGGGAAGATGTTACAATGAATTCTTGTCATAGTCGTTCAAGACTTAATGAAAGAAGGATTCATATGGAGGTTGTTAATAAACTCACCTAGAGTGTTCTTTTTAATGCAATTAAGATGACTTAAAGAGTACAGAAGTTAGCTAAGGTGTTCATGCATGATGTTTTTCATCTTCATAAAATTCTAAAGACTATTATCTCTTATTGAGATGGATGGTTCATGCCAAAGTTTTAAAAGGAGTGACATCAAGCTTTATGGAGTGAATTAAACTTTAGCGCTGGCTTCCCTCATCAAATTGATGAAAAATGCAAAGAAACAAATTCAAACTCCCGAGGACATGTATTTTGGATTCCACACGAGTTGGAATGGTAGCTTGAGTTTGAGTGACTTCACAAACAAGAACCTTGATCACACGATAAAGAAATGACTCTTTTAAGGCTTTGTAAGGCCAGAAGTGTTGGTTGTCAATTTGTTGGAATGACAATACTGACAAGGTTCTTCATGGGCCAGATTTGGTCAAGAGAACAACAGCTGATATCCCACAAACACGATCAAGGGTGTTAACAGCTCAAAAGCAACAACACTTTTGTGTTGTTTTAAAGCGAGAGCATGTTAAGTTCATCATAAAGAATGACGTTTTTGTTCTAATATCCACCTTGAAAGGCGTATTCCACTGGGGAAAGCGAGACAACGTAAATGCTTGCTATGTTGGATGTTTCGAGATACTGGAAAGAACTAGTAAACTTGCTTAATAGTTTACATTGCCACCTTCAGTTCATTCTATCCGTAATGTCTTCCTTGATAGTATGCGATCAATATATCTCATGTACTCAACAATACTAAGATGGATATTCAACCAAATGACACCTAGGAAGAAAGGCCAGTTTAAATCGTGAATAAGCAAAATATCTTTGGTTAGGTTACCTTGGCCTAAAAACGGAGGTGAAGAAAAGACTTGAAAAACTAGACAGGAAATGCTGAGCCATTTTCCAAAAGTTAATGAACGTTGTAAAGAAGAAGTTTGGTAACTAAGCAGTGGTTGTTTTGTGCTTTGTGCAGAAGTAACAACATGTTTTTTAAGGGGTACAACAAACTTCTGTATAGGTTTGTAGTGGTTGTGTGTATGTGTGCTTATGCTATCCTTCCTTATGATCCGAGTTCTCATTGGTTTCGATGACGAAACCATTTTTAAAGGGATAGTAATGTAATAATTGTGGTTTTTAAGGATATTGTTGAATTTTTCTCGGATATTCTTTTAACCTCTTTGTCCGTTTTAACGCTTAATCCAATATTTTTGTTGGCATTTAAATCCTAGAAAATTTAAAGTGATATCCTAAAATCATAAAGAAATGATTTTATGGATCAGTGTGAATTCTAGGATTTTTCAGTAGAAAAAGAATATTTATTGGATAAGCCGTCTTCTTAAGTATGTACTGTAAAGACTTTAAAGTACGAAACGGAAGCCTTGAAAGTTGAAGGTAGCGTGATAAAATCACGAAAAATTGATTTTATTGGTCTACATAATTTACAGGATGTTTTTCGTTTAGTAAGTTTTTCCATCCGAGGTACATAATTTTACCGCTTTAACGCGAGTCCCGTTCCGAGACGGGAAATCCCGTTAGATCGACTTTCATTTACTTATTGGGGAAGGCAAAGTGATAGATTTGGGTGGACTTTTTCTCCTCCTTTTTGATCGAATCCAACTAGAAAAAAAGGAAGGAACCAGAGAGTTTTGGACGGAACGATGGACTGGGAGAAAGAATTCATCACCGCCGGCAATCTTCTCTGCCCCGTCCACCTACTCATTGTCTTCTTCACCTCTCCCTTTGTATTTTCTAGGTTCTTTACTTGCTCAAAACCAAAACCAGTAGGAGAATCAGGAGGAGCGACGGATTCGGGAAGAAAGAATTTAGTTCATCACCGCCGGTTATCTTCTTGGCCTCGCTGCGCGACGTCGCCGGCGATCACCATCCTCTCCCACCACCAACCACCGCAAGGGATGCCACCGGGCAACACCCAGCCACCCTTGGGCTTGGGGATCGAGCCACTAGTGAGCCAATCGAGCCATAGGGTCAAGTGAAGGTAGTTATGATCGAATTAATTAGCGGGCTGGTTGTGGAGCCACCGTAAGTGCCTTTCAGTCCCGCTACGCTACTTGTTTTTTATGTTTCTGAGATCTTGACTTTGTTATGGTCCGAAAGATTCAAACCGCTCGAGAAATGGACGTCAGGATCTTCAATTATAGCGAATACAAGATTTGACACCGATTGGCAGGTAAAGGACTTCGGATAATTACTCGGGATTCGTTATTAATCCATTAAATCCGAGTTTTGGTCACCTTAAGAAACTGTTACTGATGAACACTTTTTATTTAGAAAGTTGTTTCAAAAGTGAAGCAGACAATTAGTTATAATTTCGCCAAGATGGCTTCTTAATCATGATAGATAAGGATTTGTTATATGTCGATATATGAAATCAAATCGTTTATCGATTAGGAAGTTATAGAATTTGAGTATGCAGCTAAGAAGTGTTTCTGTGATCTCGTTGTTGAGAAATCCTTTTGTTATATTTGTCAGAAAGATGATAAAGATTATTGTTGGAATCACTAAGAGCGTTGAGCACGCTTTCTAAGGCAAGTGGACGATTCTCCCTTGCGTTATGGTTATTAATGAGGATTTGAATTCCATTTGATCTTCATGTTGGGAATAATTTGTGTATTGAATAAAGTTTGATAGGTTGTTAGTTTGTTAGAAATAATGACCATATCGTATTTCAGCTTTTGCGCTAGAACTGAATTTAGGACCGTTGTGTGGCCTTGTGTGTTAGTTGTCTCATGCTGAGACATTATTGTGAAGTAAGATAGTTAGAGATGGGAGTTTAGACTCCAAAACATCTCTTTAGTGGTTCCATGCTGAATCACTGTTGTAAAATAAGTAGTCCAGGGGTAGGAGTCGAGTCTCCAATGACCTCTTTATAACAAAGTCTGTATTGGGGGGCGTAGCTTGCTAGCGGATCCCAATATTGGAGTCATGACTCATGTCTCGCTTCACGTTGAAGGAGGACAATGGTGCACTCTAGCTAAGTGCAAAAGGAACTGATGTGGGTCAAGTGGTCACGGATGAAATAGGCCCTCTCACCCTGACGACATCAGTTACAAGGAATTTATCGGCAGCAGTTGGGTCGATTAAAGGTTATTAAAATGAATGTGTAATGTGAAAATCATAAAATAAAGAGAGTGTGATAGGCACGTTAATGTGACTGAATGGTTATTTCTTTTAATAACCATTCTTGCTCCTGATTAAGAATGATTCTTAATCAAACTTTGATTAAGTTAAGTTGTTTAGTCGTTGAAGACGTTTATGAATGTTATGTGGCTAGTATAAGTTTCCATTAATCGTTTATTCTTCTTAAAGAAACCACAAGCTGTGGTGTTCTCCCTATTGATTATGAAAGTCTTCTGATAGGCCAAATCCTACCCCGCAAGTGTACGGGATTGGTTGTAATACCAAGGTGTCGAACTCTGGGACTATGTAGTATTAATTGTATTCAAATCAGTAGACTAAGTCGTAAAATAAGGAAAGATTGAATTGTGATTTTCGCTATGAAATTAATTAAAGCAAACAAACAAGTAAATATGAGAATATCAATGAGAGAAAGGCTTCTAAGGATGATTGCACAATCTTAACTATGACTTTGTTTGAAGGCAATTATCTAATGTATCCGCTAAATTCTTTCGAATGTTAACAAACGTATCTAGATTCAATTAAACATCCACTTTCATGACTTGCTAATTATAATGTAGACCTTTAAGCACTTAGAATTTAAGATTAAATTGAATCAACATCCGCTTTCACAACTTGCTTACTTAACCTAACCTTGAGGTTTCTATGACAATTGTTATTCCACAAGAGGATTCAAAATACTTTCATAATAGAGAAAACTTAGGTTCAAATCCTAGGGTTCCAATAGGAAAAAGTACCTTTCAGTCTCAATCCCCTGTCTGACTACTTATCAAAGTTTTCACCTTTCAGTCTCAAACTTTGGCAAGTTCCCATTCAAATAAATTACTAGGGCATAAAGCTTCTAGGATTGAATCAAACAAAGCTTCAAACAATAAATTGTGCAATTTTATGGATTAGTCTACCTACACATCATTGGGTTCACCTTAATCTTAGAATTAAGGGTTTAGCTAGACATGGAAGTACAAGAAATCAATTCAATAACGAGATTAAACATATCGGATTGAAGAAACAAACAAACTTGATTCAAATCCAGCAAATCCAAACTCAATTCAACAAAAGTCTTCAAATTCTCCAAAATCTCTCTAAACTTGTCTCTCAAGGAATAGAAATTAGGTTAAAAACTCGAACCCCAATCTAGAAGACAAAGTAAAGTATTTATACAAAGGATAAAATAAGAAAGGTGGCCCAAAAACCCGAGCAAACAAGGTGCACGATCAACGGCGCACGACCTTAGGCAACAACGCACGACCCACGCCTAGGAGACACACGATCGTGCGTCGCGCCGCACGACCAGGTGCACTTGATGCACGATCCATTGCTGGCGCACGGCTCTGGCTTGAGCGGCGCATGGGCTCGGCCTTGTCAACGCACGGTCGTGCGTTTGGAACGCACGACCTGTGCCTTCCTCTGAACCGAGACGCACGATCGTGCACTTCTTGCGCACGATCCAAAGATTTCTTAACACCGCCTGCACAACCGTGCCCTTAGGTGCACGACCTTGCCCTTGCTCGTGTGCGTCCTTCCTTTCGGCTCTTGAATCGTTCTTTTCCGATCACGTTGCCTCCTAGCATGAAGTCTTGATTCCGCTATGTCTCCAAACGCGTCCCATTGAAGCTCAAACTTCTCGAAAGTACCTGAAAAGCATACAAATACGCGTGTAGACATCTATAACGCAAACTAAACTAAAAGTACTAGAAAACATAAGACTAATGCATGAAAACATATAAACTAAGGTCCTAAATGCATGTCCTAATATGCTCTAAAATGCAAGTTATCATCTCCTTCTTATTCTCTATAAGACTGCTAACTGTTGGATCATAATCCGAGCTTAGTCGAATTTTGATGCCAATATGTTTAATTACAACCTTAAGAACCAAGTTAGTTTCTCCACTTGCTTAGTCTTTCATTAGACTAACCCGTCCATCTTCTTTTCTTTTATATGGTCGGCTGGTGTCCGCCGTTGGTATACGACACATCAGGCTCTTCTTGGAAATTGATTCAAGAGGTGGATCCAGAGGTTTGAAGCTCCAGAAGTTGAAGAAAGGTTTCCAAAGGCCATACTTGAGTGAAGTTCTTGGTTAAGTTGCTGCAAGGCGAAGTGTGAAAGAAGTTAAGAACTTAAGAAAAACTTTTTAAAGACTTTGTTCAAATAGAAGGTTGTTCTATTTATTTATTCTATTTAAGTTAAGGTTTGTATAAGACCTTTTACTTGTTTTTTTTTTCGCTGTAATATTTAACTTAATTTTGTTAGGTTTTAAATGGTTTCGTTTACCTTGTTCTAGTATGTTCTGTCAGGTTAAAGCCTTGGGTAACTCTGGTTTAGTCCTAATTAGGGTTACTGGCGGTAATATATCCAAGGTAAATAAGGGGGTGTTACACCTAGCTCCTTCGTTCTCGTCGGGCATCTTCGTTCGAAAACACTCAGCTCACTTTGATTTTTGGGATTTATGTGAAAGAAAACCCTCTCGTTCTCTCTGTCTCACCGAAAGCAATCGATTGCAACCTGTCGCTCTAATACGAAGAAGAATTTAGTGTGAGATTGTGATCTCAGCTCGATTTGAGCTGAAGATGCACGAGAGAATGTTGGAGAAGATGACTCACTGTTTCATTGATTCTAATTCAAACTTTATAATCGTTCACCACATATACTTGTGGTGTAACACCCCCTTCCTACCCTGGAGGTATTACCGCCAGTAATCCCGATTAAGACTAAACCGAAGCTACCCAAGGCTTTAAACTGACTGAACAAACTATAAAAAGGTAAATGAAACCATTCAAAACCTAACAAAATTAAGTAAAACTTTACAGCGGAAAAGAGAATAAAAGGTCTTATACAAGCCTTAATTTAAAAAGAATTAGTAAATAAATAGAACAACCTTCTATTTAAACAAAATCTTCCTTAAGTTCTTATTTCTGAAACTCAGCTTCGCTTTGAAGTAGTTCAACCATGATCTTCACTCAAGTATAGCCATTGGAAACCTTTCTTCAACTTCTGGAGCTTCAAACATCTGAATCCGCCTCTTGAATCAACTTCCAAGAAGAACCTGATGTATCGTATACAACGGTGGACACCAGCCGACCATATAAAAGAAAAGAAGATGGACGGGTTAGTCTAATGAAAGACTAAGAAAGCGGAGAAACTAACTTGGTTCTTATGGTTGTAACTAAACATATTGGCATCCAAATCCGATTAGACTCGGATTATGATCCAACAATTAGCAGTCTTATAGAGAATAAGAAGGAGACTCGCATAGTCAAGAGAGAGAAAACCACCGCTTGTGGTTTCTTTAAGAAGCATAAACAATTGTTGGGAACTCATATTAATGACATCACATTTTGAAAAGCCTCCATCGACTAATCAGATTGACTTAACCAAAGTTTGATTAAGAATCATTCATAACCGGGAGCAAGAATGGCTTTCCGATTGGACGAACCATTCAGGTATATTAATGTGCCTAACGCACTTATCTTATATTACTTTCAAAACTTTTCACAAACAGGTTGGTGATTCATAATCGGCTCGAACTACTGCCGAAATATTTTGGTATTGTAGAGATCACCGAACAATTTCATCCATGGTCATCTAACCCGTACCAAGATCACGGGACTTAAGCTATCCTTGATTTATCATTTTGTATATGGTGAGGTAGAGGTTAGAGAGGCCTATTACCTTGTCATCTACACTGCACCGCCAATTGCACTTAGCTAGAGTGCGCATCACCCCTCTCACACGAGGAGCAGGGGAAGAGTCATGACCCTCCATTAGGATTAGGCCCCTCCTAATGTAATTTTCTTTTAAAGAGAGGATATGGAACCACATTCTCCTCCCTGAAACTACCTTAATTCAGTACATTGTCTCAGCGTGAGACAGCATACAAGGTCAGCCATAACGGACCTAAATCTAGTTGTACCGCAAAACTGAATAAACAACATGGTCATTATTTCTAACAAATATAACAACCTATCATATTTTATTAATCATACAAGTTGTTCCCAACGCAAATATTAAATGGGATCCAATTCCTCATTTAATAACAATAACGCAAGAAAGAATCGTCCACTTGCCTTAGAAGGCGTGCTCAACGTCCTTAGCAATTCCAACAATAATCTTTATCACCCTTCTGTCAAATATAAAAAAATATTTCTCAACAACAAGCTCACATAAACACTTCTTAGTTGTATTCTCAACTCCTACAACTTCCTAATCGATAAACGATTTAACTTCCGAATATCGATATATAACAAATCCTTAGTTATTATGCTTTAAGGAGACATCTTGGCGGAATTATAACTAATTATCCGCTTCACTTTTGAAACAATTTTCTAAATAAAAATTGTTCATTAGCAACAGTTCTTAAAGATGACCAAATCTCGGATCAAACGGATTAACAACGAATCCCGAGTAATTATCCGAAGTCCTTTACCTGCCAATCGGTATCCAAAACTTGTATTCGCTATAACTGAAGATCCTGACGTCCGTTTCTCGAGCGTTTTGAACCTGTGGGACCATATAAACGTCAAGATTATGAAAACCATAAATTTAATTAGCAAAGCGGAACCGAAAGGACCTTACTGTGGCTCCGTAATCAACCCACTAATTAATTTTGATCGTGTATACCTTCACTCGAGCCCATGGCTCGTTTGGATCGATAGTGGCTCGATCCCCGAGCCCGAGGGTGGCTGAGCGTTGCCCAATGGCGGCCCTTGCGGTGGTTGGTTGTCGGAGAAGCTAACGATCGCCGGCGGTGACATACGTTGAGGCAAGAAGATGAGCCGACGGTGACGAATTGAGTTCTATCTCCCCGTCCATCGTTCGGTTTTACAGCAGCAACCCAACATAGAGGAAGAAGAAGGTGAGGTGTAGGAGGAGGTGAGGAGGAGGTAGGGGAAGAGGTTGGTGGACGGCGGTGAAGGTATTCTCTCGCCCGAGCCCGTCGTCGTTCCGTCCTCTCACTCTAGTCCCCTTTCTCTTTTCTTATACAAATTTTGGAGACAAACACGTAGACTTTGATAAGGCAGAATGGTATGCCGGTGGAGAAAGAATTCATTCTCCCAGATTCCTTCCTTGTTAAGCATAGAAAAGATAAGTTTTAAAACTCAAAACCCGGCTCGGAACGGGACTCGCGTTAAAGCGGTAAAATTATGTACCTCAGGTGGAAAAACATACTAAATACAAAACGTCCCGTAAATTATTTAGACCAATAAAACCAATTTTCCATGATTTTATCTCGCTACCTTCAATTTTTAAGGCTTCCATTTCGTATTTTAAATCCTTTACAATACATAATTAAAAAGACGGCTTATCCAATATATATTCTTTTTCCACTGAAAAATCCTAGAATTCACACCGATCCATAAAATCATTTCCTTGTGATTTTAGGATATCACCAAGAATTTTCTAGGATTTAATCTCCAACAAAAATATTGGATTAAGCGTTAAAACGGACCAAAGAGATTAAAAGGATATCCGAGAAAAATTCAAAAATATCCTCAAAAACCATAGTTATTACATTAGTACCCCCTTAAAAATGGTTTCGTCCTCGAAACCAAGGAGAACTAGAATCATATGGAAAGATAGCACAAGCACATACACACAACCACTACAAACTGATGTCTCTCTATTTGGTGGTGTTTTTATATGTGATTTCCTTTGTAAATATGTTTCTTTTTCCCCTTTTCTTGTGTGTTTTGTTCCTTTTTAGCTTAGTTCCCGTATTTCTATGAGATTCGGAGACTATGCGCATTTTATGTGTTTTGTAGGTAATTTGGCATGGATCAAGGGTCGTTTTGAAGGAGAGTCGAGACATGGAGCAAGGCCCGAGCTAAAGAGGGAAAGAGAGGAGCAAGCCATGAAGAAGAACAAGAGGAAAGCCAACAAGAAGAAGGTGGAACGAGGTTCGGACCGAGTTGCAACCAACCTCGGGCCCGACTTGAAGTTTCAACCTCGGATCGACATGCACAGTAACTCGGGCCCGAGGTCCTCCGTGTCGGTCCGAGTCGGTCACTGGACTACTTGGGCTCCAAGGCACGAAATTGTGAACTTCCACTTTTGCCCCTCATCTAATCTATAAAAGGCCCTCTTGTCTTCTAATTTAGGGGTTCCCTCTCATACACACAAAAGGGGGGGGGGGGGGTTCCAAGGGATCCAAGAGGATTCTTGGAGAGCAAGGAGGAAGGAGAGGAGAAGGAAGAGAGAGAGAGTCGGCCAAGGGAGGAGGTCTTGATAGGTTTTGTTGGTAGATTTGCTTTGATTTGCTTTGTTCTTGTGGATTTGAAAACCCTTGATTGGAACTTGTGGATTGCTTTGGATTTGAATGAAACTTTGATTTGTTTTGAGATTGATTATGACGATTGCTTTCCCTTTTGATTTGATTGCTTTCTTTGCTTGTCACATGGAGTAGATCTCCTTGATCTTGGGTTATGGGGGAAAACCCTAGCTAGGTTTGGGCTAGAAACCCCAATTCCATAGCCTTGAGTGCTTGATCTAAGGAACCCACTCTACATAGAGCTACAATTCCTTGCGAAAGTTGGGAATCAAGGCTTGTGATTGGCAAAGTAGCGAAAGTGAACATGTGTCAATCTCAAGACCTTGCTTCGAAGGGGATTTCCCCAATGATCGATGTGTAGAAGTGGTTGGAACGAGGGCGAAAGCACTCGATCCTAGTCCGATCATCACTCATTGCTTGAATTGGGGTGGATAAGCCTTAATCTACTAGAGAAGGAACCCAAAAGCCCAAGATCTACTTTTAATTCTTGAAGTTCGACAAACCCAGCTACCTCGGGCCCGACTTACCCAGTGTCGATCCCGAATTCCTCTTGTCGCCAACTTCGAGCCCGACGTGACCTCAGTGTCGGTCCCGACTGTTTTCTTTGTTTTCCTTTGTTTTATGCTCTCCTTTCTAGCTCCCTAGTGTCTAGGCACATCGATCGAGTAGACTTCCCGAGTGTTCGACACCCACCACGTGCTACAACGGGGTCGGGTTATAAATTGTATCTCTTGACCCTCGCATCCGAGAGCGATCAAAAGATTGGCGCCGTTGCCGGGGAAGTCTAAGTGCATTGAGTGCCAATTTGGTGAGTTTCTTGTGTTTTGGTAGTGATTTGGGTGAGGGAATAGCCTAAACCCTTTGTCTTTGTTTTGGTTTGTGTCTTCCCAATTGAGGAGGGTTCCAGTCTCAGGTTTTGGGTTAAGGGGACCATTACCAGTCCAGTTGTCTTTCCAAAATCGGATGGTTTTGCCATCCCCCACTTGCCAGATGAGCCCCTTGTTGAATAGGACTCGTAGGCCTAGTAGCTTGGACCACTGTCATGATGTGTTATGTTTTTTCTAATAGTTCAGGATACTTTCCAATTTGAGGTATTTTTCGGTCATTATTTTGACCCAGAGGTTGTTAGGTTCCGCTAGTATTTTCCAAAGAAGTTTCATTTGGAGTGCTTGGTTCATTTCGTCCACCTTGGCGATTCCCAGCCCCCCGTGCGCGGGCGGGCGATAAATGGAATTCCAGCTTATGAGTGGTTTGTAGTTGTTTTCCTTATTCCAAAAGAAATTCTTGTTAATTTGATCTAGTTCTTTCAGTGTTGACTATGGCAGCATGAACGATTGCATAATATAGTTTGGCTGTGCTGAGAGGTTTGCTTTGATTAAGGTTTTTCGCCCTTCTGGGACAGGGTGTTAGCTTTCCACTTTGATAGTTGGGATCTAGTACGTAGAACTAGGGGTTTGAAAGTGTTTTGTGTTACTCTCCCGTTAATTATCGGGCATCCTAGATATTTGTCTAGAGCAACTGTGTTTGCTATTTGTAGAATTTGTTTTATCTGATCCTTGGTGTTGTTATTAGTGTTTTTGGTGACTTGGAAAGCAGATTTGTGGAAATTGACTTTCTGGCCAGAGATTTGACAGTAGTCGTCGATGGTATCCTTGATAATTTTGCAGGCTTTGCCATTTGCATTTGCAAAGATGATAATCTCATCTGCGAATGCCAAAAAGGGGATTTTTGTTCCATTTCTCGATATTTGGATCCCGATACCACTTTTTGGGTTGGTGCTTAAGATGTGGAGCGTCCTTGCTAGAATTTCGGCAGCAAGAATGAATAAGTACGGTGATAAGGGGTCCCCCTGCCTAAGGCCTCGTTGGGGGTAGAATTGTTCTGTTGGTCCGTTGTTGACTAGGACTGAGAAAGTGACTGTTTCAACACATTCTCGGATCCAACCCACGAATTTATCATGAAAGCCGAATTTGTGAAGGACATCAATCAGTAATTCTCAACTAATCCGATCATAGGCTTTTTCGATGTCAAGTTTAATTGTAATCCAACCCTCCCGTCCATGTTTGTTACGGGAAGGAGTGGAAAATTTCATATGCAATGAGTGTGTTGTCGTGGATGCTTCGGTTCTGGACGAAGGCTCCTTGCATCGGGTGGATAAGTTTGTTTAATACGTTTTTGAGGCGATTTGTTAGAATCTTCGAGATTACTTTATAGATGGTATTGCATAGGCTAATTGGCCTGTAATTGTTAGTTGAATTCGGGTTATCACATTTTGAGTTGTTTCAGAATTTTTCCCGTGTGAAAGAAGCTTTTAACAGCTTTGGTCACGTCCGGGCCAACGATATGCCAATATTTTTTATAGAAACTTGCCGGCATTCCATCCGGGCCAAGGGATTTGTCATCCCCGATATCAAACATGGCATTCCTTTTTTCAATGTTAAATACCGGTTTTGTGAGCTCTATGTTGTCTACTTCGGTTATTTCTTTTTGGATGGTTTGTGTCATGTTTTGGAGTTTCATGCGGTTTATTTCCACAGCCCGGAACCTGTTCTGGAAGTCCCGTTTAATTGTTGTTTTGATGTTTTCAAGTCCGGATATTTGCGTACCTTCGGCTGTGCAAATTTCTTTAATATTGGTTCTATTCCTTCTACCGCTTGCAATTCGGTGGAAGTATTTGGTGTTTTTATCATTTAGTTTGATATGGGTGTTTTTTGCCCTTTGTTTCCAGTATGAGTTGTGGAAGTTCAAGAGACAGGACCGTTTCTTCGACAATCTTGCTTGCTTTTGGATCAGTTGCAAGTTTTTGTGTTCTATTATCTCTTTTTGGATTTGGAGTTGTTCCTCGTCAAGTTTTCTAATCTGTTCAAATATATTTCCAAAGGTGTTTTCATTCCACGCTTTCGCCTTTACTTTAAGGAGTTGGGTTTTCTTCGTTAGGTTAAACATATGGGACCCTCCGATGTTGAGCCGCCAAGCTTGTTTGATGACGTGTTGGAAATCTTTTCGGGATGTCCACATCATTTCGAATTTGAATGGTTGTGCTTTGAAGGGAACCCCTGTCGGGAGTTCACACGAAATGGGACAGTGGTCAGATGATGAAAACGCATGATTTTTTGTGGCGATGGAGGGGTACCATTGGATAATTTGGCTGCTCAGTAAGGTATGGTCCAGCTTCTCATAGGTTGTATTTTCTAGATCTTTAGATCTATTCCATGTGAATTTGTTCCTAATCGTTGGGATATCACAAACATCACATTGATTCTTAAAGTTGATAAGGCGTTCAAAACGGGAGTGGTTTGGGGTGGCTCCCCCTTGTTTTTCATCTGGGTGTTGGATTTCATTTAAGTCGCCCATTAGAATGCATGGGAGGGTACAATTTTTGATAAATTTCGTCAGTTTTATCCAAAATGGTTCCTTGTCATGCGCCTGTGGTGGAGCATATGCAAATACAATAACCATTTCATCTCGGGATTCCAGATTAGTGTAATGAAAACCAATGAACCGGTCGTCTTTATGGATTGTGTCAAGTGTTTCGTTCACCAGTTGTTGTCCCTTCCATAGGACGCATATTCCGCCAGAGTAACCGTTAGCCGGTAGGAATTCGATGGAGTCAAAACCCGCTTTTTGCCAACTTACACAGTTGGGTGGGTTTTGGGCTTTTGTTTCAACTAAAGCGATTATATTAATCCGTTCTAAGCAGCATAAAGCGTTGATTTCAGTCCAAAAGGACTTACGCTTTATACCCCTGCAATTCCACAGGCTATCTTCATAAAAAACGATCTTATTGTGGCTTTTGGCCATTAATTTTCTAGATTCTTTCCAAAGTAATGAGTACCTCATTTTGGAATGCTTTTTATTGTCATCCTCAATTTTGAATTGCTTTTTTGTTGCTTTCGCATAATCTATGACTAAAAAAATGCACTTTTTTAGTCGGATTTGGTACGCAGTGGGTCGAGTTTTTCGACATGTGTGACTTTTGAAGGCCGAAGTATTGGGGATCTCCCATTTATTCTCATTGTTATTGTAGTAAAATAAAACCGGTTGGTTTCAAGATAAATTCTGGCTTGAAAACACTTTCCATCACATGGGTTAGAAGAACATGTTTTTTGACACAAATAGCTTATATAGGCTATTACAGGTAAGAAACGCCATCTATTTCCAATGCTATTTTTGGTGTGAGTTTGTTAGTTGGATCCGCCGAGTCCAACATCAAATGACACAGCAGAGGAATAACACACAAGTGATCGATAATGTGAGCCAATAAAAGGGGTTCAAAATACGAACTAGAAAGTCACTGCAAACACGCGAGTCGGCTAGACATCTGAAAAAAGGTTTAAGCCGATTTCTCGGCGTTGATTTTTACCCCCTGCATCTGCAGGTGCAGCAAAAGAGCACAATACCGGTTGCAATTCAGCAACATGCTGTTTGACATTTTGGTTGGGTTTGCATTATAAGCATAAAACCATTTGCAGGTTTGAAACGAGTGGTAGGGAGTTTTTTGTCTCCTGAATTTTATTTGTTCCACTCTACACATGATAGTGTAGACAACTAACTTTGAATTCATAAAGGTGGATTCCACACAATACTTTGAGGGTATTCCTCCAAAACAAATGCACAAAAAAGTGCAAATAATTAAGAACAAGGATTTTGGCAGAAAGTTAGGATTAAGAGACAATAGTGAGGTTGGACCTCTAGAAAGCATGTCAACAACAATCAAGTTATTAGGAAAGGGTTGTTTACTCCCCCAACTGATCTTAGTTGAAAAGATAAGTTTAGGAATTGTAAGGAGATCAAACGGAGTCTTTGCAATAAAAAAAGAATCTAGAATAAGAAAATAAATCACTGAGAAGGTTAAACTAGAGGCCAAAATTATAAAACGGAGCCTTTTGGGGGTTTTATCTTCTGGATAAAGAAGAAGATAAACTTAGAAGGGGAAAGGAGATGTAGTACCAGAAGGTTTGATATAAGCCAGTATGCATAAAGGGTATAAGAGGAGAGCCAACCGACAGCAAGGAGCGGACAAGTGCCAGTCGGGACCGTCCCGAACCCACAGCACCACCACCACCACCGTAGCAAGCAAACCCCCAACCCAGCACGCTTACGAACACGCCCACGCCATAACACCAGGCCAAAGACGCGCCGCCGCCTCCGCTAAGAGTCGAAACCTCGATGAAGTCGCTCAAAAAAAGCCGAGATGACCGAACATGTTTCCGACCAAGTGGATCTAGGTATCCAAGGCGATAGCTCTGGATAGGCACGAACAATCAGTTTTCGGCCTCCATCAATGGCGAGGGTAAGCCCGGGCGAATCATGACGCCGCCATGGATTGGAGCTCCATGTCCACCACCATTTGAATTTCTGGTGGAAAAAGAAGATTAGTGATCGAAGTTTGAATGGCTTGTAGTTTTGGTTTTTCGCCTGCTTCACTTGCGATCGAGAGCACACGAGGAAATAAATTGGATAAAAGCTCATCATCAATTGCACACACACAGGAGGATTAGCATATTCTTGGCCTCCGCTAGCCATCCATTGAAGGAGGAGGCAAATTAAACACTGAAGGATTGTCGGGGCGATTGGATTTAGATGCTTCTTCATCCGGTTTATTGTTGAAGGCGACGGGATCTCACTCGGAATCTTCGATTGGGTATTGGGATTGACCGAGTTTGCGGTCGTGGGCCTGTCAGCGGCGGTGGGATCTGGGGGCGGCGGCGGCGATGGTGAACTAGGGTTAGGGACGGGATGATGAACGGATTTTGAGCGCATGAAGCGCGTTCTATATTTCATTGTGGTGGGTCTTGGGAGTTATTAAGTTTCTTTTTTTTTAATAAGGAAAGCAATTTGATGTACTACATATGTCTGGTAAATCGAGAGGCCGAAAACCGGCAGCCGGATAAATCGACAAGAGAAAGAAAAAACTACAAACCTAGCAACTACAAAGAAATAAAAACATCATCAAAAGATCGTTGAACAAAGCATGGGCTGAACTGATGAAGCACGTGAGGAACAAGCAGTGCGTAGCACAACGAGAAGAGCAGAGAAGACGCCAATTGGGAAAAAATGCACAAGACGAGGTCCCGGGGAACAACTGTGGACACTTCAGATTTGGACTCGCTCTGGGAGCCTTCAAGTGTCGATCACACAGCCACGATTTTAACCAAACTATCACCGTCGAACCTCCGATCCCGCAGCACACAAGACCTGAACCTTGAGCCAAAATGCACCGATACCACATCCACGCAAGGGTTAAAAGAATGGGATTCCCAAAGACAAATAATCTTGTAAAATGCCATAAATGTTGTTACATTCACTAGGTGAAAAACTAGTGTACTGTTGGTGGATTTAAGCCCATGAAGATTAATTAATTGTTTGGTACATTGGTTTGTTAATAATATACCGAAAATTGTTTTTAAAATATGGGTTTTAGAGCTCATTTACTTGTATGGACTTAAGAGCCCATCTAGTATTCTCCAAGCATCAGAATTGGATATTTAGTTTTTTTTCGTATACTCAAGCGTATTTAATAGCAGAAGGAAGAGTTGGACTTTACACTTTCTCCCTTCCTTTTTTGTTTTCTTTTAATTAAAACAAGAACGTTTTGTTACCTTTTTTTCTGCAAAAAGTTAATACCACACAGAAAAGGTTATGATTTCCAGAGGATTTCGATTTCCAAAATATGGGAGCCGTTTCCAAAACGCGTGAGTATAAAATATTTTTGTTTCCAATTTTTCCTTATCATTGCCGACTGCCGGAAATTGAACACAACAGTCGCCGGTAACAAGCAGAGTGTCGCGAATCAGTAGATTATAGGCAGGTCTTGCCGACAAGTGCCTGAACCGATGTGAAACAAGCGTTCACACAAAGAACAGGTTGAGATTTAGGGGTTTCCCATAATAAAATTTTGTTGGTGTTGTAAGATTTGGTTCTTGTGGATTAATTTCCATATTGTTTTGTATCGGGGATCTACGGTTTGGTGGTTTTGTTGTTTAGCTTTGTTTGGAGAACGGAGGGTGTTTTTAGGTGGTCATGTGGTTGTTCGAGGACCAGTGGTAGGCTCCCGGACAAAGCTGAAAGTCGCCCGACAGAACCGAGAGGCAGTGGCGGAGGAGTTGAGAAGGTGAAAGAGACGATAGAGCCGTGGGATTAGATAGATAGGGTGTTGGCCTGGTGCTTTGAGGCGGTGTTGGAGATTTTTATTTTTTCCAGATCTCCTTTACAAAAAAGCGTAGATCAAGATCCAAGAAGTTGATACAGGCTTGAATCAAAGAAGATCGGCAAAATTCGGTTGTCTTTGGAACAGATCTGGTGGTTTTTCATTGTTGGAGAAGCCATGGCTGGCAAGTTTTTGTGGTTTCGGTTTCTCAAAGTGAAACCCTTTTATATTTCATTGATTATTATATCCGACGACCAATCCGATAGAAAGCCGGCCTGATCCGAGTGAGAGCGAGGGTAGAGCCATGTGTGTGTGAACGGCGGTAGAGCCATGGGGTAAGCGGCGGTAGAGCCATTGAGAGTTGGGAGGTTATTCTATTAAAGAGTTGGAGTTGGTAAACATTGTTTTTGAAAATCTGTAGATGGTTGAGGGGTTGGATTTTTTGAGAGTTTCTCTCTCTAAAAGAGAGAGTTACTAGTGATTTTGGGGATATGTTAACATTAAGTTTGATATCAAAGAGTTATCTATATACATTATAAAATAGAAAAATTTGGCCAATTAATGACCAAACCATTTTAGTATAATCAAACCATTGCTTTAATGACATTTTTTTAGATAAACATCTTTTCAAATTCCTACAATACATTTTAAAAGTTTAGTAACCGAAATGATATAATTCACTATCAACCGAAATGATACAATTTCCCTATTAATTGCTATCATATTAATTGGCCTATTTATTTTTATCCTATTAATTACTTACACTTGCAATTGGTCTCTTGCATTCCATAACAATTTTTGCATTAAACAATCGTCATAAATGATAGAACCACTTACAATTGCCCATTAGCATTCTATAACAGTTTTGAATAAACCAATTTTTTCCAATTTTGCACTATATATATCCATCAACACCTATCGAACTCCTTTTACAACAAAACTTGCAAATCGAACACAAAGAGAAGTTCTACTCATCGCATCTCAATGGTAAGGCTTTGCATACTTTTGTAATCTTATTTCTGATGTATTTCCAATATACTACACACATACATTTATTTATTCTTTTGTAATAGGATACAACAATGAAATTAGGCTCATTCAACACACATAAGAAAAACCCACAAGAGATTCCCAAAATGGACCAAAATAAATTAAAAGTGGAATGAAGTTAGACAAGTCAATTTAAAGGCAAGAAATATTTTTTTTACGTATTCTTTCATGCAATTCCTATCTTCATTGAAAAAAGAGTAAATTTTGCTTAATCTCATAATTATAAATTTGTTTTGAAAGTATAATTTGTTATCTTTGAAGTAGATCCATTGAAATGCAACGTTTTTACTACTTTATTCTTATATATTATTCATATCTTTTTATATACTTTTATGTATTCTATGGGTTGGTCTAGCCGCCTAGCTATAATATATATAACTTCTAAATTATATAATTATATTACATTAATTAATATTTCCCTTTTATTTTTAATGTTTTTAATCAATAATTAAGTTGCAAATTGCAATGGACTTAGCACCAGAAAATTAAAATTCAGTTCACAATATAATAAGTATATTTAGGAATTAATTTGACCAAAAAGAAAAGTATATTCAGGAATTTATCTCTTCAGTTTATCAAAGCTTGCCGGGTATTGATAAAATCCCAAATGGAAGAAGGATTTACAACTTGCAAAACTTTCCCATCAACCATATACACAACTCTATTTGCATATTCAAGTTCTGCTGAACGATGAGTTACCCATAACGAATCACATCTTTAGAGCTACTCTGGATCATTAACAAAAAGAATGGGTTATAAAAAAACTTATTAATTTATAATATTGTATCCTATAAGTATAATATAACTACATTCTTATACGTATTTTATTGATTTTGGAAAATCAATTTTAATGGAAAAAACACTTTCAACGAGACAAACTCTCAAATCTTTTCATGATACTTTATTATTTACATTTTATTTTTAGGCCACATAAATGAGAGATTAAAAACCATTACTTTATAAATTGATAAAATAAATACGGACTGTTATAGATATAATTCTATAGTGCCAACCATCAAACTTCTCGAACATAAATTAGAATGCCAATTTTCAAGATTAATAACAACTTTAATGAAATTTAAGATGACCATTAATCATAACAATTACATCTTACAAGTTACAAAAATAAAAACGTTTCAACTAAGGGCATTGCAAATGACTCTTCATTTTTTTAAGATGACCTTTAATCATAGCAATTACATCTTACAAGTACAAAAATAAAAACGTTTCAAGTAAGGGCATTGCAAATGACTCTTCATTGATATGTGCTAAGTAGGAACATGAGGAAAATTCAAAAACAATTAATTGTTATTCACAAAAAAATCACTAAAATAAAATGATCCAGTTAAAAAGGCTTGCCAAATACAATTTTGAATCAAAGAAAAATAACATTATGACTCCTCATTGTCTAACTCCCGGTTAAAAAGTCTATCAAATGCTAATAGGTTACACAATAGACTCATATTTTCAAAGTCCATACACATTACAAAGTTTGTATTTACTTTTGGTGCCGTTTCATATGTTTCCTTTGAATCTCGAAATGAATTTAAACCTTTTAAATTTCTTATTCTTTTTTGTTTTTACATGAATGGATGTAAGAGTATTTAAACAATTTAATTTTTCAAACTTTATTATTTTTGTTACTGACTTCTTTGAACCTATTGTAAGAATTCATTCCAGTAGTGTAAAAAAGTTGTTTTTAGTCATCGAGTGAAATTTTTCTTCATGTACATCAAATAGTTTCTGTAAATTATACATATTATTTTTTTAACACGGACCATTGTTCGGAAAATTTTTGGACGAAGCACATATTTGGCATCAAATGAAAACAAATCTTAAGGTGTAAAATATGAATAAATTTGATGTGTTGGATTTAGGAGATCAAAAATTATAAGGGTCGCACTTGACATTAAACTAAAGCAAGCCTAATCAATTTGCCTTGATACAATAAAGGAAAGCATGGGTCGGAAAATTTTTAGATGAAGCACATATTTGGCATCAAATGAAAACAAATATTAAGGTAAAAATATGAATAAATTTCATGTGTTGGATTTAGTACAACTTTACTGTACAATATATATTCATTTTTTGGGGGGATTTTATTCAAATTCATACATGCTGCCCTAAATAATAAATATTTAATATTTCACCAAAAAATAATAAATAACTAATATCAAAGACATAACAAAAAAATTATTTTGACAATGTAAAATAAAAAGTTACATACACTATCAAAAAAAAGAAGCAAAAACAAGAACTTTTTTGATTTCTAATATATATAATAAATACCATTACCAATTTACTATTATGCTATTTAATTTATTACCTTTTTTTAACCAATAAATCACAAAACATAAAACATATCGAATTATTGTAATAATATTTTTAAAATAATAAACATATATATTTTTTTAAAAAAAGCACTTGCAAAATATTGACCCGTGCGTAGCACGGGTTTATCCACTAGTTTTAATACTATTTGTTAGAAAATAGCCATATTAATGATATCAATTGTATTTAATTATATCTGCGGGCCCACCGCTCTTCTCTGACAAAAAAAAATTGTATGTAGTTATGGGTTCTGTTTCCTTGGAACCGGGAAATTGAACCACAAAAGCTATTGGTTCCGGAATTGGAACCGGAATCGGTAGAATAAGGGTTCGATCAATTGATTCTGTTACCGGTTCTACAGTGCTTCGAATGGGCGAACCAGTGATTTTTCTTGTTCCACCATTTATTTAAGTATTATTTTTGAAAAATTAAAGTTAAATTTTATGATTTTAGTTTTTTTTTTTTTGCTAAAGTTAGAGTTTCGTGTTTAGTTTTAATGTAGCGTCTAATTAAAATATAGTGTTTGGATACCCTAATTTTACTTAATCTTAAAATTGTTTTTAATTTTTTTTTTTAAAAAAAATACTCTCAGAACCGGAACCGGTCTCGAAACTGACGGGAACCGGTCTTCAACCAGAAAAAACTGAAACCGGGACCGAACAGAAAATCGGGGGTTAGCTTGTACCGGTTCCTGTACGTGTTCCATGATTCTGAAACTGTGAAACTAGAGTACCAGACCCACTAATTGTACCCACTAATTGTACTCTACCTATATAGATATCAATATTTATATCTAATATAGGAGTATTTTTGTTTGATAACAAATAAGCATGGTTTTTGTACGAGAGACTCACTTTTCGTAAATCGGATTCGTAAACTAGTCGATAAAACGCATAAATCAAGTAAATCGGCTTGCATCGACCGACTCAATCCAATAAAAAGAAAAATAACGAGAGTTAAAATTTTCATCCAAGTAAAGAAATGGAGGCAAAAATCGAATTTAAACCTTACAACATCTCCCTATACCTCCAATAGGTCACCTCACAATGAGCATGACCTTTTTGTCTTTCTAGACAAAAAGCCCAACAATAGATTTTGTTATGCACAAGCCAAACAATTAGGGCTGGTCATGGGTCGGGTTATGGGTGGGTGAAGCACTTCCAACACTCGACCCGCGAATAAAAATAGCTCACCCGATCGACCCATTAATCGTAAAGCCTTTCACCCATATCCAACCAACCCCATCACCGCGGATGGGTCGTGTAACCAGTCAATTATTAAATTATAAAAATAATTTATAAAATTCTAGAATTAATAAAAGAAACATTAACTTTGGCGATGCTGAAAAAGGGTGGCGACCGAAGTGAGGAAGACTAGAAATAAAGCAATGAAGGAGAGTTATTGGCGTTGATTTTTAAGAAGACGGCAATGGAGAAGCAAAGAAGACGATTAAAAGAGTGCAAGTCGCGTGGAAGCCGAAGGCTACAAACCAGAACACGACAAATGGCTAAATGAGTAGTAGAATTTGGAGGCGACAATATTAAGTTGGTAGGCTTGTTAGAGGTATTAGAATATACTACTCCGTAGTATATATATTAGGTTAATATATGCGATGATAAACGGGTGAGGTGGGTAATTGGCAGTGATTGGGTTAAGGATCAGGTATAAAATCTCACCCATATCCGACCCATCACCCACTTTTATTCGATTTTTCACCCCTATATTTAAGTCGGGTAAAATGGGTGGATCGGATACCCACAAATAAAGTCCATCCCTACCAACAATATATCACACTCTCACCAACAAGAGACGCCCAACAATAATTGTCCCATATTCCCATGCATATGTTAACTTCAAAAGTGACACGGCCTTCTATACCTTTAATTACTCTTCCCCTTAATTGTAACCATAACTCCGGCCTTTCGTTTCATTCGACCAGCCGAAGTTGGATCGAATTACCGTTACCATAATTCGATCTTTGATTTCCCATGCTGTTTTGTGATCCATTCCCGACACTTCAACTTCTTTCCAAAGGCCTATAAGTTGTTAGCACATCCATAATTTGTGATATCCAACTCTAAAAATGTCCACCTACGAAGTCAAGATATTAGGCCGAGTGGTCTCCACAACCGTCGTCTCCACACAACCAATGCTCCAAGCAAACCTTCGTCACTTGCTTTCTAGCCCCGGCAAAGAGAAAGACGTAAGGCGCATAGTTGGATTGGACATCGAACAAGGCGACAAAGAAATCCACCTCTTGAAACTCGCATCCTCTTCCATTTGCCTTCTAATCCAACTTCACCGATTCCCACCTCAGACACTCCCCTTCGAACTCTCCAAGTTTCTTCAGCTCTCTACCATCACATTCGTCGGCATTGGGATCCAATACTCCCTCGAAGCACTCCAGAGGCTATACGGGCTTCGGTGTAGGAATTTTATTGACTTGCGCTCGTTGGCTGCTTCTGTCAGGGGTGATACCAAGTTTTGGGGATATGGGTTGGAAGAATTGGCTTATCAGGTCTGCATAATCGATGATGATTGCGTCAAGAAACCGGAGGATGTGGTGTTTAGTGATTGGGCTGCGATTTCATTAAGCAACGTACAGTTGACGGCAGCCACAGCTGATGCTTATCTTCCTTTCTTTATGGGGAATCAATTGGTTGGAGGATCCTCACCTTACTGTTATGGCCGGTGATTTTCGTTATGGTTCTGTTTCCACGCATTAGATATCTTGACTTGATTGAGTTCCTTTTGCTGTGGCTTTGTGTTGTGTGTTTCATTTGCTTCTTTTCGTAATTTGTTCTGGTAAGGTACGAGTGTACGTGTTCCATTTGCTCTTATGTAATGTGTTTGTGGTCTTTTGTTTCACGACGTACTGTATTTGTTTCAAAGTTTGAATCTTGTTCCATGTGAATTTGTATCGTAAAGCCTCAAAATGCAATCGTAAAACCTTAATTTTTTTTTGAGATAAACCTATATTGTCGTGACTAACCCTTAATTTGTCTAAATGATTTTTGGCAGTAAAAGTCAATGTTTAGCTGAATTTTGTATAATTAGTCTGTTTTAGTAATTTTTTTTTTATTATTACATTGCTCTCTATACGCATTCACCATTAATTAGGCTTAGTATCACAGATATAACACATCCCATCACCAAAAAATGGGTTTAGTTAAGGTTGAGTTTTAAGAAAACTCTATCGGTACCCAATTAACTTAATATTTTTCTTCTAATGAGATTAGAGTAGCAAGCTACACAAATTAAACTAAGATTTATGGATCAAGCTAGCTAGTTCTGATCCCAAGAAAAACATAAATCCTCCGGCAAATCAACATCATGAAAACACGGCCCCTTCTTCTTAACAACCCAATTACAAGACCTATCCAATCCCGACCCACACCCTTCATCTCTTCCATTCTGATATATATCAAATCTATTATGATACAAATGCACCTCCCCGTTGAATCCAAAGCTACAATAAGCGTTATGATCGGGCCAAAACTCGATCTTTGTACTTTCCCCCAACGCCACCTCGTGCACGCCGGAGCCAGCGGCGTTGGCGGCGTCAATACAATGCACCACAAGATTCTCTTGCCCTTCTAGATTGTTCCACAAAACCACCACCACTGTCTTCTTCGGCGGGCTCACCATTTGTATTAGTGTTCTCCTGGCGGCGTTGGCTGCCGGACACAATCGGGCAGCCAAGGCCGCCGCCAGGAGAACCGCCACCGAGAGGATGATCTTGTATTGGGATGCCATTTTCTATGTTTTTGTTTCTGTTTGAATTCCTAAAAAAGGAATGAAGATGGAGAAAGGTGGGATCGGTGATTAGGGATTCGATTGAATTAGTATATGGATAGTATTGAAACAAGGTGTGATGCCGAGAGCCCTCTATCAAAGTTGTATTCAGACCAGAAAAAAGATACTGCCGAATTTCAGACCAGAAAAAAGATACTGCCGGATTTTCATCCTTTTTTGTAGTCAATTACAAATCATCAGTTTACACATCAAAATTCCCTAAAAAAAGTTTATCTATTAAATAAAAAATTTCCCTCAAAAAATAATTATGTATTCAAATCGAGTTCCGATGTATCGAAATAAAAAAAAATAAATTAATATCATCGTAGTATAGCCTTGTCGACTGTGGAGGTTGGGTCTTGGAGTCCAAATATACACATCCTTACTATGAACATGTCTTGAGAGTGTTTTTGATAAACTTAAAAAACGTAAATGAACTTTAAATCTTACGGGGTTCATTATTTTTATGCGTGGCCGGGTTCACACAATGTAGATAATGAAAATAGGACCCGTTTATTTATAATTTTAGTATTCAAGGATAATGAAGCATTTTTTGAATAAAAGGCGCGATCGAGGTCTATATCCAGGGTGTGCGATTTCCCATGTGAAACGTCTATACTCTTAGTAACTCCAATTGTGGCGATCGAATGCTGGACGATTTGCATTTTCCCATGCCATACGTCTTTTAAAATCCAGTAACTCTCGACTCTTCAGTTTCTTTCAAGGGCCTATAAATTGCTTGCACAATTCGTAATACTCTACTTTCTGTCGACTCAATCGCACACTAGCTTCTATCTCAATTAATCCAATCCAAGCTACAGGCCAGTTTGATCCTTCCGAGATGTCCACGTACACGGTTGAAATCCCGGGCCTAAGGCCGATCACAACAAGCGTAATCTCTACCCCAACTGAACTCAAATCCGGCCTAAATACCCTGCTTTCATCCGTCAATTACGGCGAGCATGCAAGGCGTGTTGTTGGATTGGACATTGAACAAGCCAATGATGAAATCGACCTCTTGAAGCTGGCAACCATTTCTAGGTGCCTTCTCATCCAACTCCGCCGCTTTAGTCGTGAAATCCTACCCTCCGAACTCTCCCGATTCCTCCAGCTCCCTGATATTTCGTTCGTTGGTGTCGGGATCAAGTACTCTGTGGAGGCGCTTGAGAGATCGTACAAGATCCGGTGCAGGAATGCTATCGACTTGGGAGTGTTGGTTGCCTCTTATAAGGAAGATAAGAAGCTTCAGTTTTGTGGTTTAGTTGATTTGGTCGTCTCTTTGTGTGGGAATTGTGGTGTATATGTGAAAAGCCCAAATGTAGCATTTAGTGATTGGAATGCTAATGTTTTGAACAAGGAACAGATCGAGGCCGCCACTTCTGATGTTTATCGTGTTTGCAGGATTGGAAAAACATATCTTGGTGGATTAGGACTTATTGACTTTGATTTTTGATGATGGATCCCTTGAATTAGTTTCTTCTTTCAATTGTATTTTTAATTCAGTACTAGCATGGGTATTGTAATCGGGCTGCTAAGGCTAGCTAGATGGTTTCGAACATTATTCTAGCTATGTGTGTTTAATCAGTTTTTTTAAATGAATTATGGGAATTGAGCTGTTCTTGAAGTAAATATGTTGATGGGCAACCAAAAAAATACTTGTTATTTGGTAATATGCAAATGAGTAATGCAACTACTGCAGTTTTGCATCCCAAATGCAGTTGCTTACTGCCATACTTAATAGCAGTTGGAAGTAATTACTAGTCCTCTGGTATATAAAATCCCACCAGCTAAACAAAGTATTCAATCCCAAACAAGAACTTATTTTACCTAACACTTTGGCCAATACACTCAATTAGTTTTCTCCAACTATTATGGTATTAGAGCCTAGGGTCAGGACCGTCTTTTTGGCGGTTCAAGTGGTTATTTTGAACAGGGCCTCCAATTTATTGGGACCTCAATAACAAAACTTTAATTGAATACAGTAATACTTATGTCAACTTATCCCAATGGCAAGTGTGCTTATCTTACTTAATTGCTGATTGCGTGAGCTCGCACCTTTCGGACAGAATTTTAAGATTTTTGGTCTTCGTATTATTTTTGAATGGTAAGGTCTACATTTATTTTAAGGGCCCAATATTAATTTTTGGTCTTCTATACCTCTTCCAATTTATTTTTAACGGCCCAATATTAATTTTAGAACATAGTTTCTTAAAACCTGGAGACGGCCCTGCCTAGGGTTACTCTCAATTTTTTTTCCCCGACCTCTCCACCACCAATATAATCCTCAACAATGGTAAAACTGGTCATCTACAATTTCCGTCCATCTCCATCAAACTTGACCGAAGCAACAAATTTGCTTGGCAAAGTGTTATTTTCTTCATCCTAGAGGTTTTCGAAGTAGATACTTATATCACCAGCCAGCAGGGCCGTTCCATACATTTTAGATGCCCGGGGCGAATTACAATAAAGAGCCCTTTTTATATAATTTTTAGACATTTTTCGTAAAATTTTATAATACTTTCGTATAAATTTGTTCTTTTTATAATATTAAGATACGAAGAATTTATAAAATAATTTGCTAAATTTAACTTAATTACATACGTAAAATTGGGTGCTATCATCATATAACAATGTATGAATACAAGAAATAAGATTTTTTTTAAATGCATATGCCGTATATTTTAAATCTAATAAAAAGTAACCAATATAGACAATTATATAAATAAGAATCATTTACAATAACTATGGTAATACATGACTACACTAATTGATTAATACAAAGATAAATTAAATAAAAGATATATAATAGGGCCCACATTTAAAAATTATTATAGTTAAAGCGGTGGGATTTGAACCCAAGACCTCCTTAATAAAGATAAGAACATTATTCCACTAGACCAACTTGTAAATTATGATGTTTGAAACACTCTTTTATATATACTACATTTTAAAAAATTTGGGCCCCTAAAAATTATGGGCCATGGGCTTGTGCCCACCCTGCCCCACCCTCTGGGCCGGGCCTGCCAGCCAGCCTATGATCCTCCTAAGGAGGGTGTTGATGCCACTGTTGTCAAGGCATGTAACGATTGGAAGAAGACGGATCGTCTAGTCCTTGTGTGGCTTCGCGCTACTCTCACCAAAAAGCTTATTGGTAACATTGTTCATGCCACAACATTCTATGATTAGTGGACCATGCTTGCCTCAATGTTCAAGTCTCAAACTCGTGCTCGACTCATGCAGTTGAAGAGCCAGCTTCAAAGCCTCACAAGTCACAAAGAGATTTGTAAAATCAGAGGCGCTTGAATACTCTGGTAATTCCTCTTACTGATTAATGAACAAGAGTTTACAATATATAGTACATCTTGACCTAGAGCGATATAAACAAGGAAAATATATTAACAAGATAAATACAGATATTCACTTAACCTAAATATCTATAATAATATCCCAATACTCCCCCTCAAGTTGGAGCATGTAAGTCACGAATGACCAACTTGCCAAGAAGATAGGTAAATTGTTGCTTGCCCAATACTTTAGTAAAAATATCAGCTAATTGCTCAGACGTGCGAACAAATGACGTACAAATAGAACCCGACTGAATGAGATCACGAACAAAATGGAGATCAATCTCAATATGCTTGGTCCGTTCATGGAAGACCGGATTAGTAGAGATGTGTAATGCAGCTTGACTATCACAGTGAAGCCGCATAGGAGAATAGTGTTGAACCCCAAGTGAAGAAAGAAAGGACCGAAGCCATAATAACTCAATGTTGAGAGGGTTTCTTGACAACAAATAAATTTATATCAAGACCCCGCTGTTGTATAGCAGAGTCAGGTTCGTCCGCAGAGAGAAAGTCAGTATCAAGTTTTGTAACTTATTACGCAAGCAATCAAACAAAGCAAGGATTTTTAGCAAGGAAAGAGGAATTCTAAGATAAAGGTATCACCACAACAACAATTATGCATGCCAAACGCTAATCAAACACATAGATCATGCTTTTATCACATAAAGGCGCTAACTTTCGTTAACTTAAGCAAGTAAATCAATCAACTTTCGTCCTATCAATAAACTTACTATCTAATCTCTTCTACTTCAACTAGGATTGATCTGCTTTCGTTTCGGAACCCTAAATTGACTATTCTGATTCAAGGTTTCTGCTTTCGCTTCAACTATGAATGAGAAATTCCTTTCAACTTTCGTTTCAAGGATTAAGAACAAGAGAATAGATTCATGCAATAAAAACAATCAAGACATGATCATAAACAAGCATGCACAACCATTGTTGGGTTTAACCCCAACCTTAGAGAGGAAGACTACTCACAATTCATAATTAAAAACTTAATAATTGAATTAAAAAGAAAGCTTACAACTTTAATCCAAAAACTTGTCCTCCAAGCTATCTCTACTCGTCTCTCTCACGCCCCACGTCTCTCTCTAACTTCTCTCTTTCCCCCTTACTTGCCCTCCAAGGCAATTGATTGTGTAGAGAAAAACAAAGGGTAGACAAGAGTATTTATAGAGAAACTAATCTATCTTAAATCTATCTTTAAGGAAATAAATCTATCTTAAATCTAACTATAAGGAAATAATATCTTCTAATAAAATATATCCCTTCTATCTATCTAATAACATAAAAGGAAATAGGATAAAAGTCCATTAATAGCACCGACTCTGACACGCTGCTTCTCGCGGTACCTCGTTAACGACCCTGATAAGGTCGTTAACGACCCTGTTCAACACTTCGAACAGCTTTGAGTAAAACTTGCGTAGAAGATTCGCTACAACTCCGTTTGACTCGATTCTTTTTCCTATGTTCTTGTAACGAATTTCTCTATCTCTTTCCAAGCTCAAACTTGATCTTAAATAACTTTACTTGAGCTCTAAATCTTCATCTTCTCTTCATTCTTGAGTGCTATCTTCACCGACTTTGCTCCTTTCTTCAAAAAATGCTCCAAATAGCTTCTAAAAACCTACAAAACACCACCAAAGCTTATGTAGACTCCATATCTCATGAAAATACGAAAACCTACACAAACGACTTAAAACAAAACACAAAACTAAAGAAAAAGACTCAAACACACTAAAAACATACCCTAAAAACATGACTAAAAAGGCGGACATCACTCACAACATGCAACATCCATAGAGCGATATTCTGCTTCAATAGACGATCGAGCAACAGTAGGTTGTTTCTTTGTTTTCCATGAGATAGGAGAATCGCCAAGGAAAACAAAGTAACCAGTCAGAGAACGACGGGTCTAGGGGCAGGCAGCCCAATCTGAATCGCAAAAAGAGGTTAACTTCAAAGAACTATGTCGGGATAACACAATTCCTTGGCTTGGAGACCCTTTCAGGTAGCGAAGAACATGAATGGCAACCTGCCAATGGGCTTCCTTCGGATTCTGCATAAACTGAGACAACGTGTATACCGAATAAGAAAGCTCAGGTCGGGTAATGGTAAGATAAATCAATCTACCAATCAGTCGCCGAAAACATTCCGGATGTGAAAAGTCAGGACTAGTAGCTTTACTCAAATTATGATTTTGAGGAAGCGGAAAAGCAGCAAGCTTAGATGCAAGTAACCTAGCTTCGGCAATAATCTCTAAGGCATACTTGCGTTGAGAAAGAAAAAGGCCACGGTAACCATGTGCAATCTCAATGCCAAGAAAGTACTTCAAGAGGCCTAAATCTTTCATGTGAAAGCAAGTATGCAAGCAGGACTTGAAACGAGTGATAGTGGCAGAATCATTACCGGAGATGACAAGATCGTTGACGTACACAAGAACATGAAGCACAATATCATTCCACTTGTAAGAGAATAAGGAGTAGTTGGCGTAGGACTGTTTGAAGCCAAATCTCAACAAAGCGGAAGCAAGTTTGGAGAACCAATTGCGCGGAGCCTGCCGTAGTCCGTATAAAGATTTCTTAAGCCTACAAAACTGACCTGTGTCAAAAAACCCGGTGGAGGGCGCATGTAAACTTCTTCTGCAAGATCACCATGCAAGAACGCGTTGTGAACGTCCAATTGATGGAGTTCCCAACCATGTATAGCAGCAGCAGACAAGAAAACACGAACAGATGACATCTTTGCAACAGACACAGAAGTTTCATTAAAATCAATACCCTCAACTTGTTTGTTTCCCATAACGACAAGACGAACTTTGTACCTCTCAATAGAGCCATCAGACTTGTATTTTATGCGGAAAACCCACTTACATCCAATGGGCTTTTTGTTCGGCGGAAGCGAATGAATTTCTCATGTCTGATTGCGCTCCAAGGCTGCGATTTCTTCAGCCATCGCAGCAGGCCAAGCTGGATGTTTGACAGCCTTAGAAAAGGATTCAGGCTCCTGCCCGGCTGTAACGGCTGCTAAGAATTGAAGATGATTGGCGGAAAATCTATTGCAATCAACATATTGTGCTATAGGGTATAAAGTACCTAAGGAAGATGACAGAGTGGATGAAGATGATGCTTGGGAAGGGTCTAAAGAGGTGGTCGTATTACAGACAAAATCACGCAGCCTAGAAGAAACATGTCGTTGCCGAGTGTTACGACGAACGTCCATTGGGACCTGAACTGGAGCCGGCGGAGGTGATGCAGGCTGAACAACAACCTCGACAGGTGGAGGAGTTGCCGAGTTGTCAACCAAAGAACTCCCCCTGTCTAGTAAGGGCGGGTCATCAAATATTGCAGGAGATAGAGAATCAGTAAGTGAGTCATCAGAAGTGACTAGATCAGGAGCTGCAAACGGAAACTCTTCTTCCGAAAAAACAACATCTCTAGAATTAAAAAAGACATCGTTATCAAGATCATAAAGGCGCCAAGCCTTCTTGCCAAACGAATATCCCAAGAAAACACATTGTCGACTCCGAGAAGCAAATTTATCCCGATCTCAGGGAATGACGGAAGCATAGCATAAACAATCAAATATGCAAATATGAGCATAAGAAGGTGGTTTACTGAATAAAAGCTCATAGGGTGTCCGACCCTTAAAAATGGAAGACGGTGTGCGGTTGATCAAGTATGTCGCAGTAAGCACACACTCGCCCCAAAATTTTGTCGGTAAGCTAGCTTGAAAGCGGAGAGCTCGAGCAACATTCAACAAGTGGCGATGCTTTCGCTCAACTCAGCCATTTTGTTGCGGATTAGCAACACAAGATGTCTCATGAAGAATACCAGCAGAGGCAAAGAAAGACTGAAGAGGCAAAAATTCAGTACCGTTGTCGGAGCGAGCCGTTTTCACGGTAGTCTTGAATTGATTGTGCACATAAGCACAAAATTGTTGCACTAGCCTAGGAACTTCTGATAACTTGCATTTTAGAGCATATTAGGACATTCATTTAGGACTTTAGTTTATATGTTTTCATGCATTAGTCTTGTGTTTTCTAGTACTTTTAGTTGAGTTTCCGTTATAGATGTCTACACGCGTATTTGTATGCTTTTCAGGTACTTTGGAGAGTTTGAGCCTCATTGGAACGCGTTTGGATATTTGGCGGAATCATTACTTCAGTCTAGGAGGCAACGGGACCGGAAAAGACGATTCAAGCGCCTAAAGGAAGGAAGCACACGATCAAAGTCCAAGGTCGTGCACTAAGGTGCACGGTGGTGCAGGCGGTGTCGATAATTCTTCGGATCGTGCACCATAGGCGCATGATCGTGCGTATCGGTTCAGAGAAAGGAGTCCCCCGTGAATTCCAAACGCACGACCGTGCAGCACCATTGCACGGGTCGTGCGTCCCTAAGGCTGGAACCGTGCGCTGGCGTAGATAGTGCGTCATCTAGGCACGGATCGTGTGCCTCAACGCACGATCGTGCGTTCCCTCGTGCGCCCGGCGTCTCCCGTGCGTCCTCTCGGCCACGCCCGTGCGTCATCTGCCCTGGGTCGTGCGTCCTCCGACGCACGATCGTGCGTGTCTTCAACGATCGATCATGATCGTGCGTGGCACCATGTAGGGTCGTGCGCCTCGGCGCACGACGCGCGCCGTTGATCGTGCGCCTTGTTTGCTCGGGTTTTTGGGCTGCCTCTTCCACCCTATCCTTAGTATAAATACCCTCTTTTGTGATCTAGTTGGGGGTTCAAACTTTTAACCTAGTTTTTATTCCTTGAGAGACAAGTTTAGAGAGATTTCGGAGAATTTGAAGACTTTTGTTGAATTGAGTTTGTATTTGCTGGATTTGAATCAAGTTTGTTTGTTTCTTCAATCCGGTATGTTTAATCTCGTTATTGAATTGATTTCTTCTATTCTCATGTCTAGCTAAACCCCAAATTCTAAGATTGGGGTGAACCCAATGATTTCTAGGTAGACTTATTTATTAAATTGCACAATCCGTTGTTTGAAACTTTATTTGATTCAATCCTAGATGCTTTATGCCTTAGTAACTTTTGTGAATGGGAACTTGCCAATGTTTGAGACTGAAAGGTGAAAACTTTGATAAGTAGTCAGACAGGGAATTGAGACTGAAAGGTACTTTTTCCTGTTGGAACCCTAGGATTTGAACCTGAGATTTCTCTATTATGAAAGTATTTTGAATTCTCTTGTGGAATAACAATTGTCATACTTTAAGGTTGGATTAAGTTAGCAAGTCGCGAAAGCGGATGTTTATTCAATTTAATCTTAAATTCTAAGTTCTTAATGGCCTAGATTTTAATCTGCAAGTCACGAAAGTGGATGTTTAATTGAGTCTAGATACGTTTGTTAACATTCAAAAGAATTTAGCGGATACATTAGACAATTGCCTTCAAACGAAGTCATAATTAAGATTGTGCTATCATCTTTTATAGTCTACCGAAGCATTGTTGTGGTGATCCTTGATCTTAGAAGCCTTCCTCTCATTGATTTGCTCATATTTACTTGTTTGTTTTCTTTAATTAGTTTCATAGTACAAAAATCACAATTCAATCTTTTCTTGTTTTACGACTTAGTCTACTGATTTGATTACAATTAATACTACATAGTCCCAGAGTTCGACACCTTGGTATTACAACCGATCCCATACACTTGCGGGGTAGGATTTGGACTATCAAGTTTTTGGCGCCGTTGCCGGGGACTATAGTTAGTATTGGTTGTTTCTCACAACCGGTAGATTAGGTCTGTTTTTCTTTTTAATTTTGTTTCTTTTGTTTGTGTTTTCAGATTGTTCTCTAGTTAATGCGAAGAGCCCTGAACGCTCAACCACTCAACAATTTTGATCCTGAAATTGAGCGTACTTTCCATAGAAGACTAAGAGAGCAATGTGCAATCCAAGCTATGGGTGATCAAGACCAAGATGCTCAGGCTTTGCATAGAGCCTATGTTGCTAATCTAGAAACCCAAATAGCGGCTGCGAACAATCGATTGGCTATGTTGGAACAAAACCAAGAGGTCTAAGAAGAAGAAAAACACCGACCCTTGTTGAATATATGAGGCCTACTCAACATGGGCCTATTTCTGGTGTTGTCTATCCTGAGGTACAAGCTCGGTACTTTGAATTGAAGCCCTCCTTGATCAACATGGTCCAACAAAATCAATTTGGAGGTCTTCCATCTGAAAATCCTCATCAGCACCTCACTACCTTTATTGAGCTCATGGAAACTATTAAAATCCATGATGTCCTAGATGACGCACTCAGGATGAGAGCCTTCTCATTCTCTTTAAGGGACAAGGCCAAGACATGGTTGAAGACTCTTCCTCAGAACTCCATCAGAACATGGGATGAGTTAGCCTTAGCCTTCTTGAACAAATACTTCCCACCTAAGAAGACTTGTGAAATGAGGCAGCAAATCAGTAATTTCAGGATGAAAGATGGAGAGTCCTACTTTGAAGCTTGGGAGAGATTCAAGGAACTTCTAGTGTTGTGCCCTCATCATGGACAATCTAAGGTGACGCTTCTTGATATTTTCTACAATGCAATTGATGGTGCAACTCGTCTACTAATTGACGCCTCATCTGGAGGTGGCCCGTCTAATCTGCAAACAGACGATGCATGGGATTTGATTGAAAGAACTACATTGCACTCCCACAACTATTCTGATGTTTGTTCCACTTCTAGTGCCAAGAAAGCCTCTGGAATGTATGAAGTTGATGTCAATACTCAATTGAGGGCTCTGGTTGATTTTCTTACTTAGAAGGTGAAGCAGTTGGAAACAGCTGCAGTAGAAGGAAAGCCCATTGGTCCTACACCATCAAGCTCAGTGGTAAATTGTCAGTTTTGTGGAGCACGTGATCACACAATATCAGCTTGTCATTTGTACGCTTCTGAACGTGAGCCACATGTAGGAGAAGTAAACTACATGAATAACTACAATCGGGATGCAAGGAATGACCCATACTCTAATACTTACAACCCCGGTTGGAGGAATCACCCAAACTTCTCCTATGGAAATAGTCAATCACAACAAAGACAACCACTTGGGTTTCAACCAAAAGCACCTCAACCACAAATTGCTCCACCTGTGTCACAACCTCAACAATCAACTATGGAGCTTCTACTTGAGCAACTTGTGGCGGGTCAAAAGGCAAGCCAGTCCTTTCAACAAGAGGTGATCTCAGAGCTACAAGAGATGAAAAAGCAGAAAAAGATGTTTGAGCAAAAATTGGCTCAACAACCCTTGAATGCTCTAAGACCGAGTGGTCAATTGCCTAGTTAACCTGAAGCTAACCCAAAAGGCCAAGTGAATGCTATATCTCTAAGAAGTGGAAGAGTGCTTCAGACTCCACCAATGACTCAGAAGGTGAAGGGGAATGAGCTACAAAAGAAAGAGGTTCCTGAAAAGCCAAAAGAAGATGAGAAGGAGCCTCCATATTTTCCTCCACCACCATACAAGTCACCTCTACCATTCCCTCAAAGAAAAGCTGAAGCCCAATTGGATCCACAATTTAGAAAATTTTTGGATATGTTGAAGAAGCTCTGCATCAACATTCCTTTCACGGATGCCTTGAAGCAAATGCCCTCTTATGTGAAGTTCTTGAAAGAAATCCTATCCAACAAGAGGAAGATTGATGAATGCCAATCCGTGTCTTTAAGCAAGGAGTGTAGTGCCCTCATCCAAAACAAGCTCCCTCCAAAACTTGGAGATCCAGGTAACTTTTCTGTCCCTATTGTCTTTGGAAATACTACTTATGATGCTTTATGTGATCTTGGAGCTAGTGTTATTATTATTCCCTTATCCATCTGTAAAGAATTGGGTTTGGGAAAGCCTAGACCTATAGGGATGACACTTTATATGGCAGATAGATCATCGGTTCGCCCCATAGGAATCATTGAGGATGTGCCTATCCGTATAGGTAAGTTCTTTATCCCTGTGGATTTTATTGTTCTTGACATTGATGCTGATATGCATGTCCCAATCATCTTGGGAATACCCTTTTTAGCTACTGCAGGTACCACGATTGATGTTAATTGGGGGGGGGGGGCTCTCTTTCACAATTGGTGATGAGAAAATTGAGTTTAGTTTTTCAAAAGCTATTAAACAACCTTCTTGTGAGAATGATGATTGCAGGATAGATGTCATAGACAGGGAAGTTCATGGATCTTTGTTGTCTGTGGTCTCTAAAGACCCATTGAAGCTTAGTGTACCCGCTATTGAGGACCAGGTGGAGAAAGGCGAGCTACTTACTGATATTACTCAACATTCTCAACAAGCTGTGATAGCTAAAAGCCTCATAGTTGGTGATGGTGCTAAGGAGATGAAGGGTAGAGTCCGAAGGAAAAAGAGGAAGGATCAAGCAAAAGATAAGGTCAAGATTGGAGACAAGGTGATGCTATTCCATGAAAGATCCAACATGTTTCCAGGAAGCAAAGGAACAAGATGGTCTGGGCCATACTTAGTGACTCGAGTTTTACATGGAGGTGGAGCTGAGCTTTGGCATAAAAACTCGGTAAAATTCAAAGTACAAAGGCATAGACTGAAGCTTGTAGTTGATCCAAATCTGGTTAGGGCGGGTACCAAAGACCCTCCTGACCCGAGTGCTTAAAAGAAGATGGAAGGTCAAGCTAATGACCTTAAACAAGCGCTGCTTGGGAGGCAACCTAAGGTTAGTGTTTTCTTTTCTCTCTTTTATTTTTTATACATTGGGGACAATGTAGATTTTAAGTTTGGGGGAGGAAAACATGTTTCATGTTAGTTAGATTGCATATAGTTTCATGCTAGGTTGCATTTTCATGTTTAAAATTTTTGCATTTGTCTTTGCATATAAAAAAAGAAAAAAAAAATCTGAAAAAATGTCAAAAATAAAAAAAAATCATGCATTTTAGGTGTTATTGAATCCCTTTAAATGGAAAACCCCTTGTCCTTAATTATTCTTTATATAACTCTAAACCACATGACATGCTTGAATTGTTGAAACCTCCATATATTAGCATGATTGTAGATTTGTATGTTTTACATGTAATTGAATGAGAACATGTTATCTTTTGAGATTTGAGATTATGCTGAAGTTCTAGACATGTTTAACCTTGTGAGATCATATTTTTAGCCTTTCTAGGACTAATTGTCCTCTCTATTATTTCTTGAGTATCTCACTATGACTAGCTAACTCTAGAACTTGCGTTAAATATCTATTTTGAGGCTGCTTACATGAGTCTTGCATACGACATTAAAGTGATAGAGGCATTATTTTCATTAGCCTATATTTTCCCTATCCACCCTGCATATTAATCTTTCTTTTTGTAGCCCCTGTTAGCCTTAAAAACCTATCTTTTTGAGCTCCACAAAATTAAATCCCGAGCCTAATAAGCCTGACCCTTCTGGAGAATAGGAATTTATGCTTGAATTGTTTTGTGAAGTTTAAGTGAGTTGGGGAGTTGAAAAGAAGAATGAAAATGGTGGATGTGTAGAAAGAAAAAAATATGAAGTAAAGGGAATGAAGGTTGAAAATTAAGAATGGTTTGAGCTTGAGAAATAAAAAGTGTGAATATGAAGGAAAAGTTTCAAAATCCATGAAAAGAAAATGGGTTGAAAGAAGTTGTAAAAGAAGTGTGGGAAAAAGAAATAAAGAAGTGAAGTTTAGTTGAAAGGTGTGGAAAGAAAGTGAGCTAAAAAGGTTTGTTGGTGTTGATGAAGCTTAATTTCTATTTTCCAGTTTTAGCACCACATAACCTAATATATTCCATGCCTTATTCTTCTCACCTTGGCCACATTACAACCCATTAAAAGACCTCTTGATTTTTGTTGTATGCAATGTCCATAGCGGTGGAGATTTAGAACACTGATGCAAGCATATGGTAGTTCATCGGTCTTAGTTGAGAATTGACTGAAACATTATGCCCTAAACACTTGAGTGAGAGAGACAAATACATTTATCCTGGTGAGGTCTAGAATGGATGCATTCTCTTGGTCTTTTTCATTTTCTAAAGCATGTGCTATAATTTTAATTTGTGAACTACAAGTTTATTGATTAATGCTTAACTTCATTTGAGGTGGATATTTGGATTGCATTGTCTTGTGGGGTGTCAAGTTTATTTCTTGCTTGAGGACAAGCAAGGTTCAAGTTTGGGGGAGTTTGATAACTTGCATTTTAGAGCATATTAGGACATGCATTTAGGACTTTAGTTTATATGTTTTCATGCATTAGTCTTGTGTTTTCTAGTACTTTTAGTTGAGTTTCCGTTATAGATGTCTACACGCGTATTTGTATGCTTTTCAGGTACTTTGGAGAGTTTGAGCCTCATTGGAACGCGTTTGGATATTTGGCGGAATCAAGACTTCAGTCTAGGAGGCAACGGGACCGGAAAACACGATTCAAGAGGGAAGCACACTATCAAAGTCCAAAGTCGTGCACTAAGGTGCACGGTCGTGCACGCGGTGTCGATAATTCTTCGGATCGTGCACCATAGGCGCACGATCGTGCATCTCGGTTCAGAGAAAGGATTCCCCCTTGCGTTCCAAACGCACGACCGTGCAGCACCATTGCACGGGTCGTGCGTCCCCAAGGCTGGAACCGTGCGCTGGCGTAGATAGTGCGTCGTCTAGGCACGGATCGTGCGCCTCAACGCACGATCGTGCGTTCCGCCGTGCGCCCGACGTCTCCCATACGTCCTTTCGGCCACGCCTGTGCGTCATCTGGCCTGGGTCGTGCGTCCTCCGACGCACGATCATGCGTTTCTTCAACGATCGATCATGATCGTGCGTGGCGCCGTGTAGGGTCGTGCGCCTCGGCGCACGACGCGTGCCGTTGATCGTACGCCTTATTTGCTCGGGTTTTTGGGCCGCCTCTTCCACCCTATCCTTAGTATAAATACCCTCTTTTGTGATCTAGTTGGGGGTTCAAACTTTTAACCTAGTTTTTATTCCTTGAGAGACAAGTTTAGAGAGATTTTGGAGAATTTGAAGACTTTTGTTGAATTGAGTTTGGATTTGCTGGATTTGAATCAAGTTTGTTTGTTTCTTCAATCTGATATGTTTAATCTCGTTATTGGATTGATTTCTTCTATTTCCATGTCTAGCTAAACCCCAAATTCTAAGATTGGGGTGAACCCAATGATGTCTAGGTGGACTTATTTATTAAATTGCACAATCCGTTGTTTGAAACTTTGTTTGGTTCAATCCTAGATGCTTTATGCCTTAGTATCTTTTGTGAATGGGAACTTGCCAAAGTTTGAGACTGAAAGGTGAAAACTTTGATAAGTAGTCAGACAAGGAATTGAGACTGAAATGTACTTTTTCCTGTTGGAACCCTAGGATTTGAACTTGAGATTTCTCTATTATGAAAGTATTTTGAATTCTCTTGTGGAATAACAATTGTCATAGAAACCTTAAGGTTGGATTAAGTTAGCAAGTCGCGAAAGCGGATGTTTATTCAATTTAATCTTAAATTCTAAGTGCTTAATGGTCTAGATTTTAATTTGCAAGTCACGAAAGTGGATGTTTAATTGAGTCTAGATACGTTTGTTAACATTCGAAAGAATTTAGCGGATACATTAGACAATTGCCTTCAAACGAAGTCATAATTAAGATTGTGCAATCATCTTTTATAGTCTACCGAAGCATTGTTGTGGTGATCCTTGATCTTAGAAGCCTTCCTCTCATTGATTTGCTCATATTTACTTGTTTGTTTGCTTTAATTAGTTTCATAGTACAAAAATCACAATTCAATCTTTTCTTGTTTTACGACTTAGTCTACTGATTTGATTACAATTAATACTACATAGTCCCAGAGTTCGACACCTTGGTATTACAACCGATCCCGTACACTTGCTGGGTAGGATTTGGCCTATCAACTTCCGATTTTCTAGCCATTAAAAAAACCCAAACACATCGGAAAAAATCATCAACTTTGGTAAGAAAATAAAACGCTCCACAAGCGGAGGCAATATTATACGGACCCCAAACATCGAGGTGAATCAAATCAAATAAGTTTGCTGCTTTATTCAAACTTAAAGGAAAAGAATCTCTAGTTTGCTTTGCTTGTAAACAAATAACATAAGGAGTCTGTGTATTACATTAAATAGAACCAATGCCAGGTAAAATAAAAGTAGAACTGAGTGCCGGATGACCCAATCTCTTGTGCCATAAAACTGGAGAAACAGAAGTAGCAACAGCAAAACCAACCCGATCAATAGAAGAACAAGAGCTGACCGAGCACAACCAATAGACCCCATCCCGAGCTTCACCCACACCAATCAAAGTCCTCGAAATGCAGTCCTGAATAGCACAATATTTGTCATTAAATGTGACAAAACACCATGAATCAGAATTGAGTTTAGCAATATATATCAGATTGCAATAAAATTTCGGAATGAATAAAACATCTGATATGCGCAAGTTAGCGCCTAAGATAACAGTCTCGGCCTCTAATGCAGCCGTGGTTGACCCATAAGAAAGAACAATCGACGATGAAGAAATAGGATGGACGTCAACCAGAAGATCACGACGGCCCGTTATATGGAACGAGGCCCCCGAATCCAATATCCAACGATCAGAAAAACCCTTACCTTTCACCTTGTCGTTAGCGAAAGAGTGATACTCGTGAAGCATATGAAGCATGTCTTGCCACTGTCCATGATCAAGAGAATTTCGGAACCCGTCATAATCACGAGTCGCATTATTAGCAAGACCGATAGAGGCCGACCCAACCATGCCTTGGATTGAAACTTGAGCAGGAGCGTCACGTTGTTGTTGACGACCAGATTCAATTGGAAGCGGTACAGAACGGGACTTGTCCTTGCCAGCAGAAGACGAGGCAGTATCGCCCCGATTTTGACGGTATTCAGTCCACCAATCCTGGTAGCCAATGATTTTGAAACAAGTCGTCTTCTCGTGACCAATCACACCACAATGAGAGCATGTTGGTTTGTCCGAAGAGGACGAATCAGATTGCTGAGTAGATGTGTTAGGCTGGGAGCGCGACGAACCCGAACGATTTCTTCAAACAAGTGCAACCGCATCATCTGATCGAGCCGCACGCTCAGTAGATACCTTCTTGTGAGTTTCTTCTTGCACAATTATGGAATAAACTTGATTGAGATTTGGTAGTGGATCTCGAGCCAAGATATTAGAACGGGTAGTTCCGTAAGCGTCGTCATCAAGACCCATCAAAAACTGATGAATCAGATCCTCCTCACGAGCACGTTGGAGTTCAGTCATCCAAGATTGAATGCACTTACAAGAACCACAAGTGCAATCACGCTTGGTGTCATAGTTGGAGAGCTCATCAGCAAGTAGAGATAAGCGTCCAAAATAGGTAGCTATCGGCTGTCCATTCTGTTGAAGACGAGCGAGTTCGATTCGAAGTTGATGCACATGAGGAGTATTGCCCACCGAGAAGCGATGCTTGAGAGCATCCCAAAGAGTTTTGACCGAATCTGAATAAGTTAACGATGATCGAAGGACGGGATCAATAGATTGCAGAATCCATCCGAAAAGCATCCAATTGACGCTACACCAATCATCAAACTCTTCGGAATCATCGACAGGTTGTTCAACTTTTCCATCAATAAACGCAAGTTTGCGTCTTGCCCGAAAAGCATTCCTCATGGAACGTTCCCATTCAGGATAATTGTCACCTTTGAGAGTCACTGGGCTGATCTTCATACCCGTGTGATCGGAAGGGTGAAGGTAATAGATGGACCGTTGCTTGGTAGCATCAACACTGGACTTGGCGGAGGCATTAGCGGCGGCCTTGGCGATCAATTTAGCGGTGGCCTTGGCTTGAGCAACGGCAACCCGTTATTCAATTGTAGACATGATGATTCAACGTGAATCAAAGTAGCAGACAAGAAGAAAAAAAATTAGGGTTTAATGAGTTTTAGGGTTTTTTTGGCTCTGATGCCATGTAAAATCAGAGGTGCTTGAATACTCTGGTAATTCCTCTTATTGATTAATGAACAAGAGTTTACAATATATAGTACATCTTGACCTAGAGCGATATAAACAAGGAAAAGATATTAACAAGATAAACACAGATATTCACTTAACCTAAATATCTATAATAATATCCCAATAAGATCTCTTTCTATGATGGACTACGTCGAAAAGAAATTGCCCATCGTCGATTCCCTTGCTGAGTGTGGCTACATATTTCAAGATGATGATGTTATTGCGTGTATTCTTCACGGCTTAGATGCAAGTGATGGCCCCTTCAAAACGTCCCTCAACATGCATGTCGAAGCCGTCAGGCAAGATGAGCTCACTTGTCTCTTGTTGCACGAAGAAGAGAAACTTGAAGGTGACACAAAGTCATCTACATCCACTATCAGTCTCCCGTGTCCAACATCTACAACAACTTCTCCTTCAGTCAATTTTGTTTCCACTAGGAACAATGACCGATAATTAATCCTCTAATCGCGGGCGCGATCGTGGTTACTCCTCTGACCGCAGTTGCGGTCGTGGTTATGGCCGTGGTAGGGTCATGATTCAACCAATTCCGAACAATCTTTGCAGTACAATAGCTATGGTGCTCCCTCCTAGGACTCCTATTCATACCGACCAGTATGTCAAATTTGTGAACAAATTGGTCATCCCGCAAAAACTGTTGCAATCGGTTTGATGCTTCCCGATTTCCACCCAATTATCCTCCTCCCAAGCAAGCTAATCAGGTCAATGTAAGCTCCCTTGTTGATCATGCATGGTTCATTGACTTCGGGCATCTCTTCATGTCACAACAAAATGAGAAATCTCTCCATTCAATTGGAATATGACAACACAAATCATCTTGCCCTCGGTGATAGTAAATCAGTTTCCATTACTCATACTAGGTCTATTAGTCTTGAATCTTCAAAATTATAGTTGAAAGATGTTCTTGTTGTTCTTGATATTTCCAAAAACTTATTGAGTGTTTCTAGACTTACAACAGATAACAATGTTCTAATCGAGCTTTGACCGGGCTAAAGTCGTTATACCAAGTCAAAGATAATTAACCCTAATACAAGCTAGTATGGCGACTAAGTCGGGGTCGAACCCAAGAGAACTTGCGGCTTCTAGTATCAATATTTTTACCAACTAACAGGGGAAAAATCAAGAAAAAGATATAAACTAAACTAAACTAAGAAACAAATAACAAACAATCAAACAAATTAATAGAGAAACAAGTTTATTCAAAAGATTCACTCTGAAATAATCATTCGATCACAAATTCGTCCACTTATTTCTTTCACACCCAAGATTAATTCCTATCCTGATCATTAACAATCGCAAGTCCACGGTCCAAAAAATTCTTTAACCCTAGGCAAGGATGCTTAACCTAGAATTAGCATAGAGAACAAGGATATACGGGATATCGATTTAAGCAATCAAGCTACGAGTCAATTACAAGAACAAACAATCAAATCTCTTTCTCAATTCCTAGTCCATGGTCCTAGAAATTAAATTGTTTCAAAGATCAAGTAAGATCACATAGACAATGATTCAAACCTAATCAAACTGTAGAATATCAATCAAATTCAACAAGTTGCGTACCAAGAGAAATCAATTGATAACCATGAAATTAAGCACAAAGAGAAGAGATATTAATCAAGGGATAGAAATCAATTACCAAAACCTCACAAGTTCATACATTAGAGCTTCACCTTCGAACAAACCCCAAAGGGTTTAGCTCTCCATAAAAACTGAAATAAACTCTATGTTAATACTAAAAATAGGCTCCCCTAAACTCACGAACTAGGTCTAATAAATACTAAAACATCCGAATAAAACTTAATAATAAAAATATAATAAAACGTAAGATAAAAGAAAACGAAGTCGGCGCAGAGAAACAACCTCCCGTGAGCGCGGGCATCAAGCCGCGGGCGCGGCTCCTGCGATCTCTCAGGCTCGCGGAATCGGACTTCACCGTGGGCGCGGGTCGTAAGCCGCGATCGCGGGTCTTTTGACAACTTTCTGGTGTCAACTTCGGAGGTGGTTTTGACCCACTTAGAGTTGAAATTTGAACTCGTCGTAAAAACATGAATTGTAGCTCTTCGAGTTAGCTTTTCAATGATACCAATTTCAGCTTCATCTGATCACCGCCTCCCAAACAATGCATCACAAGAAAATGGCGTCAAAACAACTCCAAATCAACACTTGTCTTCAAAACTCTTGCAATTCTTGAAATCGTGTCTTCGGTCTTCATATTACAATTATGCTCAAAACTAACCTAAACACACTCAAATCATGCCTAAAATACAAGAGACAACCATATTAATCTAGAGCGTATCAAGCTTCATCCATCTCATTGTTTTGTGAAGGATCTACAAGGACGCATAATCCTGAAGGGCACCGTTGAGAATGACCTTTACCGACTTCACATTCCGCACCACCCTCTACTTACCCATGTTTCTCATGTCGCCTCCGGTCACCACCGTCTCTGGTGGTCGCTGTTGGTCGCTGCTCAACAATTCTACGACCTCCGTCTTTGCTAGTGTAAGCTTGATAGTTCAATT